>OZ010589.1:30100466-30422966 GCA_963932145.1 Acanthosepion lycidas | reverse complement strand
CAACTTATATTCAACCTAATATTTCATAATTCCGTAAGGTTATGCTATATTGCCATAGAAAACATTGTGTAGTGATATGTAAATTAGGTACTGTATAAAAGGCAGTATCACCATAACTATGTGAGCGTTATCTTCTCTTAATGATACTACATCTGTCAGAGAGAATACCTATCATAACACATTGTATTCGTCTTTGTAATATTGATGTTAAAATTTGCAAATTATTTTTAACATTTTCTTTGAAGCATATTTTTTGCTTTTGTTATGATTTGGAAAGTTATTTTTTCAGCAAAGTAATTTTCTAACAGATAATGTGATAATGAAGCATATGAATTATTGTAATTTGAATGTACATATTGTTTGTTTGTTATGCTCTCCTGACATTACAATTCCCAATCTGTTCTGCTTTTGGTAAATAATAAGGGCATAATTAAAACTTAATTTTGATAATATAATTTCAATATGGTAAGATAGCTAACAGTTTTCTCAGAAAATTCCTCATGCTTAAAGTAGTTAGTTATATGAAAGAACATGTATTTATTATAAAACTAAGGTGTTATCTTGAATATAAATAACAATGCAGTGTGGAAATATAATTTCATGGAGTTCTTTTTCTCATATTATAAAACTGTTCTCATATGGTTTGGTTTTGCTTTTTCCAAATTATATAATTCCATTACTCAACCTTTTTAATTTGCTTAGTTGTCTATCAATTCTCATTGGTTGAAGTAAAACCTCAAAAACCTCTATGTCACTGTTAGCTCTATAACTAATATTTATGTCACTATGAATAGCGTCTAAGTGAATTGCCTAAATTATTAAAATAATCTTGATCTTAAAATGAAAAGTAATTATGATATAATTCTCTTTTGTTAAGCTGTAAGAGTTTTATAAAAATGACAAGGTTTGGAAATTTATGGTATTTGTTATGATGCTTACATAAACAATTTAAAAACTCATTTGTAGATAAGAAAAATTATACTTTTTAGCTGGTGTCAAAAACATATTTTATGTTTATGTATGTTACACAACTAAAGTTGTGCAAAATTTGACATACATATTTTTTTATATATATGTTTGAATTTTCTAAATTATATGAAAATGATATAAGATAAATAAAAAAATAAGTGAGTTTAGAAAAATAGATTAGATAAGGCATGACATTTAGCTACTTTGTTAGGAATAATTTTCTTGACATGTTTTTTAGATTATATATTGTCTGATTCATATTTTACATCCATTTAGTGATGCAATCAGAGAAATAACATCTCAGTAAAGATTACTATAAATATACAAGGGGGTACTGAAAACCAACAAACTGCTAAAAAAATATCTCATATTGATTCAGATTTTGAGAAGTGAGTCTCCTACTATGTTGTGAATCACCATTTTCGACATGTTGATGCATTTTTCAATTTAAAATTGAATAAAGTGTCAATATGCATAATTTATATTTATTAGGAGCATAAAGTCATATCCAAAGAGGTTTGGTAGAATTTTAGCCTTTAACAATATTTTATTATAAAATAATCCTCACCTTCCCTATGATGTGCTGTAGCTTTTCATGGTAACATTTCCATAATTGGACACCAGTTTATAAACAGTGTTATAAAATATAAATGGCAGAGATCTTACTGGAAGTATTATTAATATGATATTTTATAGAAAAGTATACACTGATTTATATGACTTTATAAAGTTGATGCAAAAGTTCCCAGCATTTTTGACAAAATCATTTTTTTATAGAAAAGTATACACTGATTTATATAACTAAGAATTTATAAAGTTGATGCAAAAGTTTCCAGCATTTTTGACAAAATCATTTTTTTTATCATTTCACCTCAAGCAAGGTGATAATGCTACTAGGGCCCAAAGGGTTACTGGGAGTCAAAGAGAATGAGAAGACTTTAGTGAGGAGAAGTGAGAAGAAATGACAATAAAAGGAACAGTATTTAGGAAGACAGAAGATAGCAATTGGTGTTGCATTTAAATTATTGAAGATTGTAGATGGCAGAAAAGCAAGAAATTGGAAGGGAGTTCCACAGGCAAGAAGTATATGCAAAAAGAAACTATTAAAATAGAACATATGGTTGCATCGAGTTAGTTCAATAACAAAATGGTGAAAACTAGTTGCTAGTCTAGTACCACACTTAAATTTATGCAGTTAAGGCACTAAGGAGAAAAGCTCATCAGAATAATTGCCATTATAGATTCTTCTTTGAATTAAAATTTACAAGCCATTCCTTGCCTCAATTAACCACTGATTGGAAACCCTTTTCGAGAGCAGTTGCCAGTTTTACTTTCTTGGATCTGTTAGACTTATTACTAAGACAGGTTAGGTATGCTGATGGCACACCTGTAAATAGGTGTGTCATCTGCATAAATACCTAGTTGGGAAATGATGACATCTGAAATATTGTTGATTAAAATAAGAAAGAATGTAGGTCCAAGGATAGAGTCGTGGGGTGTCCTGCATTAATGTAAAATGATCCAGAAGCATGTCCATTCAACATGAACTTCATTACATGATTTGTTAAGAATGTTTGGATTAAACCAAATTTTATCCAGATACACCATAGTACTTGAGCTTGTGTAGAAGGCCAACATGTCAAACCCTATCAAACCCTTCAAGATATCTAGAGCCATAACCTGAGATTTGCTATTTTTATCTAAAGCTTGATAAATAAATTCAGTATACATCATTAACACATAGACATGGAGAAATGGAAGCCATGTAGTTTATCTGAAAGGAGGCTGTGTGAAGTATGATGCTTAACCAATTCCGCATTGATTAGAGCCTCTAGTAAAAAAAAGCAGGAAGGACAATAATTTGAGTTGTCAGGTAGTCCTGCAGAGTTTTTAAAGACAGAAGACTGAAGAGGACTTCCAACAAGCTGGAAAGCAAGAAATATTGTAAAGTTTAAAGAAAACATGAGCCAGTTCAGGAACAATCATGACAATCATGTGGAGTCCAATTGAATTTCATTAACATGACTGATGCAATTATTTCTTCTAGCCTTGGCTTACAACGCATTCTAAGAAAAGGAAAACACTGGATTCCAAACCATGGAGAAGGCAATGAGAAACCACTCTACTATCTTTCTCATGAATACATGGCAATTCACAGATAAAGAAAATGAATCTGGAGAGAGTCAGGATTGCCTACTTCCTGAAGAGACATGGCATTTAAAAGAAGAACATGACTGCCTGTTGTAACTGCATAATCTTTACAGTAGAAAATAGAATGTTATTTTTTAATTTAACATTCAAGAACATCAATAAAAATGGACAACAACATAAAATGTTTCATAGGAAATTGCAAACTTCATTGGATATTTGCATGATGTTTTGAAGCTAGTTTGTCTGAAGTTATGAAAATTACATAAATCTCAATAACTTGAATTTGCTAGGAACAATTTTTGTCAAATTTTAAGCAATTACTTTAGATGTCAAAACAGTTTGAGTTAAATTTTTAGGTAGTTTCAACATATTTATTTTTAAGTTATTATAAAACTTCTGTGTGAAGTTATTATGTAGATTAAACTAATATTAGTTTATGGTCCCTAAAAATTGAACTGGTAATTAGAAGTGAAGGAAAAGGCTTTAAGACCTTATCTCCTTGAGGGGAATGTAAACTAAAGTGAGTTATAGTGAAACAACCACTTTTGACCAGTGCTCAGATCTTTGGGCAAGGTGGAATTGAGGGAGTCAAGAGGGACTCTATATAGATAGATGGGCCAAAGGATGGATTTTATCCAATGCAGATGTGCTTGTGTCTGAAATAAGGAAGCAAACATGTGGCAGTGTGCTGATATGGGTTGGAATTGTCAACTGAACCATTATTAAACCATTCAAAGTCAATAAAGGAGTTAAACTGAACAGTGCTAGGAAGTCTTGTCCATGAAATCACTATAGTAGTGATTTCATGGACAAGACTTCCTTTGAATGGTACAAGTCCCAGTCTCACAGTTTACAATTGAAGAGTTTATTTATATATGATAATGTTCCTTCTCATGTATCTAATGTTACCTGTGAATATTTTGGGCATAAAAGGTTTACATGAGTGAAGATAATGGAATGGTCACCAAGTCCTGATCTGAATCTGATTGAAAATCTTTGGTCAATTGTGAAGATGAAGTTAGCAAACAATATGACAGCAAAGCAGACCTATGGGAAGCAATTAAAGCCACCATATCAGAAATTGAACCTGCTGAAGTAAAAAAATTAACAAAATCAATTGGTAATAGATTAATGGCTGTTATTGAGAAGGCTCACTATATTAAGATGTAAATGCTTCAAAGACTTATCATATTTGGTCTATTATAGATGTTGATCAGTTGTTGATGATTTTATTACCTTGAAGTAGAAAGTAATTTTCTGGTTTGGCATAATCATTTTAAATGCAGTTTTTATAATAAATCTAATAACTTTGCTTAAACATATTGAAACTACCATATATACTCAAGTATAGTTTGAATTTTTAATGATCAGTTTTTTTTTAAACAAAAAATAGTGGAGTGCACTTTACACAGGTAAATTTTTGAAGAGTCTAAAAATCATGCATATTTGGTGACCATTTGTACTATATAGAGAGAAATGTTTTCTAGAGGGGTTAAAATTCTTGCAAAAAAAACCCCCAAAACACTGAAGTAGCCCTATACATGCAGTCAGCATACATGATTATATGCAGTAAGTAAAAATTTAACTTAAGCTTTGTTTTAACTTCATTCATAATTTTTTTATTTTAAAAAAAATAGTGTTAGGAAATCAATTGACCAAAATCACCTGAAGATACCGAAAGGTTGAAACTAAGGTAATGGTATAGGCTGATTTCCTAATTTTCTATACTTAAAAGCTCTACATGTTAAATTTTATTTATTTTTTTTTTAAGTACTTTTTTTAATACTACTGTTCCCCGGTCTAATTCAACTCTGACCATTAACTTCTTTATGTCTATATATATATATATATATATATATATATATATATACACACAAGCGTGAGCTGAAAAGTTCATAGGTTGACTATGAATGAGTGATGCTAGAACTGTGAAATTTTACATACATTAATTTCAACTCTTCTTATTAATATCTGCATTGTTTATTTCAAGCTAAACTTGTGCAAAGTTTTGTGTGAGCATGTCTGTGTATTTGCTCTAAATACTATGTAAATTTTGTATTTCAAAACAAAATGTAAGCTATATAAAGTTTTATATTTATAAACCATATAAAAAATTGAACAAATATTGAATTTAATTTAAATTTAGCTGTTACAAATTCCAAAAAGTCAAAAATTATAATTATACACAAGAGATCTTTTTCCAGAATTTTTCACCCAAATTTAGGATTATGCTTTATACACAAATAATTGTGGCAATTCAGATTTAAAACCATTGAATTAATGTTTAATTTCTGGCCTCATGTACATTGACAAGTTTTAAATACCAAAATATATAATGAGCCTGTATATTTATCTATCATTTTCATATGATTAGTAGAAGTTGGAGAAGTGGGTGTGATGGCAGTGAAATAAAAATTTAGTTTTTGAAATTTGAAATTGTCTCTGTTAACTTCATTGTACAAGCATTGAAAAAATAGTAAAAATATTTAAAGAGCCACTTCCAATTATTTTTTCAGTGAAATGAACTGTTTCAGTACCTGTTATATCTATTTTATTTTTTATTTGTTTTTCCTCATAATAAATATTGAAAATGTTACAAAACTATTTGTTGAAAATAAAAATGATTATGTAACCTTTAATAGAAATATTAAAAAGCATTCCTTCGATAAAAACAGATTTCATCAAAAACTAATGACAAATACAGAGTACTGCAGAAATACCCCACACATAATGGTAAGACATTAGTGGCAACGGGGTCTTCATTGAGCTAATGTCTTACCATTATGTGGGAGATATTTCTGCTATATCTTGATGCTAACATATGAAGCCAATAAAAAATTTGAAACATTTCATTATTCCATCTAAGATACATAACAAAGTTAATATGGCAAAGTAATGCAAACTGCAAGTCTGAATCAATACTTTTAATGAAATCTGTTCATGGTAAATTCCATTAAAAATTCAATTTTTATGAAAAATAAACTAAAAAAGTTTACTTAAGTCATTATATTTTTATACAATTCGAGACTTTAGAGACTTTTTGCAACAGAAATCTTCAAAAGGATATGAATAAGAAAAAGATGAATGTACGAGTCAAACCAATGAGCACAAGATTATTAATAGGAAAACTTCAACTTAAAAGAAATTGTCTCTAACATTTTCAAGAGCACAAAATAGATTTTTTGCAGTTAAACAAAGAATAAATTTTTAAGATTCAATTTACTATAACCTTCACACTTGGTAATAAACCTACTTAAAGTTCAATTCAATTCATCATAGCTAATAAATCAGCAAGCCTATCATACCAGTAGTAATCCACATGACATAATGAACTGTTAAAATAGTAGACATTATTGAAAGAAAATAATTATAAAACAAATTCCACATACCTGAACAAACAAATAAAAGATGCAAAGATTTATAATTTGCATATGACTGTTTTTTGCATGTACTTATTTACAAAATACAAATGTAAATTCTTTGATCGGTACAATCATATAACAATATATAGTAATACCATAGTATTTGGATTGAATGAAATTAGCAAGATAGCAAAATATGAAAAAATAAAATAAAAAAATCTAGAAAAAAGGTAAGCATACTTTTTTTCTGAAAGACATAACTTTTTGCCTGGATGAAACAGAATATGAATAATTGATTGATGTTTTAGAGAATTATATAAAAACAGAAAGAATATATCCATTCATGCTCAGAATGTAGCTAAATATTTAGTGGAATATTATTCAGAAGCTAAGATTTTTGCTTGACACTTTGTTAAATACTAGCAACTTTGAACCAGTAAAATTATTATTGTGGTAACGCCTCAGTGTAATCCAACTCTCATGTGATATGCTCTGGTTGTTATTTTACTGATTAATTTTCCTTTATGAATTGATTGGTTTAATTTGAAAGAGAAATTGTCATCTGTAAAATAAATTTCCATCAGGCTTGGTTCCTTTTATAGAGACAAAAATGATTGGTAACCTTCCAGTTGATTAATGTAGTAGAGGTGTAAACAGCCTCTTGTTTGCGGTTGTGATATCAATGTTTCATAAATTGATTGACATCAGGGAACAAGATGGAAAGTTTGTGTTGTTTTGGGTGAGTACTCTAAAGGAGCTATCATTCTCAAATCATGCCTGCATGAAAAAATAGGTTTGTAACTGTATAATACGTAGGAAGCTGGGGTATTTGATTGATCCTTGAAATTTTGGCTAATTGTTAAATTTCTGGGTTTTACTGATAATGTTGGCATCAGAGCAGTAGATGAAAGAGAAAGAGATAGGAAAGATATATAATTGTATTCATTTTTTCCTTTGGAAGACAGTTTATTTTTAATATATTATATCCTTATTTAGGTTTATTTTATATGCTTGTATTTCTTTATTCTTTTTGATAAACTATTTTTTTAACTTTATTCATTTATTTGTT
This sequence comes from Acanthosepion lycidas, assembly GCA_963932145.1. Lineage (NCBI taxonomy): Eukaryota > Metazoa > Mollusca > Cephalopoda > Sepiida > Sepiidae > Acanthosepion > Acanthosepion lycidas. The sequence goes on along the minus strand of OZ010589.1, from coordinate 30,415,415 downwards.
CTTACTTATTGACATATAACATTAACATGAATGATGATATCTTTTGAGAACACTGTCATACCATTTTAGAACATATAGGTGGCTCTGTCTGTAGCAGATAAGTGGCATGGAGGCATATGAATATGTTTGATGAAATTCTTCATAGATTCACTGAACAACTAATTGACAAAATGAAAAGACTTGTAACACAATGATTTGTGAAACCTGTGCATTTTGGTTACTGCTTCACTTCCATTTGCTGACTTTATTTTAGGTAAATGTTCGTTCATATAGTTAATAATAACAAGAAACATATGAATCATGACATAATCATTGTAAATTCTGCACCATGCCTTACTTAGACTCAGGGATGCAATGGTGTAACTGCATGAATTTTTTTGATTCATTTCACACAAAGTATATTTAACATTGAACATTGTCATGCATCAAGATTACACATGGTCATTAACAGAAGCTAATGTGCAGACACCTATTCTGGGTGCAGACTTTTAAATGCATTATAATCTGTCTGTAAATATGAAACATACTAATAGAAGACATTGAAATGAATACCCAAATCATAAGAATTCAAACCAAGTATGGTTCCACTGGAATCAGTGCAACAACCTATCATAGTGTTGAATACATTGGCATGTTGAATCAATACAAAGACATTACAAGAAACTTTAAAAACACAGACAACATAAAACATGAAACTAAACTCCATATAAAAACTTTGGGACACCCAGTATTCTCATGTCCATGCTGATTACATCCACACAAATATGAATTTTGGGTACCATAGATGTCTATTTGTATTCCGTTTGTGGCTTGTAACTTGAGAAGACTAGGATCAAGTTTAGATTTGATGGTGGTGGAATAACACTGATCCCTGCTCTGGTATCAACTAAGAACTTGTACCCATTATTTTTGTCAACAAATTAGAATAAGTGACTATGTTTATGTGGGTCAGTCAAGGCAGTCACATTTACTTGCCAGTTTGCCCATTTCCCTGGTGTCTGTTGGTGTTAAAATGACATGGTTGTATACATTTTCTTGCTTTTTCCCAGAATGTATGATGGTACCACCAAATGTTGTTGTTTTCCTGCAACTTCTTTGACATAGACTTTGATTGCAACAGTATGACGTACTTCTGGCCCTCCATTGTTGCTGGTCTAACATTTGCATTTGTTTTTTTAGTTTGATGATTGTTTTCTCCAGATGTTTATAATGGCAACTGATATCATTGTTGGATCTGGGTGTCATAGGACACAAAGATTTTATCCATTATGTCTGCTAATTTGTCTAATGAAGTGTCATCCATCATGTATCTGGACTATAGTAGTGGGTAGCTTGTCAAGTCATAGTCAGCGTAGAATTGATTCCAACATGTCATTCTCTCCAAGATGGATTTTTATGTGTTTGAGAATTTGGAAGAGTTATCTATCCTCTAAATTAAATTGTTAAAAAGTTCCCATAGCATTTGTTTGTCCAAACGCCCTGTTCTTTTAATATTCACCATTTTAAGGACATTGTAGGGGTTAGTGTCAGGTACATCTTTCAACAGGTCAGCTACTTCATTGCCTGCATCAGGAGACAAGGATTGCACAATGCTGACAAACTTCATTTCCTGTAGTGGTGAATATGGCTTGAAGTTGTAAGAACCTGTCCTTTGTGTTAGTTACATAGTAGGGTGGTAGTTGAAGTACATATGAGGAATTTATGTTTAGAAACACTCAGTAGTATCTTCATGTGAACTCATAATTGAAGACTTGTGTGTTTCCTTCATTTCTCCACTCAATCTCTCCCAGCTCTTCTTTTTATACTATCTCTGTGGATAAAAAATAGAATGCTGGTTTTGAGTGGGAACTTATCTGATTGGTTGACTATGATTATTTTACCCATAGAAAACTGGAAGTGGATGTGTGGAGCTACCAACTCAGAGACACATTTTGTCATTTAACACTTCCATGATTCAGCTGTTTACTTCAGAGTCCAGTAAATATAGGAAGTATGTCAATGCAACCATACATCAAAAATGCATGATTTTTAACCTCTTTAAAAAAATTGCCTGTATATAGTGTAATTCTCTATTTTTTGCATAAAAAACTGATAATAAGAACTTGCACTATACTTGAGTATATACAGTAAAACAGAATTCTACTTTATTTGCTTGATTTGCCATTAATTTATTTGCCACACAGGTGGACTGAGTTATCTGAATTCAATACCAGGATCATTGGTAAAACACTATCTTAAAAATTTCTTGATTTCTATAATTCTTTATACACCTCAGACATCATCACCTTTCGTACCGTGTAATTTCATGTAAGTTCATTATGAGACACATTTTGGTATTTCTCAAATACTTTTGCATAATGGCTTGGTTAAACATTAGAATTTTCTCTGATAATAGGTAGCATTAAATTTCAGTGTAGTTTAACATCATAAAACCAATCTATCCTATAACATTTCCAATCAGGTGTTAAGACAACTTCTGCTCTATATGCAATAAAAGTTTCAGCAGATAAACAAAATTTTATATTGAAGTGAAAATGCCATATACAATCATGGGTTTTGGTGTCTTGGCATTACATTATACATACATGGAAAATCTTTCTCAGTTAATTTATCTGGCAGGCACAACTTTTGTAATAAGCCATAACCCTGACATCACTTAAGAACATAGTACATTGTTTTTTTTTTTTTTGATTAACAAAGTCATTTGAATTTAAGTGATTTTGATAGTCTGTCCAGTCACTGTTTTCTACATTGAACTTATCCATCCTACCAAATTGCACCATTTTTTATAAAAATGTACACCATATGTTTACCATTTGCTAACTTGAGCAGTGAAGGATTGTTACGCAGACTGAAAAAACATTACCTATGTGTCACACCAGAATGACATTGGGAATAGCACAGCGTTAAAAAATTTATAATTTATTGAAGCTTTACAAACTGTACATGGACAAGATGTATAGCACACACACATTATTACTAAATCATTGTACCATCAAATAAGACCCTCATTTACTTCAAAAGGAACTATACTGAAAATTTTTTAGCTATATTGTGATGTAATATATTATACAGTGCAGTAGTTTTATTTTGAATAAACAATGCAAATTTAAAACATTTTGTCTTATAGTTTGTGCCCAGCAGTATTATGATGTTATATACACTTTTATCTATTTTTTGTTTTTATTAATTATGACCTAACAAGTCTTATTCATTGAGTAGTCTTTTCTGCAATCTTTTACAATTGTTTTTATACAGGTTTTACTTATTGAATACAGTAAAAAATTGCATATTTTGCTTGTAGTGATTCATAATTATAATTCTGGTTTGAGTATATTTTCCAGTCAATGTCTCTAATACAAAAAATATGAATTTTATTTGGATTTATTTTTGAAATAGTAAAATTTTGAAGTCAATCTGTAAGCAAAAGCCTGTGGAAATTAGGTGTTTCTGTACAGTTTTTTCAAATGATCAAAAAATGGTAAAAGCTATGAATGCAATTTTTCATGTCAGTAATCACATCAAATCCCAGCTTTTCACACTAAGTGCAATGTTGAATGCATTCAACCTGCCCTAATCTGGATATTTCTGCATTTTAATGATAAAGAATATTATTAATTTTTAATTGTTTTTTTTAAAAATTAGTATTTTTTCTCTTGCTTTTTCTTTACTGTGTGGTTTTATCATTGATTTTTTTTTATATATTCAGGATTTTATTAAGAAAAAATTATTAATTTTATTTGGAGTATTCAGTTAATTTCCAGTATAATATTAATTTCAACTTTGATAAAATACTGAAGATTATTTTTCATAGCAATATTTTTAAGCAATATATCTAAAAAAATCTTGATATATTTAAAAAATTTCTGTATATTGACATCTGAAACAGTTTATAAATTAATTCCATAAATATTTTTAACCTCCAGGTATTACTTTAGGTTTCATTTTGACAAAAATAGAGGAATAGTATTTTATGATATTACTTCACTTCGAAATTAAATTTAACAGGATGTAAAATTTTAACATGGTACTCACAAAGTATATTTTAATACAAATATCAATATTTGTATAAGAAACTCAAGAATCTTATTAATAAAAATTATAAACATGAAATTAAGGATGAAGTAAACTTTAATCTTGTTTTTCTCCTTTTAATACAGTAGAGTGAATGCTATCAGTCTAGTGCTTTTCCTTGAGAAGAAATCTTAAAATTTCTCTTTTAAATTACCATTGGGCATGAAATAGAGTGAAATCTTCTAGGTATAGAAGGATACAGACATTTGATATAAGTTAGATCAGAAAATAATCTTGATCCTCAAATATAAACTAGTTTTCAATTTGGTAGTGTTGTGTGGCTTTCTTATCTATCTTATCCAATACATACACATTAAGAATTTTGTATGGAAATCTGAAATGAATTATTGCTGAGATTTTTAAGTTTGTTCTTTTCTTTATCCATTTTGATTTTGTTCTTATTTTGAGATGGTTTTAAACAGAATAAAAGACTATATAAGGAAACACTTGAACACTAATCATTGCATGAGGGTTGGCTGATGAGTTGAGCATGAGGGTTGGCTGATGTATTCAGTAGAGAAAAAAACTCTATGACTGACAACAATAAGAATACTTATCTGAATAATTTTTAGAATATTAAAAATGTTTACATGATTTCACCAATATTTGTCTTCCTGATTGTCTATTGATCTATAGATTTTCAATGTCCAGTCTGAATGACCATATAGCAGTTAGTCCTGTTGGTAAATTTCTTGCAGAGACATCTTAATTTTATTAATAGAGAGTCTTCCAAATACAGTGGTGACATAGGTAACTGATAAGGCCCAGAAAAATGCATGAAAACCATTTAGGAAAGGGGTATGCTTATGAAAACCACCAATGACATTATGCTTCATATCTTTTACGTGCCATGTCACTTTAGGATATGAGTGATCATAGCTCTACAGCTTTTTTGTAGCTCTAAGAAAGGTTTGTTCCCTTACTAACCCTTCTAGTATATGTTCTTCCATCCATTTACACAAGCTTGCTAGGTAGTTTACTCTGTTTCCCACTGTTACTCTTGCTTTCAATATGTCCTTTGCGTATCAAATTCTCTAAGCCATCATTCTTCATTTTGTTTCTCAGAAATTTCAACTGCTTCTTTCTGATTTTAATTAATTTAAAAAAAAAAACTTCCTCCTTGTTCACTGGTTCACGGCATCCTTCTATAAAACCAAATCTCTGCTTGCTTCAAGTCTGCTGTTCATCTGTATGCATAATGTCTAGCATTCACTGCCATAGAGGAAGATTGATGTTACATAGTAATTCAACACTGTTTACTTTGTTTCTAAGGAAATTTTCCTGTCTTTTGCTTTCTTTAGCTTTTGGAAGGCATCTTTTGCTATTCCAAGGAGTCTTACTGTGTAGATACCACAATAAAAGAACTAGACCTATAGGACTAAAAATATCTATGAATTTAAGAGACAGATGTTATAAAGCAAGTGGCAAGCAAGAATGTTAGGAAATAATCCTTTCAGATTATGGTGATAAATGTACTAATGAGTTGTTACTTATAATTTCAATATCATCAATTGGTCTATAGCTGAAATAGATAAAATTCAAAGTTAAGAAAATTAATGACTTGCCATAAGATGCACCATCTGAAGGTGGATGTTAGCCGTCTTTACATTACTAGAAGTAATGGTGGTAAAATCTTAATCCAACTTCAGTTGACCTACAAAATAACAACTGGTTTTAAAAAAAACATTTAGAGATCATGTCTGATTGGAGGCTACAGCTTGTTAACAATCATAAAAAAAATGACTATAAGGTTAACAAAAATTCCCACATTGATAAATGATTGTATCAAACAGCATATCAAAAGAAATAACAGTAATAATAATAATTTATGAAGAAAACAATAAATTCTTAAAGTAATTCAACTTCACTGTGAAGGAAGTAGATAAAATTCAACCAACAAAAAATCATAAAAAAGGATGTAAAGACAGAAAAGTTAAACAATTTAAAAAAACACCTGGTTAAAAAAACTGGATAAAAGATTGAAGATAATATAACTGTGACTAAATGTTAAAAGTAGAGTCCCAGTAAGTTAAGTTGGCTTGAAAAGTCAAGTTCAAAAGTTCAGTTTAAATGTTTGGAGCTGGTGTTGAGTAGTTGCTAGTTAAGTCAAATAATGGACCGTGTGTAGTATTTAACTCAAGTGTACGGAATAGGTTGTTTGAAGTCTGGACAATATGCATACAACAACTTCCTAAACCAGGTGAGTTAGGTTGACAGGAAATGCCAGTGGTAGATAATGTCCAGTGATGCATTGAGTAAACCAAGTGAGTTAGATTGAAAAGAAACACTGGAAGTAAACGACTGTTAGTGTATTCGCAATGAGCGAAGATAGGTCAAAATAGCTGTACTGTTTGATGCTGATGTTGTAATGAACCAATTGATTTAGTTCGAAATAGGAATGCCAAAAATGGTCTCTTCATGTGTAGCCGGAAGTAAAGAGCTGTGGTGGCCATTAAATTCGCAAGTCCAGAAAAGTCTGTATTAAGGGGCTATTGCAGCCATTGTATGAGCAAGTCTACAAATTCCAAAAGTAAGAGGGGCTTTTGGCCATTGTCAGCGCTGGTCAGTGCAGGAACGAAAGCTGGAAGTAGAAAGCTGATATAGCTGGTGTATGTGCAGGTCAGAAATAGAAGAAGTAAAGTAAGAACACCAGAAGATAAGGGGCTGTGGTAGCCAAAAGTAATAAAGTCCAGGAATGCTGCAAGTAAGAGAAAGTTTCCAACTAGCATCCAGTTGGCAGACAAAAAAGAATTTTTACTGTTATTTAATACAGAACCTGTCCAAGTGCCCTGGTCCCTGCGACCAGGTGCCTGTGCTTCTTCTCTTCTCTCCTGGTGAGCAGTGAAAAGTTGCTGGATTATATGACAAAGGTGTGCAGTAACATTGCCAAGCTTGATATGTACTTAGTATCTAAAAAATTAAATACTGAGTTGCTATAATATATATTAAAAATGTTATGAAATGTTCAAGGGGATTATTTAGATTGTGTTAATAATAATTAAACAACTAAGAGAAATGTGGTTGATTATAAAATCTACATAAGCTTGCCATGTTGCATAGAAGAATGTGGGATGATGCAATGAAGAAAAGGAAAAGGTCCCGAAGTAATAACTCAACTGCCATGAACATGAATGGGAGTAATAGGGGCGCTACAATAGTAGTAACGATTCTGATATAGATAAATGCAAAATATGTTAGTGGCTGTTGAGTCTGGGACTAAAAGCAAAGAGAGGGGCATTTATAATAGCTGCATACAATCAAAGCCTATTCACCTAGCAAACAATGAAAAAAGGTGCAGGCATGATATGCAGATTATATGAACAGCATGTTGAGAATTTTGACCACTTAATATTTGCTTGTTCAGTCATAACACTAAGATCAACATAAGAGTGGATTGTATATTCACTGGAAAGCATATTAGTATTATAGTGCACCATGTGCTTAAAAGTGATATGAACCAATTATAAAAAGCATGAAGACCTTATTTTTGGTATTTTATCATTCATACTGGTAGAATAACTGACAGACCAGATATAGTGATTAAAAACTACAAACCAGCAAAAATGCCCTCTCTGCACTATAAGATACTAAAAAATATGACAAAATAAGTACCGTATATACTTGTGTATCATGCAACATTTGAAGACCTAATTTTGAAGTTAATTTTAAGGGGGCCACATCATACATGAGATATAAAATTAGTATATGTACTGCTGGCCCTATGTTTACGAAACTATATATCTATTTACTGTAGTTAAATTAGCTTCAAAATTAGGTCTTCAAAGGTCACATGATATGTGAGTAAATATGGTAATTATAAAGAAATTGAAATTAAAACTTGAGTCTTATATCATACAATCAAAATAGATAGAGACAAGAACATTTACATGATCAATTGCATTGTGTGAGTTCTTTCAATTTAAAAAAATATAAACATTGTACATGTCAAATATGACTTATCAGAATTTGTAAGCTGAATGTATGTTGACCACCTTCCTTTACCTTAGATCTCTTAATGAACTGGTAAGAGGTTGTACAGTACAGAATGCAAAAGAAGAAAAAATATTAATAAATACATTTTATTAAATTACTCTTCTTCTCTGATCTTCTCATTATTTCTGTATTTCATTTTCTTTTCTCTTACTCTTACATCACTTATGCATTATCATTCCAACTGACATTTATAACAGTTGATAAGCATTTTGGTCATTGTATTTTTCAAAGTTAACTGAACTATTAATTAAAAAGGAAAGGACTTTGTCTAACAAGAAAATGATTTTAGTATTTATTAAAAGAAATACCAAACCTGAAACTCAGCTATTTATTGTTACAAATTAATTCAGCTTTTGTTAAGTTAATCTGGATTTTGAACTCATTTATGAAATATAATATTCAGTCAATAATATATAAATAGAACTTCTTACATATGCTATTTACACAAACATTTATCCTGTCTCTCTACTCAAGAAGAAAGAAAATATTTGTGAGTCTTATCAGGGGGTGATGAAAAGTTCTTGACCTGACACACAGAAACTGATCAAATAATCAAACAGAATTTTTTTAAAGGTCTTCATGATTAGGTGACGAGTTTTTCAGTACCACTTTTACAAATCATTTCTCTTCTTATGTCAATGAAAATCAGTAGAGAAAAAAACACATCAAGCAGATTTCAAAGACCAAACAAATTTTTATTTAGAAACAATAACTATTATATATTATTAATGAAGGTTTGAATCATCATTTAGCAACACCTTTTTTTATTGAATTAGCTCACTTTTGTTACTAGGCCATATTTTCCTTTACTTTAACTGTTGCAACCTCTATTTTTGCTTGTATTGCTTTTGTACAGATTCCTAAAAACTTTTATAATTTCCTTTCAAAAGTACATTGAGAGTATTCTGTTTTTATTACTCTTTACTAATTTACATCTATCTCTTTTCATGCTTTCATATATACAAACATATTTTTATTAACTTTTTCATTGTTTGTTTTGTCATATTTACTTGTAGAGAAGTTGTATTCACGTTTCAAATAACTACATTTGTTCTATTTTACTTAAAAAGAACAGAAAAAAAGCATAAAAACGAAATGATATAATACCAGAGCATTAAAACAACAAACCTTCTGTAGTAATATAGTCAGGATTAAAATGATGAAATGAAAGAGAGTGAGTATAGTTTTACAGATATGTACTATTGTAGAATATCATTTTTTCTACCTAGCAGGCTATTACTTGACCCAGATAAAATTCCCCTGTGGAACACTGTATGGCAAAATACCCTCAGTTAAAGTGCTTTGTAAGACGCCCACTTAAATTAAAACAGAACAAAAATTTAAATAATTGGTGATACTGACATTTCATTTTTTTTTAATTACCTTCATTATTACTTTTAATTAAAGTGTTTACCTGACCTCATATATTAATCACACCTTTTAAAAATATAATTTAAATTATAACTTGACATTGGGAATGTTGTTCAATTTTCTGTAAAATTTTCAATTTAAAATAAACTTTGTATATATTTCTGTACATGTGCAATGTCAACTAAACTTTTGAAATTTGATGTTTTGTTTTATATATTTTTATCTATTGAATATGAGGTCAACTTCTAATGAAAAAAATCAACATGTTTTATATATATATTATACAAAATTAAAATATGAAAATTATATAATAGTATTGACTCCTATTTTTCTTATCAATTATGATTTGGGATTCATTCATTGTTTAGCTCCCTTTTGTGAAATATACATAAATGAAAGCCATTCATTAAACAGTTTAATTCAACTAAATCAGACAAATTGTAAATAAAGGAAAATATTAGGTTGGTGCAAAAATAATGACGTAATAATGTCGTTTTTTGACGTATTTTTTAACGTCAAAAACCGACATTATTACGTCATTCTTTTTGCACCAACCTAATAAAAAAATATTGCCATTAAAAAATCTGTTTTCTAAAAAGGAAATAACATAGTGAACAAAATATTTCAATGTATATTTCATAATATGAGACTAATCAATGATAATTCCACTTAACAACAAAAATAGTACATTGCTGTTATTGCATGATTTTCATATCTAATTTTTTTAAGCACTTAAAAACCCTGTAACTGTTTTTTTGTTTCAGTTTGATTTCATATATATAAAAATAAATGTTAACCATGTTTTTTTTTGTCCTACATTCTGCTTTACCATGTATCACTAATAAGTATATTCTATTAATTTGATAAAAAGCCATATTATAAATGTTTTCATTGTTTTCTAAGATAAATAATTGATAGTTTGAAATAAAAAGTCAACCAAATGTAATATTTACAATTACCTCTAAATGTTGTGCCTCAGAAATTTTTAACTTCATAATAAAAATAAGATTTAATTTATATTAGCTTCTTTTATAAAATTTGCAATAATTGATTTAGTGATTCTGTATAAGATGTAAAATGAGCTATGTCTGTTTTTGCCATTGATAGCACTGATGGATTGAATTGACCCAAAGAAATCTTTATGGAGCATTTAATGAAAAGAGATCCTTGTTGTTAGCCATCATTTTAAATCAGCTGCTCTAGTAAAATGTTTGTGATTGCATCACTGAAAACAATTACATGCATAGCTTATTTATTAAAATGAAATTTAGCTAGTCAATTTGCAAAAGACTGAATTTAATCAATTTTAAAATACTTATATTTTAAAAATATACATAAAAGTCACACAACTGAAGTGAAATAGAGAATAGAGAATTACAATAAACAGATTTAAAACTTTTCTTTGTGTTTTCTCACAAGTTTCTAGTTCATATAATTTCTTTTATTAAAAAATAAAAATTTAAAACATTATCTTTCCATGTTGAAATTCTTAAAAAAGACACAGACTGTAATGTTAGTCTATCCTATAAATAAAAAAGTAATTTAAATAAGGGTTTTAAGACAAAAAACAAGAAAGAAAATGTTACTATATATATTGCCAGAAAAATAGACAATGAAATGAATTTATCTGACAATAAGTGAAATTTGTCTGGTGCTTTGTTTTGTTTTGAATCTTTAAAAAAAATCATAACCATATTCATTTTTTTACATCTACATGCAAAGTAACACTGGTTAAATATAAGCCTCTTTTATCACAACTGCGAGTGTAGTTTTGTTAAAAAAATATTATTTATTAAATATTTTTTCTTCTATTTTGAGTATGCTATTTTGTGTAGACAGGGATTTTAACAAATTATTATATATTGTTTACATTCACTATAATAAAATTTTCAGATACATCTTTCTTTACTGTGGACATTTTTATTTCTTTTTAAGCACTGATGAAACTAAAACTACTAACAAAATGAAACATGTAAATAATTATATTTGAAGTGAATCTATAAGAAAAACTTTAACAACTGACAATATTGATCATATTTTAGTCAATTAACTTAGGAGGAGATGACTGGGAACTCAACTTGTTATTAACATGAATCTAAATTTATTTTATCATTGGTTGAATTGAATTCATATTGAAATAGGTATGTATGTTTTTTAACTGCATATTCATGAATTGTTATAACAATTAGTTGAATAATTTGACTAGCAAAAATCATTCCTTAAAAATATTAAATTTACTTACCCTTTTCAGGTTTTCTATCAGGGTTGAGTAATATCTTTATATTTCCCTTCAATTTACATATCCACTCAACAACCTTTTTATCATACTTAACCAGTGAGATTGGTTATATATATATTCTAGTTTTTAATGACATAAATCTATTATTATGTAAATGGTTTCAAGTATCCAATTTATATCTAAATAAAACATTTTTCATGTGCACTCAGGTATGAAAGAGGTAGAGATTTTTAAAATAAACTGAAAAGAGAAGGATATTTTAATTGGTAATCCATAATAATTGTATCTATTTTGAAGAAAAAAAAGTTTCTGAAAGTGTTAGCTGCAAAAAAATACATTTTAAGTATTTTTACAATCCTTCAAGTCAGAGATGTATCATATTTTTACATACATTATTTAGAATATGATATATATATATATATATATATATATATCCTTTTCCAAAGTTTACTGACATACAGGATGCGTTGAGTAAATTATCGCCATTTTGTATTTTTAATTTTGTGCATGTACATTGTTTGTTTTTGATTTTGTTGCACAATATAATAGGGTCAGTTGGGTACTGTCTGTGAGAAAAAGATCACCATGATGCAATTCACTCTGCCAGAAATTTGGAAATGGCATGCTATACTACTTGGCACCCGACATTCCAATACGAACATTTCAGTGTGGTTGAGTGTCAATCTAAGGACAGTGCAGAGGTTTACGAAAGAGTTGGATGAGTCTAAGGGTGATTATGAAGCTGTTTGGTGTAATCACTAGTGATGGCGACATTATACCTCCATTTATCTTCCCATAGGGCCTATATCAAGTGCCTTAGGGAGGTAGTGTTGCTCTGGGTCAAGAGGGTGACTGCTGGAAGACCCTATGTCTTGTAACAGGACTTTGCACCATGCCACACAAACAACCCAGTTATGGCTGTCAGACAATTGCTGCTACCACATCACCCCTTACATCTTACCACCTAACATTCTAGGCTGAAACCTCCTTGATTATCATGTGTTGGGTACAGTTGAGCATGTGACCAGCAAAACTCCTTGTAACACTAAAGATGAACTGGCAGCATTTACCAAATTAACCAAGGAGACCATTCAGAAAAGTTGAGGGAAATTCTAAAGTTGTCTAGAGGCCGTGGTTGAAGCCAATGGTAATTTTATTGAATAAATTTACTCACTTTCAATTTTCATTGTATTTCAAGATATTTTTGTGTAATTTTGGTAAATATATCTTTTAAAATGAGATGTTAGCATTATTTTCATTTTTTTTTTTTTGCATTATTTAGACGACAATTTATCCATCGCACACTGTATAATTATCTCAATCTTTTTCATATACAATCCTAACAAGGAAGATATATCTTGTAAATATATCCTATATCCTGTAGAAGGTAGCAAAAACAAAAAAATACAAAATAAATCTCAGTGCATTTCCTTAGTAGCATGTAAAATGAATAATGAAGTGATTTGTATATTTTCGTTCTTCACAATTCTCTTTTTTCATCGCAGCAACAATCTAAATGTTCTTTTATCCAATCTTACAATTGTAGAATCTGGTTTAGTGCTATTGCCCATAGACTAAAATAAATGAATGCATATCTATTTATATACAATTTGTGCAGAACACTCGAGGCTAAATAATTTTTTATTGATTCCTAATAGGGTGAGAACTTTTTAAAATTAATTGTTATAATTAAAATATAAGTAATTCATTATAAAATAATATTGATATTGTTGTATTCAAATTACAACAGAACAATAATTTTATCATTTTAGCTATTCCATTTAAATCAATAATTTCAACAATTTTACAATGGTAATGTTATTTTAATCAACTTATTGTTATGTTAGTATTATTGTTTTATATTATAACTTATAACTCAGTCATGAATAATATTCAAAGACATAAGTAAGTAAGCACTTTTTAGAAGTTATAAATATCTGGTAGTATTTTCTTAAAAGCTAAAATTTGCTTTATGATAAATATCATTTACAAAGAATAAACTAAGATCTATGCATACTTTTCAAATTAATCATCTTTTTTAATTGATAATTTAAAATCCTAATCTTACTTATTATAAAACTCAGATTGTGTGTGTGTGTGTGTGTCTGTAACGTTTATATATTGGATCAGATTTCCTACATTTTTCAACCGATTTCAACAAAACTTCACAGGACTACATAAAATTACCTTGCGGCAGTTCTTACAGTGCCAAAAATTGAAAAAACAATTGTTTTTTGCACAAGATCAATTTGAAAACACGATTAAGAGGCATTAAATAAAGGGGGACAACTCACATCAGGTTAAAACCCAGGTTGTTTGTGTGTTTGTGTGTGTGTGTGTGTGTGTGTGTGTGTGTTTGTGTTCGTTTATATATGGGATCGGATTTCCTACATTTTTCAACCGATTTCAACAAAACTTCACTTTTTTTTGGCAGGTAGTGTTTCTTATTGTCTTGCACACTTTTTTCTTTATTTTTACATTCAATATGCTTTAAAAATTCCATTTACAAGACAATTGTTTAAAATTCTATTCCATCAGTAGACTCATAACGATTGAAAACAATGTTTTTGTTTGAGTTTGGGTTTGACCAATTCGTAAAAAAAAAAAAAAAACTAATTAAGACATGCGTGTCCGTCAACCTTAAACAATAATCTAACGATCTCTACTGATTGTACGAATCCAAACATCGGATAATTCTTTATCTTTAGGGAAAGATAATTCCACGTACTTTAGGGCCGTTTTTATAATTCCCTTTGCAATTTGGTACAAGGCATCTATAAGGAATTGGTTCTATTTGAAATTAATTCAATATTTAAAAGAAAGTATTAAGAAATAATTTAAAAATGCCGACGTAAGAAATCTGATAGACAAAAAACAAAAATATTTCGAAGAGGATAATTATTAAGGAAAGAACACAGTACTTACCGTGTACCAGACTTTTCTGCTTGATTCTTTTTTCTTTCTTTTTTTTTGTTCATGCAGGTGAGTCTTTTACGAGGGGGTCTGTGTGTCTTGCTTAGGGGTTTACGAGAATTTTCGTCGTCTCCTCAGTGGACCTCGACTCATAATTGACTTTTTAAACTTCAATAATTGTCCACATGTGGGTGCCTTTTCGGGCGCCAAGGTCATCCCCCTCCTCCCCTTACGGACGGCCTCCATTACACGCACTAACGCAACAGTATAAGCAATATTCGCTAAGAGAGAGAGTGGGTATTGTCACTCTCTCTCCATTCACCTAAGGTTTGTGTTGAGAGGGCACGGTCACTGTTACCGATTCTTACCCCTACTTTAATGACAGCGATATCTACCGTGATTTCCTCTTTCGCCGATTTGTTTAATAGAGAGTGGAACGTCACTCAAGGTCAACCATCTCTACTGCGTAACTCGGGCGTGCTTTCACACTTTTGCTTTTATTGTTGCCCACGTGCACGTACTTGGCTTACTTTATTTACCAACTTCGGACACCGCAAGTTGTTAATTACGTGTTCTAGCTCCTTTTTTGTTTTATAGTTCCAACCCAACCCTACACACGTTAGTCAATTGTACTAAAACTCCATTTCCTTTTGGATTTTTACCCTTGGTATACCTTTTTAAATTTCCACTTTTTTAGTTTTGAGTTCCCCTTTAGTAACTTCTTACTTATAAAACGCAGATTGTGTGTGTCTGTACGTTTATTGGATCGGATTTCTTACATTTTTCAACCGATTTCAACAAAACTTCACAGGACTACGTAAAATTACCTTGCGGTGGCTCTAACAGCACCAAAAATTGGAAAAACACAATTGTTTTTGCATGAAATCAATTTGAAAGCACGGTTAAGTGTATCGCATCCGGACGGAAGTTACTGATGGCTACTCAAACGTCCGAATGCCGTTAACTTCCGGTGACTCAGCGTTTATTTTCAGAGAACGATACTCAAATAAGTAAACAAATGAAATCTAAACATACACAAGTCCTCCTAAATAAAAATAATAACTGGAAACTACTTTAGTTTAAATACACATGGTCTCCAAATTTTTTTACTGTATTCAATAAGTAACAATCATAAGTTGTAAAAGAGAGAAAGGCTAGTAAACGAATAAGATTTGTTAGATCATAATTAATAAACCCAAATAAAGTTAATATTTTTTGTATAAGAAACAACGAGTGGAAAATATATTCAAATCAGAATTCTAATTATGAATCACCACAAGCAAAATATGCAATTTTTTTTACTGTATTCAATAAGTAAAAATCATAAATTATAAAAGATTACAGAAAGGCTACTGAATGAATAAGATTTGTTAGATCATCTTACTTATTATAAAACGCAGATTGTGTGTGTGTGTCTGTGTCTGTACGTTTATATATTGAATCGGATTTCCTACATTTTTCAACCAATTTCAACAAAACTTCACAGGACTACATAAAATTACCTTGCGGTGGTTCTAACAGCGCCAAAATTTGGAAAAACAATTGTTTTTGCACAAAATCAATTTGAAAACACGATTAAGAGGCATTAATGAAAGGACAACTCACTTCGAGTTATACTTATTATAAAACCCAGGTTGTTTGTTTGTGTTTGTGTGTGTGTTTGTGTTCGTTTATATATGGGATCGGATTTCCTACATTTTTCAACCGATTTCAACAAATCTTCACTTTTTTTTTGGTAGGTAGTTTTTCTTATTGTCTTGCACACTTTTTTCTTTATTTTTACATTCAGAATGCTTTAAAAATTCCATTTACAAGACAATTGTTTATGATAAAATTCTATTCAATCGGTAGACTCATAACGATTGAAAACAATGTTTTTGTTTGAGTTTGGGTTTGACCAATTCGTAAAAAAAAAAAAAATAATTAAGACATGTATGTCCATCAACCTTAAACAAATAATCTTTGTCAATTTTATTTTTCAGTCTTTAACTCTTTATGATGGTCGATACTTGATCAATCTCTTACTGTTACATCCCCGGGCAACGCCCGGCTCTACTGCTAGTTAAAAATAAAATCCAGAAATAATAAATCTATCAAGAATAAAATTTGTGAATGTTTACTTCTAATGCAAGTAGATTTCATTAAATTCATTAAATGCCAAGAATTAAAGGTTAATTTTCAAGATAGGTAGGTCTTCTTCATTTTTTACTATCACTATATTTATGTAAAATCTCTGAATAAAGAACAGTAACAATCTAGCTTGAAGTAAAAAAATGTGGTTCTACAGAAGGATGTTTAGAATACCATGGAATGAACATGTGAGTAATGATGAATGGAAACAAAAGGAACAGTTGAAATTTGTAGGGTACAGAATGAAGAAATAGAGCTTAGAAAATTTGATACTCACAGGACAGATTAATAGAAGGAGGGACAGAGGAAAACAATTGGAAGTTGGTTCTTCAATTTCCAATTCTGAACTGTTATCCATTACACCACCAACAAACCCAAGCTTACAACACCTGATATTACCAAGTTGTTTCACAGCTATCAAGGCTTGACATTGATTAACTTTGGTGATCAAACAAGAACTGGTGCTTCAATGAGACATGGCCATATGCAAGAAATGTTGTAAAAGTATCACCTTATGTAAGGTCAAGTAAATACACCACAATGCATGGTGAAGGTAATTAGATTGATGACAATGATCCTATTTGAGATACATTGTTTATTTTATAACAAAATGCATATATATTCTTTGTGTTTAAACATATAAAGCCATATCTATCTATATAATATTAAAAGCCTGTTTTGTATGCATGTATGTATGGAAGTAGAAAAATAAAAATAATGTATCAAATAATGAGAAAAAAATGGAAAGTGTAAAAGATGTTCAAGGCATCAAATTAATAAGCCAATAATTGTTTTGTTTATAGGAACCAAGAATTATGTTGACAAATTTGTGATTTATAAATGAGGACTGAAAATGAAAAAAATATTGCAGCAAATGAAGTAAGTATTTGAATTTAGCAAATGTCATGTACCTGCAGAGTTGATCTGAAAATATCTGGTATACATCCAACAAGGAATATTATTATGTGTACTTCAACTACAGAGGAGTTTGAGAAATACGATTGTAAGAACAAAACCAAATAGAAATGCACAGATTCTATACTTCTTCTACTATAAATGTAGTCTTATAAAATTGTTCAAAAGACTAAACAGTTCTTTCTAAATTGTGTAAGGCATTCAAATAATGTTAAAGAAGCTTCAACCTAAAAAGACAGGACAAAAGATGAATGTAAGATTTTTTGTTTCTTCAACCAATTCTTATTTGCTTTTTTTTTAAGTATGAGTTTTAAATTGTTGACACCTTTTTAGTTTTCTAATTATTCTTACTTTCAAGGACAACTTGACATGGCAATAAATTACTGTTCTGGTTAGCACTGAAATGTTCATGTATCTGTCAAAAAGAAAAACTTCCATATATCAACTTTCAAATGATTTCTCTGATAATTACATATGTCATCAATTATATGAGTGAGAGACTTCTACCAATATTTGTATTTTTATGTGTCCAGTTTAGAAATAAAAGTAATTTAGCTACAGGAAGAACAAATGATGTTACACATTTTTGAATTTCTGTGATATTTCTTGTACATTTCGATTTTTATATGTTTTTTAAATTTTTATTTCATTTCTTTCATTTTATGGGTATTTTAAAATCTTGTAAATGTTTTATTTCATTTACACTGACTCATACCATTTTTGAACAGATATTATTTAACATATATTGTCTGTTCTAATAGAGTATGTTTCCATATAAATATTAAACATTAATCACTAGTAATGGTCTACAAGATAATTTGCTTTTTTACAGCAAGACAAGCTGCTTTTATATGTGAATTATTAGAAAATATGAATTTTCTTGGAAGTCTGCTATTATAATTAGAATCAAAGTTGTTCAATCACAAAGTATGGAATATATTACACAATCTAAATATGTTGTTTTAGCAAGTTTCATACTTTGAAAACTACTCCAATAGGAATTCTTCATACAGCTTATATAGAAGTGTGTTATTGGCTGTTGTGAGACAAAAACCCATGCCAACCTTGATTCTATAGCAGTCATTTGCAATTCACAAAGAAAATGTTATTCTGTTGAACAATGAATTTTACAGTCTCTAATTTAAGAGTAACAAAGCTCTAAGGAAAACAATTGAAAACAGACACAAAACCAAATAATTAATCTGTTTACTGCAAAGTAAGGCAGCAATAACAAAAATTTTAGATGAAAATTAAACTAATATTAAGAAAGCTTAATGTATCATTTTAAGGAAGAACAAATTGAGTAGATTCAAATGAAACTTCCCTTAGACTTGCACTAGAAAAATAGAAAACAGCTGTGATAAAATCTGATATTCCATCCACTGCAAAATCTTTAGGTATATCTATGCTTTTAGTAAATATGATGAGGTATTTTTTGTTTATTTAATTTTTAAATAATCATTATTTTTGAAGTAACAAATACATCAACATGACTGACAATATTTTTAAAAGTATATAAAATATGAAATAAGTATAAAAATCATTTATTTTTCTTCTTAAGGTCTGAAAGAAGTACTTTTTTATTATCTAATGAAGATTTGGTTGAAGTGAATCTAAATTGTTAAAATTTTTGCCCAATTTTACAAGAAATATTGTATTTTAACCATAAAGTGGGTCTTCCTTATTTTTAAATATAAAACTTATGAATAGCAAGTTTTATTTTAGTCTGAACCACATTCCAGCTGGTTTTTATTGACATTCAATTGACAGTGATAAATTTTTTGATTTTTCCCCTAAAAAATTAAAATAATCTTTTCATGACAGTTACAATAAAAAAAAACTAGAAGTAAACAAAAAACTCACCTACCCACCTCAGGTTTTCTTTCTTCAGTATTCATAGTATTCATACTAATTTCTTTAGAGTAGCATCTTTTTTTTTAAATGTTCACCATATATTTTAGCAATTTGTGAAACTTATTTAAACTCTTTTATTTCTATCAGTAAAATCTCTGTTCCAGGCGAAAAGATTCTAAGATATATATGCATGGTCTTGGTGTTGACAACTGGGAAATTTTTCCATCATTTCTTGAGTACTCGGATGATTCTTTGATGTGTTTTTGACTTACTTTATTGCATTCTATTAGCTTATCTCTTTTTCTTTTATTGCTCCCATTCTTATAATATACAAAATGTTTGACAGATAGAAATGTTTTTTTTCTCTACATTCATCTGCAAATATTTTTGTGTTTTGTTATTTTAATGCTCATCATATCCAGTTGCTTAATTAATCTAATGTTACTGATGTTGGCATTCAGACTTTCAATTTTTCTGATGCTTAGGTTCTTAGTCAAATACTGACTTTCCCTATTTGTTTCCATAATAATCCTGGTCAACATGCTTCTTTACTTGATCTTTTTCTCTCCTGGCTCTTGTTGAGCATTGCAATTATCTTCTTGGCAATTCAGATCACACTGTAGTATCTGTCGATATTTCCTTTTGTTGTCTATTAGGCAGGAACCTCCTATTCACAAGATTTCTTTGTTACCTGTATACTGTTTGGAATTTATTTTGTGATTTTCTTCACGATATTCATTGGAGAAAAATTTTTAATCTTCCTATTGAGAATTATTCCACTGAGGGTTCTTTTTGTGCCTTCTAGTAACTATCAAGGGAAAACACAATTTCTCCTTCATTCACACTTCAGCCAACATAGCTCACAGGAATCACTTTTTCCAGTTGTACTAACATGATAATTCTGATCATAACAGATACCTCTTTGTGTCTGCTTATAATAATAGTAAACATGTTCTCAATGAGGCTAAATCTTTGTTTGCTGACAACTGTGTAGATTCTAACACATTTGGTTCTCCTGACTACTGATGGCTTTGTAATAGTGTGTTAAATAAAAATAATTTTTCTATTCCTCTTCTCTTCAATCAATTTGAGGTGTTAACATCTTCTGCTGATAAAGCAGAATATTTTCCATGTAAATTCATTTCCATCATTTCTTGTCTCATCTGTAGTATCTTTGCCCAACTTTCTACTTAGAATGGAGTCTAAGTGAGATATGATTGGTTTCTGCTATCATTTCTAAACTGGATTACCATAAAGCATGTGAACTTGATAGTAGACCTGCAATAGTCCTTAAGAAATGTGGTCCTGAACTGACTTCTGTTCTCTAAACTCTACAATAAATGCCTCAATGCTTCTTTCCTGCATATTGGAAATCCTCTTCTGCAGTTCCAGTCTTTAATTCTAATTCTTCTACTAGCCTATTAACCTTCTACCTCTTTTTGGTAAGTCTTATCAGTTTGATAAGTTCAAATTGTCAACTGATGTGAGAAATGAGCTACAACTAGGTCAAGAAATTGCTTAATTTTAATGCCCCCCAAATTAAACTGCTCTCTTAATTGTCTTAGAGAACCTTTTTTGTCTTTCATCAACATGACCGATGCTAACATTCATGTGAGTGACTCATTGCGCCTTCTTAGGCTAATGTTTTCTGCTGGCATAAAGTGGAAACATTATATTAAATGAAATGCTACATCTGCTGCTGCTACAAAAGTTGGTTCACTGTGTTGTGTTAGACAATTTTTGTTGCCAGAATCTATTGTACACATCTATAAGTCTACCATTCAGCTATGAACTGAATATTGCTGCCACATCTGGTCTGGTGCTTCTGCTTCTGCTTCTGTGATGTATTTAGATAATCTTGATAAAATCCAAGGATGGATTGAAAATGTTATTGATCATGATCTGCATCTAGCTTCTGTCACTTTCTCAGTGAAAAATGTATTTTTTCATATGCATGCGAACAATTTAAGTGAGTTCTTATGATAAGCAATAATGGTTCAGTCATACCGTATGCATGTGCGCAATAAAAATGACTGATAAATGATTTGTTTTTGTTGGTGGAAAGAAAAACAGATAAACCTTTAAACTTGCAATGAAGTAAATATGGGTAAATATGCCTGCAATAAGACAGAGCACCAAAAAGACAGTTTTTCTCATGACATCACTTTTTTAACTACATTCACTCTTCTGCAATGTTTATTGTTTTTAAAAAGTGATGATTAGAATTATAATAAAACCTAAACATATGTTATCTTTGTTCTTAAGAATTGACAAAAAAATAATAAACACTATTTATTTATATATTTAATTATGTATATCTATGTTTTATAGATTATACAAAAGCATTTAAAAAAGTATGCCACAAAGAACTGTTGGAACTGCTAGTTAACCTTCATATATTTGGGAAGGATATTAGAATAATCCAGAACTTACAAGGATGAACTGAAAAGTTTCTAGGATGAATTCTAAGATGATTCTAGTAATGCTAGAGCTATGAAATCTTGCATAGATTAATTTGAAATCTTCTTATTAATAAATGCATTGTTTTTTCCAGGTAAATTGATATTTGACTGTTCAAAGAAGATTTTGAAAGTAACTAGTAATGGCTACTTAACAAAATTTGGAATCATAGTATTATTAACTACCTGCAGAAAATGGGTTTGGCCTTCAAGTACTTTCATGCTGATATGGTTGCTATATTAATGAATGATACTCCAGCTTTATCAACAGTGCAAAAGTGGACAGCTGAATTTAGGAGGGGAAAGGAGAGTCTTGAAAATGACTCAAGATCTGGATGTACTGTATCTGCCATCACTAAGGAAAACATTATGTTCACCAGATGGTGATGGATAAGAGGTAATTGAATATAAATCAATTACCCAATACTATTAGGGATTTTCTTTCAGTAGGACAATGCTCCAGAATACAAATCCTTAGTTTCAATGGCTGGTGTGGCTTTCAAGTGGTTGATCAGCCACCCTATTTTCATGATTTGACCCCATATGTCTATTATCTGTTTCCTAATATGAAAAACATTTGGCTAGGAACCAGTATTGCAATGATGCTGTCATATCTGTTGTTGATGACTTTTTTGACCAACGGGATGAAAGATTGAATCCCAGTGGTGAACCAATGGGATCCAATCCCTGCAACACTGATAGAAAAATTATGTGGACTGCAAGGGGAACTATGTTGAAAAATAAACCTCATTTGTTTGGTGGTATAAACCCCAATGCCTCAATGATAATTGGGACAATAGTGGCCAGAATGTCTCACATTTTGGCAATCTCAATCTGGAGGTCAGAGTACTTTTTAAGCTTTTCAACTTTTCTTACTGTGATGGTCAACAAGAAGAGTCACATCAGTGAAGAGGCATCTTTTTCCAACAAAAATGGTGTTTGGTTTCATAAGGATGAAGCCTGTCTGGCAATTGAAATCCCATATAATTTCCAATCACCTCTGGTTTGTGGCATTACCATTTGTTTGACTTCAAGTTCATACATCTTACATAGGCACCAATGCAAGAGGCCACTTTATTATGGTGCTGTTTGCATTCTTTCTGTGCAAGCATTCAGCAATGTGGGTGACATTTTCCATCTCCATGCTACACAGCCTGCACTTGTTAAATACCTTTCTTTATAGATATTCTTCAAGAGAGAAATTCAGGCCTTGGCCTTGGTTGACTACCAGTAAGCTTTCAATTTCACATTTCAGTTTGCCTTTCATCAAACAATCCCATGAATCTTTTGACTTAATGAATCACACTTCATATACAGACTGACCACAGAAGCGGTTGACCACAAGTATATAATTTAGTTTTACAGGAAGGCATGCTGGTTCACATAAGGTTAATTACATTTTTGACTACACTGAACATCTGTAAGCACTTCAGTACCTGGGAATGGGAAACCATGTTAAAAGCCTTCTTAAAATTAATCCAGGCCATACATATGTTGATTCACTGTTGCTTGCATTTTTGAAGCATAGCTTTATCAATGGCAAGTTGGTATTTAATTCCAAGAGATTTTTTTGGCACTCTTTTTGCTGGCATGGTAATATGCATGGTAAAATATTTATGAATATCTCAAGAGATATTCATAAATATTATAAATTATTATAAGTCTTATAATTTAGAATGTCTGTTATTCTCACCCCCATAATCTATTCAGGCACATACCCATTTGTAACACTCATTTAATGCTTGTTCACTTCTGGCATGCAGGTTGGAAAACCACTTAAGCCAAAATTCTCAAATTTCATCTGGACCAGGGGTGGCGGGGGTCCAATTTATTATAATTCTTATATGATTTTCAACATCTTTTGTCATGATACATCATATTTTTACTTTCTCTAAAAGTTTATAATAGGATCAGTGCAAGCATGAAGAGTAAAGGTGTATGTGATACATCTTGTATCCAAATCACTGTATCATTGTGAGCAATGTAGACAACCCAGAGCTCTGACCAGAATTTTGTAACATTTTCTGGATTTGTGGGTCAGAGTCTCTGTTGATTCCAGTGAGAGACTAAAAGAATTTTTCTAGTTAAGAGAAAAAAAAAACTATTTTGTTCAAACTGTCTTTTTTCTGTTTGTGTTTCATTTCATACAATTTGGTTTTGCTGTTATCCTTTGCTTAATCTCTTCCATAGTTGATTTGAAGCCTTTGACTTTGATCACTTTTTTAATCATTTCAACAAAATGGAGTTAATAAAGCTGTTAATTTGCAAGAGGTTACAGATTCTGAGAGAATGTTAGAATAAAACACTATTAAGGAGAGAAGAAAAAAAGTACAGAAGATAACAATTAGTATTGCATTTAAAATTTTGAAGATCAAAGTTAACTAGAAATCCAGAAGAGATCCACAAGTGAGAAGTGTGAGTGAAGAAACTATTAACATACAACTTAGTTCTGTCTCACCATTTCAACTGTAAAATGATGAGACCTTGCCACCAATCTAAAGTCTGTACCATAGAGGAAAGTTAATCATAACAATTATGATGAAAGTATTTATAGAAAGGGAAGCTAAATGAATGAAGCCAAGATGCCAGGTCAAGACCAATAATATTGCAGATTCTTTGGATTTTATCAAGAATCTCTAAATATATAGAAGCACCAAACCGGATCAGATGTAGCAACAATATTCAAAGCATGGAAAAAAATGATAGACTTATATGTAATATAGATTCTAGTAAGAAAAATTGTCTAGCACAACACAGTGAATTAACTTTTGTAGCAGCAGACCTAGTAACTGATTCAATATAATTACTTCGATTCCTGTCAGCAGAAAACATTAGCTTGAGAAGGCACAATAGTCACTTTCTTGGAGGTCAGCATCAGCCATGCTGAGGGAAGGCAAAAATGGTCCTTTCAGACAATTAAAACAGTAGATTCATTTAGCAGGTATTAAAACTAACAAGCCATTTCTTTCCCCAGTTACAGATTGTAAGTCATTTTTGAGATCAGCTACCAATTTGACATTGAGCCATTCAGAGTTACTATTAAGACAGGAGTAAATAGTTGTGTCATCAGCATAGATACCGAATTGAGAAATGATGACAAGAGGAAGGTCGTTAATCAAAATAATGAACAACATTACTGCAAAAAGATCTAGAAGAATGGCCATTCAAGACAAATTTTATTTCGCGATTTGATAATGTAATGTCCGTATGCAGCCAAAACGCATAAACCACACACATTTTACACTTAGCAAGCCATCTCTCTTTCAACTTCTCTAATTATGTAATATATTAACTCTCTTTCAATCTGTAATAGTGGTCACTGACTACAAAAAACAAGTTGAATGGAAACTAAAAATAGATTCTCACACATGCAGAATCATGCAACCAAGTACAAATGTTGAGCAGAAAATATTAGACTACCAATTGGGTTAAAGCAACTCGATGAAGTTGGACCAGCCATGAAACTGTTGTGCAACTGGATTCACTGAACTGAAGAGAAGGAATGCTGACCTCAACTCACACAAAATTCTAGTATAAAATAAATTGGAAGTCTTGTATGAGCAACATCTCTTTTTAGTTACCGTCAAGCAAAGAAAATCACACGATGAAGATGAATTCCAATTCAATTAAACACAATATGCTACTTACATCAATTGCATAGGTGAAATGCTAAGCATGACAATTACCTAAGACAGGCATATGTGACACATTCAATTGGATGAAGGATCCAAATAATAAATTTTACATTGCTGAATATATGAAGAAGCGAGTAAATGACCAGCTTGGGGGGGGAGGGGTTAATACTCATAACAGTGAAGAATACAACTTGTGCAGTGCCAAATCTTCCTATACAAATAATAAATTCTACATTGCTGAATATAAAAAGTGAGTAACAACCAGTTTTTGGGTCAAAACTCATAACAAGAATAGATCAAAAGATCTCACTGCTCGAGCAAATGAACTGAACTGAAAGTAAAAAGAACAAAGAGAAATATAAAACGAGAAAGAAGAGAAAAATCCAAATATAACACGTACACCTTTCCACACAGAAAAGTATACCACACATCTTTTCATGCATTCTCTTGCATTAATATTTTCATTGTTGTTTATTACTGTTAGTTATCGTTCCTCATTCGTGTATTTGACTCTGTAAAGAATCCACCCACTATGGAGTGGTAAACCTGGCATCTTCTAGACAGCAAGTTGTTTCTTTTTATCTTTTTTTATTTTTCTTATTAAATTTTATGCTGCAGTAATTGTCTGCAATAGATAAGAAAGATTGAATCAATTAAAAATTCATACAGATTAGGTTGGTACAAAAATAATGTCGTTTTGACGTATTTTTTAACGTCAAAAACGACATTATTTTTGCACCAACCTAATAACAACATTTCAACTTTTGAAGAAGACAAGCATGCCAAACCCTGTCATATACCTTCGAGATATCCAAAGCAACAGCCCAAGATTCACCATTCTTATCTAAAGCTTGATGGACTCAGCAATAATCATTAGCAGTTGCTGTAGAAGTGAAAGCCATATTGCTTATCTGATAGAAGTCTCTGTGGGATGAGATGCTTGACCAATTTGAAATTGATTAGAGCATTTTACCAAAAAGAGGTAAATAATAATAGGCTGATAGAAGGATCAAACGGTTTGCCCGAGTTATTAAAGACTGGAGCTACAGAAGAGGATTTCCAACAAACATGAAAGAAAGAAACAACACAGCATTTATTGTAGAGTTTAGAGATAACAGTTTAAGAGCATATTTTTTAGGATTATTGCAGGGCTACTATCAAGTCCCCATGCTTTGTGGGTATCCAGTTTAGAGATGATAGCAAATACCATTTAGTTATATGCTCATATCTCAATAGATACTCATCTCTAAGTCAGGCAAAGATACTCCAGATGAGACAAGAGTAGAATCTGAAGAGAATTTACACGGAAAACATTGTTTTATCAGCAGATATTAATCTCTTAAATTGAGTGAAGAGAAGTGATAGAAGATTTACTCTTATTTAACACAGCCTCCAGTAGTCATGAGAAGCACACTTTTTAGAGATTATACACTGCCTTATTGTATCAGTAAACATACTTAGCCTCTTTGAGGATACATTTATAATTATTAAAAAAAAAAGACAAAAAGAGGTTATACATTTTATAAGTTCTTTGGATTTTGGCATTTTCACTACCTTTTTCCACTCCTCTTTGTGTCATGCATCTATCTTACTGAGATCTTTCCTTAGTTCGCCTTTCAGCCTCCTTTTCTGCTCTGATTCTCTTCTCTCCTTTGCATTTTGCCTAGTTCCTACTCTTTCTCCCACCAAGTTCCCAGCAGCGCAAGTTTCCTGATATCAGTTATACTATCCATGCTTCAATGCAACATTTACCTTTGATGTGTCTCCTTTCAGCTTATAACTCTCAGTGAAAGAGATAAGTGGAGTTATAAAGGCATCTGGCGAAGCGTACGGTAAGAGAGGGAGGATAAGTTGTGACTTACTGGGGCAACAACGTTTGGCTAGCTGGTGAGGTGATCGCATTTCAAGTCTGATGTTTTTGGAGATGAGAGGTCGCTTTTTGACAAGCGTGTGAACTCAGGTCGAGATTTGGTGGGCTTTTATGTCCTTTTTGAGGCTCAAATCAAAAGTTTTCATTTTGTTTCTTTAAGCGGGAGTGGATGCGATTAGGCGGAAATTCATTGCTTTTTTTTTCTTTGAGTATGTGAGTAAACAGAAGATATGTGCAGAGCCTTACGCAGCTGACGGATTTTTAATTGAGTTTTGGACGTTCGGAGCGTTTACATCGAGCTAGGGGTGAAAATTAGTGTAGGAGGAATGGGAAGATCTGTTTTTGGGAAGAATGTAACAAATTGATTGAATGTTATTTTTGAATCGCTAAAAATAACTGAAATTAGCTTAGATTGATAAATCGGTCAACACAACGTAATTATCTTTATTAAAAAACTCAAATACAAAATATACTTTTCTGAAACATTATGCCAGGAAGATTAGCAGATTTAAAGTTTAATTAATCTGATTGAAACATTACTTTTAGTTTAAAATATAACAGAAAAGCATTTTTTAACACGGAGGTGGTCGTTTTTTATGGGGTGTTCACACATTGAATTATATTTTGCAAAAACAAAACAAAACAAAACAAAAAACAAACAAAAAAACAGGTGAGATAAATTTTGATGAAACTGTTTGTTGTTAATATGGATTCTCCTCTTTGATAATCCAAGCTATAAAAGCTGTACATTTCCGCTTGTCAAGTAGACGAGTCGTAAGATTCGTCTGCGACTGTCGAACTCTCTGCATTAGCAAAAAGGAACCCGGACGAGGCTTTGCCGAAGGGCAAGGTTTCGTCCGGGGAGGTTGACAGGGCCTGAACCCGTCTAGGCGGGTTCAGAAAGGCCATATTTTTGGCCGAGCCTACGGGCTCGGAGATGCCCACTTTAAACCGGCCTTGTGCCACATTCTATCCTCGTGGGTGGATGGATAAATACCGACGAGTAGTAAGATTCTTAATTGAATAAAATATTACTAGACAGAATCTCTTGTCCTGTTTTCATTACAATTTATTCAATTAAGAATGGAACAATTTATGCGACCGGAGCGATTTACCACAGATCCAGAAAGCGATTCAGCCGACAAGTGCTGGAAACATTGGCGGGAGACATTTACAAATTTCATCGAGGTTCTACATTCAGAAAGACCAGGACGTCCCATCAATAAGCGTGCGCTCCTAACCAACTACCTGTCTCACATAGTCAACGAAATTATCTCGGATTGCGTTACCTACGAAGAAGCAATCTATGTACTGAACGCTACATACATAAAGCCCAAAAATGAGATTTTCTAGACACCTACTTGCGACTCGCCGACAAGAATCAGGCGAAACATTGGACCATTTTCTTAAGAGCCTTCGGACACTGAGCAAAGATTGCAACTTCTGCCGAATGACGGCATTAGAGGCCCAAGAGCAACACATTTTGGACGCCTTCATTAACGGCTTACGTAATACTCAGATAAGACAGGGTCTTCTTGAGAATAAGACCCTTACACTTAGAACAGCTTACGTGCAAGCCTATATCTTCGAAAGTGCTATACAGCAGTCTAGTTCTTATTTACAGCCAGACACCGTGGGCTCAGCATTAAACCCACCTGTTCCTACTACCCCCCGCCATGACGATAGTCCGACGAAGCTTCAAGAACACTCGGTCTCTGTCGCTTTAAAAAGGGACACCTGCTATTTTTGCGGCTTATCTAAACACCTACGAGTTTCATGCCCTGCCAGAGATACTCGTTGTCATAAATGGAAAACTTGGTCATTTTTCAAAGGTATGCAAGTCTTCTAAAACTCTATACAAAGCCACTCGTTAAAATACATCTGCAACTTTAGCCGCCTCCCCCGACTGCCTTTCAAAAACTATTGTAAAAGTGAAAATTAACGGGAGGTCCACAAATGCTATACCAGGAGCTCAGAAAATTTTATCAAAGAAAGCTTGGTAAAAAACCAACAAATTGTATTTTGTCCCCTCCCCCAACAGAGTAACAATGGCAAACGCGTCATTGTCTGCGCAAGTAAGTGGTTATTGTTTGGACTTACTATTTAATAACGTCTCCTATAAAACCACTAAATTATCCGTAATGAAATCCTTTGTTGCGAAATAATACTGGGACACGATTTTTTGCAGCAACACTCACAGATTGAAATTCCGTTTGGCGGTTCAATGCCCGCATTGAAAATTTATGGATTGGCGACAGCAAAAATCCAGTACCCGTCACTTTTCGAAAACCTAACTGAAAACTGCAAACCCATAGCAGTGAGAAGACGTTTTTCTTATAATAAAAAATAAAGACTACTCAAAGAGGGTATAATTGAGCCTAGCAAATCACCCTGGAGGGCTCAGGTAGTTATAACCACTTCTAAAAACCATAAAAAGAGAATGGTTATAGATTACTGGCGATTTATTTAAATGCCTAATATTCGTACGGGGTTTAATTCCTAATAAGGACTCGGAAATAAGATCCACGATAATTGCTAAATTAGAATTTGGATTCCAAATTAACTCTTCAGAAAATAGCGGAAGAATGTCAACGTATTGTAAATCTAAAACTCGCAAGGATTGAGGAAAGAGAGATTTCACGAGTATATAGCGTCCATACATAGTACATTTAAGAGAAAAGACTGTAGACGTTTTCAACTCCTAACAGTAAAAGAAGGCGATAAACCTCTCCCAATACCTAATACTTGCCACGGTTGTGGAGGTAAACATTTCAAAAGTAATTGCTTTTTCAAGAACAAAAAATGCTACGAATGTGGGAGGGTAGGACACAAGAATTCTTGTTGCAGATACAAGAAATGGAGGAAAAATAAAACGTGTGAACATGATAAATGCATGGAGTAAAGATAAAAGCATAAAAAGAAAATTAACAAGACTTTGAACGTGCTTTTAACTGAGTTAGGACCATCTCAAAAGAGGAAACTTGTTTTTGTGGAAATTAATAATGTAAAAATAAAATTACAACTGGATACAGGATCTGATATCACTATCATAAATGAACAGACCTGGAGAAAAATGGGTAAACCCAGTTTATTGACATCTAAATAAGTTGCACATGGAGTTTTAGGAAAGAGATTGATCTTTTTGGGTGAATTCACCTGTAGCATTTGTTGGAAAAACCAAGAAAGCGGTATTGTTTGTATTAAAGAATACTGCTAATTTATTTGGAACAGACTGGATTGCATTATTTGATCTTTGGGACCTTCCAATTAACTCTTTTTGCAACAAAATAAATATTGTTACATCGCTGGTATTAGCACCGATGTAACAATATTTATTAAAAAAATTAAAGAATGAATTGAAAAAGAGTTTTCCAGAAGTTTTCTCAGAAGGTCTAGGAACATACACAAAAACTAAAGCTAAATTTGAATTAAACGACAATGTAACGACATTTAAGCCAAAAAGGAGAGTACCTTTTGCAGCTTTAGAACCAATTAATAAGGAATTAGACAAACTAGAGAAAATAGGTGTGATCTCAAAAATAGAATATTCCAAATGGGCATCACCAATAGCCTACGTTAGAAAAAAGAAATAATAAATTTCTCGTATGTGCTGATTTTTCAACGGGGTTAAATGAAAGTCTAAAACAATATAACTACCCGTTACCAAACCCAGAGGAAATTTTTGACGAATTAAATGGTGGTAAGTTTTTTTCTAAATTGGATCTGTCAGACGCTCACCTACAAGTACTATTAGACGAAGAGTGCTCAAAACTATTAAAAGAGGATTATACAAATTAAACCGACTTCCTTTCGGTATAAATTTAACCGACTTCTTTTCGGTATAAAGGTAGCATCAAGCATATCCCAACAGATAATGGATACGATGCTTGCCGGTTTGGATTGTGCACAAGCATATTTAGATGATTTACTTATTAAAAGTAAGACATGAAAGCAACATACGGAAGATGTAAAAAAAAGTATTTGAGAGAATTAAAAAATATGGTTTTAAGATCTGTGGAAGAAAATGCGAATTGTTTATGCCCAGACTTAAATATCTAGGACAAATTATCGATGAAAACAGAAGACGACCGAATCTTTCAAGGACGTGCGCAATAAAAGACACTCCAACAAATGTAACAAAGTTACAAGCATTTTTAGGGTTTTACTATCATATATATATATACAAAACATGCACGAATTAAGACCACCCCTAAATAACCTGCTAAAGGAAGATGTGAAATGGAATTGGTCAGATAAATGTCAAAGTGCTTTCAAAGAGATTAAGAAAGTCTTAACGTCGGATTTTTCACTAGTTTATTTTGATCCTAAATTAAAGATTGTGGTTGCATGAGATGCAAGTGATTTTTGTATTGGAGCAGTGATATTACACAAATATGAGGACGGGAAAACTAAACCGATAGCTCATGCTTCAAGGTCATTGATTGCAGCTGAAAAAAGCTACAGCCAGTTTGAAAAGGAAGCATTGTCCATCATATTTGCTATGAAAAAGTTTCATAAATTCAAACATCGTAGAGAATTCATACTACAGACAGGCCATCGTTCATTATTGTCCATATATAGATAAAAAAGGGTGTTCCCATACATACACCAAATAGACTGCACTGCTGGGGAAATATCCTATTGAATTATAATTATAAAATTGAGTTTCTACCACCTAAAAAATTAAGTTATGCAGACGGATTATCTAGACTAAAACCCAAATTCTGCGAACCACTTTGATAAGGACCGAAAATGAAATTAATAATGTATTATACAATACTGTAAGGGAACTGCCCATAACATTGGAGGAAATAAGAATTAAGTTAGAAAAAGACGACTTTATAATGAAAATGAAGAAGAAATTAAGATCTAAAGGAAAAAATATTACTGGAAATAATACATTTTCATTATGTATGTATTTATGTACGCAGAAAGAATTGTAATACCAGAATCGTTGCAAAAGCGTATGCTAAAGGAATTTCACATGGGACATCCAGGAATTTTTAGAATGAAATCCTTAATGAAGTGTCATACTTACTAGCCAAAAATGGATCAAGATATTGAAAATTTAGCGAAATCATGCAGAGGTTGTGCTCTGGCAGTGAAGTCACCGCTTATCAAAATTCAGCCTTACCCGAAAAGGGATATGCCATGGTCCAGAATACATATAGACTTCGCAGGACCGTTAAACGGAGCATACTATCTAGTGGTAGTAGATAGTTAAACTACATGGCCAGAAATATTAAAATGTAGAAGACCGACTACTGCGGTAACGATAAATTTCCTACACGAGATTTTTACAAGGTTCGGTATTACCGACTCTATCGTTTCAGGTAATTGGACGCAATTCACGTCTAGTGAATTTAAGGCTTTTTGCAAATTATTAGAAATAGAACATATTACAACTCCCCCTTATCACCCAAGATCAAACGGACAAGCAGAACGGTTTGTCGATACGTTTAAAAGAGCACTAAAAAGTCAGAGGGAGTGGAGTCAGCTGGAGTAATACTACAACAATTTCTGAGTGTTTTCAGAATAACACCAAACCTGAACACCATGTCAACTGTTTCCTTGCTGTTGAGGCTTACCCCGGGCATGAGGGGGGACCATACTCATGTTGATGTGGGGAGTGGGGCTAATCGTGGCCGACATTACTGTGACAAGTGATTTGTTTTGGGTCGTTACGGTTTATGCACTCAACCACGCAGAGCAATTTTCGTCCTTCCGTCAGTTGGGGCCGTTCCTGGTGAATCTGGTGCGCCTAAGCTTATTGGGGGTCTGGAATGCGATCTAGGAGTTCAAGTTAGGGAAAGGGCAAAGAGTTAGCGGAAGGTTGCGCGATCGTAGCTTTGTCGATCTGATCGACGATAGACACAGTGTCGATTGTGTGAGAGATATAGACAAGGGTTTTTAAGTGACCGTCTACCCGAGTGGTTAGCTACCTGGATAGAATGTTAGTGAGAAATATCGATCTAGATCTGCCAGATTCTCCTAGGTTCCACTAGTTAAGCTATTTGAGCCATGCCCATATGACTGGACACTGGAACTTCAACGTGTCCTTACTGAATTGGGGCGACTTCCGGCTACAGCTGACTGATTGGATTAGTGCAGCGGGAAATAGTGAGGGCGGTAATTGGGAATAAGTGGTGTGAGAACCTTAAGGATGGAATTAGTGAAGATCGAATTTTCATTCGTACTTAAGTGCTGAATCGAGTTATGTCCTACTCACTGTCTTAAATTTCAATTGGTTTATATAGTCGTTTATACAACAAAATTAACTCTCCATCGTGACAGCGTATCTCTTGTTTATAACACTTGGAGCGGGTTACAACATACACAAGGAATTAAGTCGGAAATTCTGTCGGCATCAGGTCATGTAGGATTCAGCAGCTCCTCCTCCTCCGCCGTTGTTATGTCTCGTCTGTGTTTCTCGCTCCAGCTGCTGACCGCAACTAAGCATTCACTTTATATATGTATCTCGCCCGACTCCTACCGCATCTCAAAACACATTAATTATTCATAAATTAATTATTTTCTTCAACCTTGGAGATACGAAACCGACCCTCAAACAAAGCGGTCAGCTATTTCACAGCAATAATTCATTGAAAACAAACTTTGTTTAACATTCCTTTCGACAATGGGACGCTTACCCAAACAAATTTTTCGTTACCAAACTCTAATGCTTAAAAATTATCTCTATGACCTTTGAAGTAAAAGAATTTTGGGAAACGCGTGAATCAACACACACGCGCGTGCACATTTTTCTTTAGGACTTTCTCCTACACCAAACTACACACACACGCACACACACACAATGCACACAAACACTTCACTAGTTAGTTTAAATGTTTTCTTCATTCATGTTCATTGTTCAGTAACACGCAACAATATTTTATTGTTTATGTATACCCTTGTTTTGTTCATACATACATTATGATTTGTTTGTACATGTATATTGATTCTTTGCCATGTTTGTTGTGGGCATTTCAGATGTTTATCTCTCAACGCATACAACGGCCCGCAACAACTGTGTCACCAGATAAAAGAATATATATATATATATATATATATATATATATATATATATATATATATATATGAAGCTATCTTGAAGCAAAGAAAATTTGTCATTAAACCCTTTTTGGGTTCGGCGTAGAAAGTATTAAGTGATGTATTGTTGGACGTCAAGCTTCTTAATGGAATGAAATCTATTCTCTTTCTGGTGGATGAAAAGTTAGACCTAGATTTTCATGTGGTGGGTCTTAGTGCAGCGGTAAACAGTATACAAGCCAATGGTTTTAAATTGGCGCTGGACCTTTGAAGTGCCTGTCGCGGTCGCCATTAGCCGCTCCTTAGAAAGACGGCCTTGACCTTCACAACTCCTGATCTTGCAGACTTAAGTCAAGCAACATGCGAGAAACCAGACGACTAGTTCAATATCATTGATGCCAAACCGTACCTCGTGAGCATCGGATTATGCAGCGCTTCCTCAAACACCGAACAACAATTGTATTAATTTAATATCTACGGTTTTCTACTCCCTCTAGCCGGGAAGTTCTTGAATGAATCGCTCCAAATATCATAAGCTCCTTTTTCGTCCAAATCCAAGCGGCCCGGCCCGTTTTAGGATCCGGCAGTCGACCAGCTACATCCGTTTTGCCGATCAACTCTACATTCGTTATTACCAATACGACCGAAGGCAGCTACCCCTAATCGAAACCAGTCATACCGGACCCGACACCGACTTGAACACATTCTTCAGAGTACACTCTTGTACAATTGGCATTAATAAAATCGACATTATTGCTTCATAAACCTTCGCCTTTGTCCCCTCATTGTCTTGGCTGTTCACACGTTCCTCATAAAGCTTGCGGGGGCGACATCCTTATCGGCCCCGCAACATGCCCAGGATGATTCGTTCTCTGTGCAATAGTTGTTAGGTGTGGATTTGCTCAAATTTTTGGGCCCCATGCAGTTGACAAGTTTTATGAATGGCTCTGCGTTTAGGTTCCCTCAGGGATTGGTACCTTTTGGGAATATTACTGGCTTTTTGGCGCCTGAGACTGTTGCTCAGGAAAATAGAGCTTGTGACACTCATTATAATCAGATTATAGCCAATTATTCAGAGTGTCCCGTGACACATGTATATTATGTATTAGAGTCCAAGTCCATGTATGGAGATCCTTAGGACTGTTTTGCTGAATCCTCAATGGAGAGGACCATAGACAAGATGTTTGGAGACTTTGGGTATTGGAGAGGATGCGATTAGTGACTACGATCGTGATAAGATTAAGTTATTTCGTAAATCCATCACTTATGAGAATAACTGCTATTATGAGTTACACTGGGGTGAAAACAAATTACCTTTGTTTCCTTCAAACCATCAGGTAGCGTTGAACGTCCTTAATCGTGTTGTTAGTAAGTTGGATAAACAGGGCATGTACGATAAGTACTGCCAGGTTTTTCTTGAGCCGGAAGCGGAGGATATTATTAAAAGGATCGAAGTTAAGCCTGAGTCGTTTAAGAATTATACTTGGATATCTCACAGGCCAGTTTTTAAATCGGGCAGTCAATGCTATACTAAAATACGCTCTGTATTCAATTGTTCCTTGCGTGCTGGTGGTCGTCTCTCCCTTAATGATTGTGTATACCCAGGCAT
Source organism: Acanthosepion lycidas (assembly GCA_963932145.1). Lineage (NCBI taxonomy): Eukaryota > Metazoa > Mollusca > Cephalopoda > Sepiida > Sepiidae > Acanthosepion > Acanthosepion lycidas. The sequence continues at coordinate 30,379,303 of OZ010589.1, read as the reverse complement.
CAATCTCTATTCTGACATGTGGGATTTGATATTACATTTCAGAATGGACTGTTATGTATTGTTCGCTGATGTTCGAAGGGCATTCTTAATGATAAAATTAAAAAGAGATAGGGACAGAAACCATTTTTGCTTTTTCCTCAAGATCAAAGACAGGTTGGTGTGCTTTAGATACAAAACGCTCATCTTTGGATTTGTGGCAAGTCCTTTCATTCTCAATTTCGTGATCAAATATCATGTTGAGAGGTACCCTGAGAATTTATGCAGGGACATGCTGCTGGGCCATTTTTATGTGGATAACCCACAATTGTCAGACTGTTTTATTGAGTTTGTATCAGGATACTGTCGACATCATGAAGGATGTTAACTTCTTCCTCAGGTCCTGCAACTCGAACTGTAGTATCTTGAGGGTTAGAATGAAGTCTGATGGCAATTTTGTTACCCATGAATCTCCATTTGAGAAAGTTTTAGGTTATTATTATGACTCGGACAAAGATGAGTTACATATAGCGAGTAAGTCTCCTGAAGTTGCTGCCGTAATTAAGAGAGGGGGTGTCCTATCACAGAATTCCAGTGTTTTTGACCCGTTATCCTTATGTCTGTCTGTCGCTATCAAAGGGAGAATATTTATCAGTGACTTATGGAGGCTAAAGTTGACCTGGAACGAGAGGATTCCTAATGAACTTCAGGTGGTCTGGAGTAAATTGTTTGAGGACTTGGTACAGTTGGAACGTTTGAGGTTCCCCAGATTTGTTTTGGATAGTACTGGTCCTGCCAGTTTGTTGGTGTTTTGTAATGCTTCTCAGAAGGCATATAGATTTGCAGAATGGGTCTGCCAGGTTGATGTTTGCTAAGGCAAAGGTAGCACCTTTAGAGAAAAGAACTTTGCCATCTCTGGAATTATTAGCTATTTTTCTTGCCATCAGAACGGTCCCTAACATTTTGAAGGTCTTACCGGTAAACGTTGTGAAGAGCGTTACCGTGATTGTAGACGCTCAAATAGTACTGTCGTGGGTGTTATCGGATTTTCCGAAAACGTAAAGTTTGTTTATTAGAAACAGGTTGAAAGTCATTAGGGGAGCAGTGGAAAGGCTAAGAGACCAGGGTTATGATCTGAACTTCAGATATGTCCCATCGGCTGACAATCCCACAGATATGACCACGAGGGACATTTCACTGGACAAGTTTGAATCGCAGTTTCAGTTTTGGATATTTGGGCCTGAGTGATTGTCGGGTGACACTGTGAATTGGCCGCATAGTGAACTGAATTGTTTGAGTCACAACAGTCAAAGCCTTGTTTTGGCTAACGTTGTTCCTGATGTTTCAGTGGTTCATGATGTTGCCCCGGTAGTTGATTTCAACAGGTTTTCATCATTTCCTAAATTGATGAGAGTTTTGGCCTATATCTTTAAGTTTATCTTAAGGTTGAAGGGTTCCCCTACGGACCAAGTGCTGACTGCTAAGAATTATTTGTTGAAGTCGGTACAGTCTTTGTGCCTAACTAAAGTGAAGTTATTCTTATTGGACCCTTTGGTGACTAATCTGTGTCTTTTCTTGGATGATGATGGTCTGATCAGATCCAGAGGGAGAATTGGAAAAAAACCGTTTATACCCTCTAGAGATTCTGTATCCCATCCTGTTGCCTCGGGATTGTAAGGTCACTGAGCTGATCATTATAGACTGCCATTTAAAGTGCAAACATCTGGGCATTGCTGCTATCCTTAACAAGCTACGTTTGTTGGGGTTTTGGGTGAATAGGTCTAGAGAGACTGTCAAGACTGTGACTTCTTTGCCTAAGCATAGAGTGAATTTTGTCCGACCTTTCCTCCACACAGGGATTGATTTTACTGGTCACTTGTGGGTTGGAGAGGTGAGGATATGCAGAAAATGTATATATTAATTTTCACTTGTTTTAATGTCAGAGCTATACATTTAGAGTTAGTTGAGGATATGTCTGTCCATTCTGTGGTTCTTGCGTTGGTGTGATTTTTCAATGTACACGATGTCCCTTCCTGTATCTACTCGGATAACGCCCGTACCTTTGTTTTAGGCTGTGATGTAATCAAACAAGTGTGTGTGTCTGATAAGTTTGTTGGGAAGTTTAGCACATACATCATAAAACATCTTACCATTCCCCTGTATTCAGCCTGGTTTGGTAGTATATGGGAACGCCTCATCAAGACGATCAAGGTTTGCCTGTATAAATTGGTGGGTCGAGAGAAACTGCAGTATTTTGACCGGCTTACAGTTATTTCAGACGTCCAGAATTACATTAATTCTCGTCCCCTCACCTACAGATGTTCAGAAGATGCTGGGTTAGATATTATATCACCCAATTCTTTTATTCATCCTTATTATTTGTTGACATGTTGAGTGTTTCCGCGTGCGTGTATTGAAATAAGGACAAACACATACGTAGGGAAAAATACTGGTATATTCGAAGAGGTGTTTACAACAGAGAGATTAGTAGTCAAACGAACGCAGGTTAGTCAGTAACAATCAGAAAGAGTATAAAGTCCAACTGTATCTTCCGGTAGAGAGACGGAAGTGTGATGGTCACCTGATCTCCCCAGAACTCTATAGAACTGTCCTATTAGTAGTAGAGAGATCAGTCCATTCTGATGAGAAGGTAGGTGCGCCCCAACATTATTATAGCTCAGTTTTCCTGGAGGGAGACGGCGATTTCTCTGGTATGGAGCCACCCTCTAGAAGTGTTTTGTTGAAGAGTCTAGATCACAGATATTATACTCGGAGAGGTTTAATAAGCTGTGGTATGAGGAATACCTGCTAGGGCTGAGAGAGCAGACGCAGGAATTGTATCAGGTCGATTTTTTCAACATCATTAAAGCCGAAGATGTAGTTTTAATTCAGAACCCAATAAAAGCTCGACCCTATTGGTCTTTGGGAAGGGTCTTGGAAGTTATTCCGGGGGATGATGGCTTGGTTCGTACAGCTAAGATTAATAGGGCGGATGGAGCATCCTTTGAGACATCTTTTTGCGATGGAATTGTCTATCACCCATTCTCGTCAGACTGGTGTACCCTCAAGTATCCGATTTGGAGGTTGAAGCTTCTGTTAGAGATAATAGTAGAAGACCAGTTGTCTCTGCTAGACCTTGTAGGAAAGTTACGAGTGTAAATAGTAGGGATGACAACTTTTTTATGGTATTGATTTAGTGTGTTATATGTACTTAGATGTTTTATGATTTTATGTAGATCATGCTAAGAAAAAAAATTTTTTTGTTTGTCGGAGAGTTTGAAAATTTTTAGGTCAAGGGAGAACAAAAGACACTAACTGTGTTACTGACCCTAAGAACCTGCAGATATTTTTTTAATGGACTGTGATTGAACGGTTCAAAGTTGAACCGCCCCTTTTTGAAGGGAGAACTGGGACTGAACCTTAGCACAGAATGAGTCCATTATACGATACTTACACAGATTGACAGAAAGAGCCAAATATTGTAAATTTGAAAAATTGGGAGCACGAAGATGAATTAATTCTCAGAATAATTGAAGGATTGCAAGACCAAAACCACAAACGAAAAATACTAGAATTTCTACAGAGTGGTAGCATAAGTTTGGAAGCTAGCGTTGAGTTTTTACAACAATTAGAGTTGATTGGAGAATTTAGTCAACCAAAAGAAGAATTCGAGACGTACAGGACGGGTACGACCAAATCCATAATTAAATGTAGATATTGTGGAAAAAATCACGATTGAGATAAGGACAAATATCCAGCTCTAGGAAAAATATGCTCAAATTGCAAAAAATAGATCATTTTCAGAACGTATGCAAAATAGAAAAATAGAAAAAGTACAAACGGTACAACAACCCCTCCGAAGGAGAAGCTGAAATATTTACAATAACTAGACAAAAAAAAAAAAGTAGAGAGAAAATAAGGATAAATGGCCAAATATTTAACATGCAAGTTGGTACAGGCAATGAAGACTCGTTGATACCAATACATTTCTGGATAAAATTAGGACGACCTATTTTTTTTTAAAAAAAGCAGCATCCAATTAAAGCAATTTGATGTAACGACTAAAAATAATGGGTACATTTCAAGGCAATTTTGAAACAGACAAGCGTTTTGAAATAATTCCCATTACAGTTGTAAAATGCAAAAAAGATCATGGATTCCTAGGAATCTTAATCAATTCTATGAAAGCAGAAGAAAATGAAATAGGATTACTGAAAGGTTATAAAGCAAGCATTAGACTAAAAGAAAATTATCACCCAAAATATATATAATCAAGTAAAGTTTCAATTCATATCCTATCTTTGGTAGTAGCCAAATTAAACAAAATGTTACAACTAGGCATACTAGAAAGGGTAACTCAAGGTGGTAGCATTTGGGCGTCACCAATAGTATTAGGTTGGTGCAAAAATAATGACGTAATAATGTCGTTTTTTGACGTTAAAAAATACGTCATTATTTTTGCACCAACCTAATAGTGATAAAGAAACCTGACGGAGATTTAAGGATATGTGGTGATTACAGGCTAGGGGTAACTCACCAGATGTTTTCAAACTCTTTTCTTTTGACAAATATCAAAACAGTAAGCCATGAGTTAGCAAAAATGGAACACTCTGCAAAAAGTGATCTGAAAGTAGCATACAACCTAATAGAAATTGACAAGAAATTCAAGGAAATCACCATGATAAACACCCCTATAGGCTTACTGCGAAAGACTTGTCTACCTTTTGGAGTAATGACTTCGAGCCATATTTTTCAAAAAGCAATTGCAGAGAGTCTTATTAGGAAAAATAAGAAATATGATAATATACCAGGACGATATATGTGTAGGGTCAAGAACTAAAGAAGAATTAAAATATAAAACAGAGCAAATTTTAGTGAGATTGAAAAATGCAGGCATGACTGTAAACAAAGACAAATGTAATTTTGACTGTAAGAAGATATCATATTTAGGATACCAAATATCAAAAGAAGGCATATCACCGACAATAGATGAACAAAGAAAATAACAGCAATAGCTCCTCCAACAAATAAAAAAGAATTAGAATACTTTTGGGGCTAATATTTTTTTTATAGTAAATACATACCAAGATACAGCGACATAATAGAGCCATTTACAAAATTGCACAAAAAAACAATGAATTTAACTGGACACAAAACAAACTATCACTTTTGAAACATTAAAGAAAATACTGAGGAACAAACCAATACTAAAAGTTTTTGATCCACAAAAAGAAGTAACGCGAGTGAAAATGCAATTGTTGCTATTATATCAAGAGAAGAACACCAGTCATGTACATATCAAGAAGGTTAACGTCAGCAGAAACTAACTACTCGAGTATTGAAAAAGAGGCACTAGCGTTTGCATGGAAAGGGCACGAAACTTTTAATAGGAAAAAATTCTTATTAAAATCGGACCACAAATCATTAGAACTCATAGTTAACCCGAGAAAAGAATTGCCAAAAGTAGAATAGTCATGAATTTTAAGACGGGCGATAAAAATCATGGCATTCGAAAATTTTGACATAGTGTATGTAAAAGGGAACACTGTCCCTTGTGACACGCACCGGTGGTCGCAGCGCCAATATGTGACGTTCTCTGGTCGCGACGCCAATATGTGACACTGTGCTGTCGGCCTGTGGTCAACTCCCATTTGCGGCGCAAAGCTGTAAGGTTTCTTCTACCAGCGTTATGGGGTTGACTCCTTGTCGCTGCCACCAGCCTGTGTCCCGGTTCGATACCAGCTTTGTCGTTCCCAGCTCACTTCCAACGTCTGGTTACCGAAGTAATTACTTTGATCTCAAGTCTAACCTACCCACGTTGTGATTTTGATCTTAGGTAGACGAAATCAATCAGCCGTCGGGCAGTAGTGCAAGCTGAATCCGGGGTAAAGGTGATATCGCACAAGCGTAAGTAAAAGAAGCAATAAAACAAACTCAAGAGGTTCAAATATGTTGAAAAATAACAAATTATCTTTATCCATCTGTTATGTACAGGAGTGTGTTTCTCTCCCAGCCCGTTTCTATGGATTTGTGACACTTTTGCGTTTCTTAAGCGAGTTTTGGTATTTTAAGTCGTTCGTCAATATAACTTTCTTTTTGGTAGGAAGTCGAAGTAGAAAAGGACGTAGAAATCTCTCGGTCAGCTTCTGCGAGGCAACGGTCTCCAACTGCAACTGCGAATCAACTCCTGGAACTCCGAAATTCAACTGATCTGCTGCCTCGAGACGTTCGTTTATATGGATACCGACCAAAACCCGGTGTGGGGCCTGGCGTAGCTTGGGTTCCCGATAATTCTCGATTCCCAGCAAGAATTCTATTTGTTCTTAGGCCACGAAAATTAATCACTTCCCATTTTTGGAAGATTAATCACTTTCCATTTCGGGGGTTTCTCCCTCGTCCGTGAGGGAAGGTCGGAAGAGAGTTATCCTTTTAGACTCTTCCTCTCTCACATTGGTATCTCATACCAATCCCCTCAGTGGATGTTAACAACTTCTCCGTCTTTCTCATACATTCACCCCCGCCTATCACCCATGCTACCACTTGACCAATGATCTTTCGGCAGTGTGTGTGTGTGTGTGTGGCTAGACTGGCCCTCTTAAAATTATTATCCAGAATTTTGTTTACAAAATCCTTTTTTTCTTTTTTTTTCCTTCGGCCAAAACATTTTTTTTTACAAACCCCAGATTGTCAAATAATTCTTATCACATCTTTCTTTTGGGGACATCCAAAATTCACTTAGTCAAGTCTCTCTAGCGACTCATCAATCACTGTCAAAACCCGACACCTGGTTGTTTTTTTCTGCTAAGTGAACTTTTAGTTGGGAGGTCCGTATTTTACCTGAGAATCAAATTCTTTATTTTTCTCATACCTTAATATCCTCTTATCACCAGAAGACCAGTTTCGACGACGCTGTGTCTGACGTCAACAATTTGAATAAACAATAACAATACGATTTTCTTCCTCATGCCAGAATTTCAATACAGACCAAATGGTTTCCTTCGTTGGACCCAGGAATTAAAATTAAATGATATCCCTAAAAGATAACTAATATCGATTCTCTCTGCCTGTACCGCGGTGAGCTCAAGCCGAAATTTTTTATGGCCGCTATGTGTCGGTTGGCTTTGTTTTTCTTTCTGAATCCTGTTTCCCTTGATGCATCACTTCCTTATCGTGACATTAATAAGTTTTGACAGAATCTCATATCTCACTTCTTTTTACGGATTTTCTGTCTCGTGCGAAAAGTATCTTTCTTCGTAAATAAAATAAAATCTTCTTTTTAATGTCGCTCAGTCTATCTTTCGATATAGCTCTTTCTCGCCTTAAATCTTTCCTGTTTTTAATTTCTATGGTTAATTAGTTAGTCAATTACCATAGCTAAATAGTGTCACACCCCCATGTAGATATTTTATCAAGATTACAGTTCAGGAATGAAACAAAAGAAAAACAGGAAAATACTGAAGATAAAATAATACACTGGGTAGAAACGGGCGTTCTTCCTCAAAATAGAAACAAAGCAAGACCCAATATTAAGCAGAATAGTAGAGAGAATAAAAAATAATATATGGAGCAATTCTTCGATAGCAGCGCGACCCTTTAAAGAAAGGAAGCGCAAACTAACCATAGAAAATGACATAATATGCAATAGTAACTCCACAAATACTGAGAAGAGACATATTAAAAGGAGTACTTGATGACGTGCATTGTGGCATAACAGCAACACAAAGAAGAATAAAGTTACAAGCCTGGTGGCCAGGATATTAAAAAAAATGTAGAGGAATACATTAAGAAATGCCCAAAATGTGCGGAAATAAAATACTTCACGCAAGCAAAAGTGCACTCATGTCCCAAGAAAGCAGAGCTATGGGTTAGCGTCCACATGGATCACGCACATATCAAAGATAGGGAATTGTTCTTAGTATTAGTGTATGGCCAGAGGTTGTCAGAGTAAAAGAAAGAAAAAACACCACAATAAAACAAGTACTAAGAACTATATTCTCAAAGAATGGAGTACCCCAAAAAATAGTCACTGACAATGCATCCGAATTTTGCGATGAGAACTTATGTATGTGGTTAAAACAGATTAGATGCATCCCATACACGACACCACCATATTACCCACAATCTAATGGCATTGTGGAAAGAATGGTACAAACGGTAAAAATGGGATTAAAGGGATTCTCACCACTTAATGAAAGCATAGAAGCGTATTTACCAAAAATGCTCCTCAGTTACAGATCCATTCCACATGTAGGAAGAAAACTGAGCCCTTCGGCATTAATGGAAAGACAAATTAGAGCCCCCATAGCTATGTCCTTTGCAATGAAAGAAAAAGTATGATATAGAAAGGATAGAGAGACTAATTCAGAAGAAGCAAATTTCCTAATACAAAAAGAGCACAACACAACAGATACTGGCACATGCAGATCAGTTCAGAAGCAGAAACGACAATGAAATGGAAGCTCAAGAACAAGAAGAGACAGAAAGTTACAAAAGTGGAACAGAGCAGGAAATGGAAGAAAGTGAGAATGAAAAGACGGAGGAGTGTGAAGAAGAAAATGAAGAGAGGCCGTTAAAGGAAAACAAGAAAGACAAGAGGAAGGACAACACAGTACGAAAATAATCAGGAATAGTAAAAGAAAAACAAGGGTATATTACCTCTTCGATTAAGGGAGGTGTAGTATTGTATGCAAATTAGATAGAGAAGAATAAATAGAGAACAACTGACGAACATATGGTGCTATGCCTAGCAAACCCGGTTGCTATTCAGGACACGGAGAACTGTACTACGACTACTACTACGCAGAGAGATTAGAAACATAACAATAAGGATTTTGAAAATTAATGTGAAAAACTAAGTTTATATTTAAAATAATTAGAGTCCTGTATTCAATAAATAAACAGGTACAGACAAGAATATATATATATATATATATATATATATATATATATATATATTGGTACTCTCTGATTTAAAAAAAATAAATTACGCAGTACTTATTTTGATTAACCGCGTTACTTCGCTACTTATGTAAATGTAAATATAGTCTTAGTTAGCAATAAGCGTCAGATGCATAAAGGCACAATTGATTATTTACTGCTAATTTGTTTAAATAATGCACTGACGATTATTTGAGTTACGTGGCAATAATTATAAGTAAAATGGTGCAAGTAATGAAGTAGTCGTTTTAAGTTATCTGAATATCGGTGCCTTAAGTTAAAAGGATTATACTGTATAGAACTGTATAGAAAACTGTGCAGTGTATATTGCAGTGTACAAGGTACATTGTTTTACATACTAAAATTTGTTTAATAAACAATGTGTGTATTTATTACCTTGCTTTTCCCCACGTCAAGATTAATGATCCGATAAAGGATTGTACTGAATAAAGCCAAAGATGATGATGATGATAATAATAATAATAATAATTATAATTATTATTATTATTATTAATGTACACTTAACATCAACAATATGAAAATGAAAATTTACATAAACCTTAGAAAAATAAGACTGACATAATAGCTGAAAGTGTGATAATAGTAATACTATTCTTTATTATTCAGTAAAATTGATATTTTAAAATTAAGCTTAAACATTGCGTTTAATTATTTGCTGATAAAATGAAGAGAGGGGCGTATCAAAGATTAGATTTGTACAGCAGATCAGTTTTCAGATAAAAAAATTTTGGATCATTAAGTCTAGTTAATGGTGATCGTAACTCACTGTTATTTCATTTGTTTTAGTAGTCTCTTGCATTTCGAAAAACAAACTAAGTAAATATCATGACGTCTTCTGTTCATGAATTTGAATTAAAAGAAAATTCTGTTAGTGTTACTCAGCAAGAACAATCTGCGATGGACATTATTTTTGGCAACAATGAACCTCCGAGTTTTGTTACGAAAGAAGTAAGTTTTATGCTTATTTTTTTTTAAATTATTGTTTTGGGGTTGGTGTTACTTAAACCAGAAACCCATTTATTTGTGAATTTTATATTTACTTCTGTATAATTTTTTTCTTTTTCCCCAATGATATCACATTTTCACAGAGGGTGGTATGTGCATGTGTTGTTGTGTGTGTCCCACTTTTGTAGTTGTATGCAATTTGTATCGGTGGATATCAATTAAAAAAAAGAAGAAAAAGGAAGAAAGAAAGTTTCCCCACTCAGTCAAGATTTAAGTTATTTTTTAACATTTTGTCATTGAAGGTCAATATGAGTGAAACTTCCAGCACATTTTTTAGATTAAAAAAATAATCAGATAAACCTAACCTCGTTTGTCGCAAGCTATTTTTTTTTTATTGCTCTGATTCATTGAGAAAAACAAACACATAAATCTTGTTAATATAAAAAAATAAAAATAAAGAAATACTTGTTCAGTTCTGCGATTGACATTTTCAGGTGTTATCTCAATAGGAAATTATCCATCACTATTTTTCACTTAGTGATTTCATAACAGTTCCTAACACACTGACATCTTTTACATAATTAAAAAAAAAAGAAGCTTTTTCGGGTCGATTGTCTGATCCGAGTTAACGTTTCAATTTATCGAGAATACAGACCAGAAGCTGAATCACTTTCACTTAAATTCAAATTAGATAGTTATGCTTTGAAAGTTAACATCCTACTGATGAAATTCACTGACATCAGAATGTCAGAACACTCATTAAGTAGATTTATGTTAAAAAATAAATAATAAATTACATTCAGCCATCTCATACACTTCCTCAAATGGAAGGAGGCCATTTTATGTCCACATTTACCTTGACAGACAACGATAGATTCTGAAAATGTAGGTCATTACACAATTACAGTGGAACAAGCAACAATGTCCTTTTATAGTATGGCTAGACACCTGTTTCCTTTGCTAAATTAAATTGAATGTGTTGAAGGAAAAATTATTTCATGAAGCAGTAATTATGTTGGTCAGTATTAGCAAATTGTTAAAAATATCATGACAAAAGTATAGAAAAATTGTAAAAAGCATATTTAAGAAAAAAACAAAAAAAACAAAACCTGTTTTTAACAATGATTTAAAGTGGAAATAACAAAGATATTTTCTAAAAAACTGCACAAATTTAGTCTTGATTTCCTATAGTAACTAAAAAAAATTGGTTATCTGCCGTAATAAATCAAAGATGAATATCCTAGCCTAACCCTAATGGGGTTTACCTTTAATAAAAACAATAGTAATCCTGATTGGGCCCAACTTATAAAACCATTTATTAAACAAGCACAGAAAAAAAAGAAAATCTAAAAGTATTTATTAAGTTAGACATATTCAAATATACGGCGGTCAAATTGAAATAAGGAAGGTCCACAATTCATGAGAGGAAAATTATACAAGTGTTTATTTATAGAAGATTAACATGAGAAGAGAATGAAGGAAAAAAAGGAGAAAAGTAATTTCAAAAGGAAAAAGTTCCAAATGAAGGGGGCGGAAATGATATTTTATATCTATGTGTTTTACCCGTTGGATTGTAATAGGATTTTTTTGCTATGCAAATTGCGCTCTGATTATCCGAATGTAATGTTGCGTGTTTCAATTCCTTTGTGCAGTTCATCTCGTTCACCATTTGCAGGAGGTATTTTGCCTCCTTTATTGCTGGTGTCATGGCTACATATTCAGCCTCACATGTAGATATAGCTACAGTAGGCTGCTTTTTACTCTTTTTACTCTTCCAAGAGATAACTGGTCCTTGTTCATTTGGAGAAAAACAATGTCCTGGCGTACTTTTCCTGTCTTCAGAGCTTCCCCAATCAGTAATTCCTGTTAATTTCAGGCCGCTTCCACGTCTGAAAGATAAACAAAAATTAATAATTACTTTCAAATGTCTTAATACATGTTTCACTGTATTCCAGTGTTCTATTGTGGGGTTCTGGTTATACTGGGATAATTTATTTACGACCCAGGAAATATCAGGCCTGGTACAAGTTGATAAGTAAATTAAGTTTCCTATAGTCTCTCTATATTTTGTAGGGTCAAAGGCATCAGCTTCTGTAGAAAAAAATAAATTTCTCTTCGCAAGGCGTTGGTCTGGGTTTGGAGTCTAGTATGTTGAATTTTTCTAGTACTTTCTCAGTATACTCCCGTTGGTTCATTTCTGTTTCATCAGATTTGATTATAAAGTCTACACCAAGGAATCGTGAAATCTGCCTTAAGTCTTTCACGTCAAACCTTTCCATGAGTAGAGTTTTGACTTCCCTTAAAATGTTCAAGTTATTGGCGGCAATCAACCCATACGAGAATAATAATAATTTTATTTTCACCAACCCTGACAAACATGCATGGGTCGATAATGCTTTGATTAAAATTTTCCTGTAGAAGTTCTTTACTTGGTAGACAGTTCCAATTTTTACCACTCTGTTTTAGGCCATAGAGTGACTTATTTAATTTACAAACAAGGCCCCCTTGCCTGGAGTAAAGTACGCTTCTGGTTGTTGGGTAAATATAATTATTTCAGCATTTAAGTATGCTGATTTGTCATCCATTTGGTGGATTATCAAATTATATTGCACAGCAAATTGCATCAAGGTTCGGATAGTGGTCATTTTTGTGCTGGTTGCATAGGTTTCATGGTAATCTACACCTTTTATCTGGCTGTACCGCTTTGCAACAAATCTCGCTTTGTACTATATATTTTTTATCGTTTTCTTTAATATTATACACCCATTTGCCACCAACCACATTTTTGTTCTCAGGAAGGGTTATTAGAGTGAAGGTATTGTTTTCCATTAAGTAATCGACCTCACTCTCTATTGCCAATTTCCATTTATCTGCGTCGGGTCAAATTTTTCCTGAGTTTTCCTGAAATTCGCATGGCATATTTGCATGTTGCTGCCAAATTTCTTATGGTACCAGCAGTATACATCACTTGAACCAGGCCTACGCCTGCTATTATGTCCTTTGGTTGCGCCGTATTTTTGTCTTTATAATGTTGATGTATCGTCTCCATTTTTCCTTATGCATTCATATATATATAAAAATACACACACGCACACATATATATGTATACACACACACATATATATATATACATATATATACATATATATATATATGTACATATATATATATATATATATATATTATAATGATTTTAAAAAAAATATACCTTCGCTACATAAGAGTTCTTATGTTTCAAAAACGAGAGCTGAAAACCTCAATATAATTATTAAAATTAAGTTAAAGTATCAAGCCTTGTTTCATCCACAAGCGAAAATTTAGGAATAACCAATCTTGAAATTTACGCATCTTTATAAGCCTGTTCATTCGCAAATTAATTACTATGGAAACGGCTGGGGCGACCATTTTGGTAAGGGGTCTAAGAGATAATTTTTATCCACATATCAGTCACCTTCGGAAAGAGGTCAAGCTGTTGTAGGGTGGAGTCATCCATTTCAAAGCGAATGATGGCATTCATGTGTGCACATCGTCTGGTCAGTCACAGCGAAATATTACTTTTTGCACCATAATATGTCGTTAAGTGTCTAGAGAATTTTGTTTTATTTTATTTATTTATCCTTTTATTTATTTATTTTTATTTTTTTTATTATTATTTTTTAAGTGCTGTTTCGTACTTAAACTCGTCGCACTGAACTACAATTTGTTTTTTGACGACTTCATGAAGTGTTTTTCTATCTTGTTATTGGGTTAAGCTTTTAAACCTTTTATTAGACTATGAAATTTAAATTTTTTTTGTTTTTATGCTAATTATTTAATGTGAAAATTTGTTGATGTCGGCAGAAAACCGTTAACTTATGTCTATGGTTTAATAAATTTAATCAAGGGATGATGTTGAATGCATTTAACATCATCACTTGATAAGACACTAGAAGTGTTGAAACAAAATGGCTATTTTTGTATATATATATATATATATATATATATATATATATCCACATACAGGTAAAATTCCGTTGATAAATAATCCTAATAATATGAAATATTGAAACTGATCTACAAAAAGAGCTCAATGTATATACAGAGTATATAAATTACATAGAATAAAAATCCAAAGTTACGTGATTCGAAAATAGCCATTCGACCTACCTGATTTTTACTTGTAGGTCTTGCCAACTCAGAGATATGAAGAAATAAAATAAAATATTTAAACATTTAAAGAATAAAAGAAGAAAGAACAGAAAAAATAAAAAAGAGAAAAGAAAGGAAAAAAAAATAAAAAGGAATTTGCAATAGAGAATCTAAATAAACTCCCAAAATCATGATAGTAGAGCTGTGAGTATCTGGTCTAAAATAACCTCGACCTATGCTATATTAACATCTAGTTTAAAAGGAAAATATTTAAAAATTTGAGAATTTTTTTTTAAAAACAGATTAAGTAAAAAGGTAACATCTAAAATCAAGTACATTAAAACAATATGTAATATTCAAATAATAATACATTTAATATGATAAATAAAATAATTATTGAAGAAATAAAAAATAAAATAAAAATGTAATTTATTAAATATAAATTAATAAGTATTAAATAAGAATTAACATATTAAATATAAATTTGAAATTGAATAATTATTTATTATTTATTTTTAATTGATATTAATATAAATAAATAAAATATTAAACAGACATTCAAAGCGAAGCCGCTATGGGAATTTCCAGTAGAACAAACGGCAGCTGGGAAAAAAAGAATACATTTCTAAGAATTGTAGAAACCAACCTAATTATGAAGAAAAAGGCCAGACCACACCACAGAAGTTAGTTTTGATATATGGCTGTAAACCATTCGTGTCGATGGGACAATTATCACATATGAATGATAGCAAAAGAACATTGAATATCAAAATATTGAGAGACATGGGAGCGTTTCAATCCTTAGTATTAAAAGTTGACTTCTGAAAGGAATCAGCTCAGCAACCCGCAAGCAATCGACATAAAATGAATAGGGGTTACCCTGTTAAAATAACGATCCACCAAATAGATATAAAATCGAAATGGATTTCGGGAACGGTAGAAGTGGGCATCATCGACAGACTACCCATTTAGGGTATAGATATTCTGATAGGAGATGATCTAGCCGGGTCGAAAGTAGACATTACTCACCCACCCAGGCAAGGAGATGGGCGCCACGATCAGACCCAGACAAGAATGGTACAATGGAGGGAACTGTAACATGCGCGCAAGCCAAAACACATAACATAGAGGAGGAGGAAGGAAGTGAACTGGAGAAGGATGAAAAGGCCAAGAAGAAAAAAGATGCCGGAAGCGATATCCTCCGTCACCAGGAAAATAAGGAGGATCGCACTGTGGCGGTGAAGATGCTAAGAACACACGAAGGTTGGACTTTAATTAAGTCCAAAGAAGACAAAGAAAACAAACAAGACCAATAATTATATACAAACAAATATATGTATTAACAACAAGTACAAGTTACAGGAACATGGAGAGTTACATTGAGTGCGTGTGGTGAATATTATGTGTGTATTGTGGTGAGTGTTCGTACGTACGTGTATTGTTCTTGAATGCTGAACTACAACAGAAACAACTTAAAGAATTACTCTTAAATGCATTAAAAGGCTCAAACTCTGAAAAAGATACAATATTCTCCCAGAGTATAATCTACAATTCAATGGAAACCTTTGAATACGTACCAGAGGAAGACAAAACGTTCCAGGCTTTTTACAGGCGCTACGAAGATATTTTCAACGTAGACTGTGAACAATGGCCCAGTAAAAAAAAAATACGTCTACTATTGAGAAAACTGGGAACTACAGAACATAGTAGGTTCGTAGACTTCAAGAAAACGACTGACTTGGATTTTTCAGAGACGATTAAGCTCATTTCGGAACTATTCGGGCCTAACACAACCTTGTTCCACAAACTTTGGAAATGCCTGTACACAGTCAAAGACAACCAGCAAGATTTTCTAACGTTTGCAGCATCGGTGAACAAGCTATGTTATGATTTTAAACTAGCCGAACTGACTGCCGATGATTTTAAGGGCTTAATTTTCGCACAAGGTCTAGTATCTGCAGAAGACGCCGAAGTCAGACGACGGGTACTGACTAAGCTTGAGAACGAACAAGGATTGACTCTCCAAAAAACTGGCAGAGGACTGTCAAAGAGTAATATCTGTAAAGCGTGACTCAAACACTATCGAGGAATCAGGTATGACTCAGATTAATAAAATCAGAAGCAAGTCTACCTCCTATTCCCCTCAAAAAGACAAAAGGCAAATCTCATGTCCTAAATTACGCAGTAACTAAAACCCAAATAAATTAAAGAAACCGCCCGGACCATGTTACCATTGTGGTAAATGGCATTGGATGAAATTCTGTCCAGTTAAGAACAAAAAAGATTGCAAAAATTGCAATAAAAGTGGTCATACTTTAACTTCGTGCTGGTACGCCAACAGAACGAGAAAGCCCTAAAATAAAATCAGGCAAGCTCAATCTGACAATATTGTTGATAGGAATTTAAGAAAATATGTAACAGTGGATATTTTCAATAAGTCCATTAAATTCCAGCTTGACTCGGGTTTTGATATTTCAACTATTAATTGGCGCACTTGGCGAAAATTGAACAAGCCGACTTTATTAAAAACGGATAAAACAGCAAAATCCGTAACTGGCGAAAATATTAACATTTTAGGCGAGGTAATACTTACAGTAACACTAAATGGAGTTACCAAAAAGCTCAAAGCCTACGTATTAAAAACTTCAGACAACTTATTTGGAACTGATTGGATAGAAAAATTCAATCTTTGGGATTGCCCAATGAGTACATTTTGTCGCAAGATACAAAGTACAACGTCCAATTTGGTAAATCTAAAAAAGGAACTCAAACAACAATTTCCCCAGGTTTTTTCTGGCGGCCTTGGGAAATGTACTAAAATGAAAGCTAAATTCAAGGTGAAGGACGGTGCACAACCGGTATTCAAAAAGAAACGGAATGTCCCTTTCGCTGCTCTAGAGCAACTCAATAAAGAGTTAGACAGACTCGAATAAGCAGGTATTCTGTCAAAAACAGATTTCAGCGAGTGGGCAGCACTCGGTCTACGTGAAAAAGAAGTCCAATCAAATACGAGTATGCGCAGATTTTTCCTCAGGGTTAAACGATGCCTTGCAAGATCACTACTATCCTCTCCCAAGCCCTGAAGAAATTTTCAATAAACTCAATGGTGGAAAATTTTTTCTAAAATCGACCTCTCGGACGCATACCTTCAGATAGAGGTGGAAGAACAAAGTCCCAAATTGCTCTGCATAAACACCCATAGAGGGTTGTACAAATACAACAGGCTGGCTTTTGGAGTAAAGGTTGCGCCTGCAATTTTCCTGCAGGTCATGGACGCCATGCTGGGTGATCTTGACTACGCAACAGCCTATTTGGATGATATTACTAGTTACTAGAAAAACTACGGCAGAGCACCGGAACCATATAATAAACGTATTCGAAAAGATACAAGAATACGGATTTAAGGTTAAGGAGGCAAAGTGTGACTTTTCTTACCAGAGATTAAATACTTAGGTCACATTATAAATAAAGATGGTTGTCGGCCGGATCCAGAAAGAGCCAACGCGATCAGAAACATGCCGGCCCCAGATAACGTTCAAGCGTTATAAAGCTTCCTCGGCCTAGCTAACTTTTACCAAGGGTTCATTAAGAACATGCAAAATTTGAGAGGGCCTCTCAACCAACTCTTAAAAAAGGACAAACCATGGTCATGGACCCCGGAATGCCAAGACGCATTCGAGAAGATCAAGAAAACTCTTACTTCAGACATCTCCCTCACACATTTCGACCCTAGTCTCGACATCATAGTCGCAAGTGATGCGAGCTCGTACGGCATAGGCGCTTGCATATTACATAAACTGCTAGACGGTTCGCGAAAAGCGGTGGCTCATGCATCAAGATCTCTACTTCCAGCTGAGAAACAATAAATCCCAAGAGGAAAAAGTATTAACAGTTTTATTTTTTCTCTCCTTTTCAAAAAGAAAACTCTTTGGAAGGGGGGTATTGTGAGACCGGAAACTACCTACACAATAGACTCTTCCAGGCCTATATTAAGTAGGCGGCATAGCACTCTACAAGAGAGTGATAGAGAGTGATAAGAGAGCGATAGAGAGTGATGGAGAGTGATATAGTAAGCTCCGCTTACACTATCTCTGTAATTTGTTGTTAATAGATCTTTCTTACATCTAATTCGTGTTCCGTGTTTTACTTCCGTGGGTCCAACTTTGGCACCCACATCACCTAAGTAAAAAGCTGGATCACATAAGCGTGGCGGAACTGAACAAGTTATCGGAACTCATTGAAGATTTTAGATGTTTATTTTTGGACGTACCTAACAGATCAAAGTGGTACACGAGAGTGATATCGGAGGTGCGAGACCCATCAAGCAGTACCCTTATCGAATGAACCCGAAAAAGGCAAAACTGATGAAGGCATAAATTGATTACATGCTGTAAAATGGGATAATCGAAACAAGCTGTGTTCTCGTGGATAAACCCGACGGTTTGATACGTTTCTGTACCGATTATCAGAAGGTGAACCGAATAACAACAGACGTTTATCCCATTCCCAGAATGGATGATTGTATGAAGTCTGATCTGCTGAAAGGATATTGGGCGGTACCTTTATTTGAACCGGCCAAGGCGATATCAGTATTTGTGACGCCAGAGGGGAGTTTTCAATACTGTCATGCCTTTTGGACTAAAGAATTTTCAAGCGACGTTTGTGAGAATGATGGATCAATGCCTAAGACATAGTGATATACAACGACATCTGGAAAGAACAGATGGCCAATGATAAGAGAAGTATTTATCAAGTTGCAACAAGCCAATTTGATTGTCAACCTCGCGCAAAGTGAATTCGGTAAAGATACCGTAAAGTATTTGGGACATACTCTCAGGTATTGTAAAGTATCACATCAGAAAGCCAAAATTAGCAAGATCGTGAATTATTTTCAACCAAAAATATAAGGGATATCCGAAATTTTTTAGATGTTGTTGGATATTATAGAACATTTTGTTCAAATTTCGCTGAAGTTGCACATCCATTAATAGAGTTATTAAAGAAGAAGAAAAAGAAATTTTCTTGGGTACTGGAATGTAGAGAATCATTTCTTAATTTCTTAATCATTTCTTTGCTAGTGATAATGGTATCGGATCAGTTTTGTTGCAAGAGGATCCAAATGGAGAATTTCATGCTGTCAGTTATCATTCGAAAAAAAACTTAACGGTCATCAGAAAAGATACTCAACGATCGGGAAGGAGGCTCTCGCACTAATCAATAGTTTGAAACATTTCGAAATATATCTGACAGTTTCAGCCAGTCCTATCACGGTGTATACGGATTATAATCCTTTGATATTCCTTCACAAAACGAAAAATAACAACCGAAGATTGTTATCCTAGTGCTTCGGTTGTTATTTTTCGTTTTATGAAGGAATACAATTTGGATGTAAAACATGTCGCGGGTCGACATAACCCCTTGGCAGATGCATTATCCAGAATATAAAGTGATTCTTTCTGGACGGAAGAAACCTAACGTTATTATCTGGATGTAAACTTCGCATAGAGAAAGCCGAATCCACCTATAACACAGGGTAGTTCACATTCAAACCCAGTTATACCATTTTATTATTCACAAAAGCCAATTGCCTACTTGCTTTATATACATTAATCGGATTGTCATCCTTATCTTAATTGCCATATTCACAACGTTTCGGTTGTTGTACGCCCCAGCCTAATGATTGGAATTTCGAACCGAAACCTTTATTTCGTCCACCGGGGTAGATTGTTTTAGTTCCACGTACCATGCCTCTTCCGGATGTCTCAGTTATTTCCCTTTAACTTAACACTCGAAGTATTGGTTCACTACTGCCTGGTATTGAAATCACAAATCTTTGGGTCTAGTCATTGGATCTAACCTCAAGGATAGAGGATAAAGACGTTGGCAACAATCTCAACGATTGTTAACATCTGCTTGACGGACACTGAACTCTGAAGTTATCCATGGGTTCGGACTCTCTGTGGTTATGAACTTATCTCTTAGAGTCAACCTTTTTATAAGAACTGTCGATATCTTAACTCCAAAACACAGTTAAATAATATGTGGATTGTTTTGACATGATTGAAATTTATGTGTTATATGCCTCATTCACCGCCTGCAAACAACAAATTAAACCCAGGTGCAACTGCAGAATAAAGAACGAATGTCCCTTAAACGGAAATTGTTTACAAAACAACGTAATATACCAAGCCACGATAAAATCACCAGATAATGAAGAAAAAGTATACATAGGAGTAACTGAAGGACCCTGGAAACAAAGAAATTATACACACAAAACATCTTTCACAAATAGTAAATATGCGAACAGTACAATGCTTTCTAAGTATATCTGGGAAATTAAAAACAAAACGCACATCACACCAAAAATATCTTGGAAAATAAGGAAAAGATCATCAGCCTACAACCAATCAAAAACTTGCAAACTTTGCTTGGAGGAAAAAATAGCTATCATTACTTTCCCAGACCAAAATAAATTATTAAATAAAAGATCCGAGCTCATCTCAAAATGCAGACATGAAAACAAATTTTTACTACGTTACTTAAAAAATTGAAAACAGAAAAAATAAATAAAAACAAATAAATAAACAAGTAAACAAAATAACAATAAAAATAAGCAAAATTAATTAATCCAAATTACCAAATCACACCTTTTAGAATAGACGAAATAGAATAATAATAATAATAATAATAATAATAATAATAATAATAATGATAACAAAAAACAAAACAAAAAAAAACAACGAACCCAAATAAAGTAAATAATAAACAAAGTAGCAAACCATTATGACCAAAATATTAGTTAGACTAAAAAATCAAACCAAAAAATCGGATGAAAAATAGCTATAACTGTTATATAACGATAAAAATAAAACAAAATAAAAAATAAAATAAAATAAAATAAAATAAAAATAAATAAATAAATAAATATATACTACGTTACTTAAAAACCGAAAACCGAAAAGAGAAAATATACAAGTAAAATAAATTGACCTAAATTCATCCAAGTAAATAAATAAACTAACCAATCCAGATAAAGTTACCGTTAGAAAAAACAAATAAAGATAATCAACCCAAATAAACACGAATTAAAAAACTGTTTCTGCCAAAATAATAGTTAGAATAAACTACAACAACCAACCCCAAAACCGAACAAATAGCTTTCATTAAATTCTCAAACCAAAACAAAACTATTAAATAAGTGATATAAACAAATCTTTACTACGTTAATAAAAAAACACTGATTAAAAAATAAGTAAATAAATAAATAAATAAATAAAATAAGAAACAAAAAATAAAAACAAGCAAAATAATTTAACCCAAATAAATAAATAAACGACTTCCGGTAAAATAACCGCCATAATAGACTACCCACAATGCACCACTGACCCGTATATGTATAAATAGCCAAGAAAAATAACAGCATATGTGGCCTGACGATTGCATATAGCATGAAACAGACTGTCGCCTCTAAGTGTTGACTTCTATGTTCACTTTTATATTTACACACACTCTATCTCTGATATTGAGCACTTTATCCCATAAATATAGCACACCTTAAGACTATATTTCTTCATATATATATATATATATATATATATATATATATATATATATATATATATATATAAACTGTATTGACTTCCATATGCCTTTCACATTGACAATTACTCTGAGGGTTGTAAGGTGTTGCCCTACTGACGGCCACGCCTTGTTCTCACAAGATTTGCTTGAAATAATCTGACATAAAGGTACCCCCCTGGTCAGAGTGTATGTAGGCAGGTAATGCAAAGATGGCAAAAAGAGAACAGAGGTCTTGAATCACAATTGTCACTGTTATATCTGAACGAATGGAAAACATGAATAATTGTTGATAATTGTCCGTAGGTACTTATTCCTCGTTTTTGATGGAAGTGGTTCCTTAAAATCCAGGGCAAGTCTTTCAAAACGTTGACTGTTTTTTATAATTGTTCTGGTTCTAGGCATGTAGAACCTAAGTCTTGATCTCTTCAGATATTTGACAGGTCTTTGACATGGCCCCCTTCACATTTTCAACCGAAAAGGGCAAGTTTCTAATTTGAACCATGTTGAGCATTCTCACACACCCAAGTGGCACAATTCCTGATGCAGTTTGAGATCATCTCTCCAGGTAGTTGAGCTGCACACCCTTGAAAGTGCTTGGACTGCAGCATTTGTTTTCCCTTGGGTAGAACACATGGAAGTTCATTCACTTTAGAAGGCAGAACTCTTCATCCACTTTTTCTTTGCTTCCTTTTGGGGGACAGTTAATACCTACCTAACCACCAGGGTGTCCACACACGTGAAAATGGACAACATGTGCACAGCCTAACATGGAGTAAAAAGTAATTTTGATTCACCTACCTATGGATGATCAAAGGCTGGTATGTTATTTCTTTGTTCATTGTTCTGCTAAACATTCTCGACAGTATAAACAATCATTTGTTTTGGGACATGTGTAAGTCTTTTTAATATGTGTATGTAAGTGGTATTTGCCTTATTAAATGTTTTGTTTGTTACGGGCATGTATCTCATCTTTCTATATTTACATTCAGTTTATCAATGGCTACACTAATACTAATATTAGTGTAGAAAAGCATTATTATTATGTAGAAAGCATTATTCTTCCTATCACTAAATAGCAGTAAATTATGGCTAGCTTATAAATAATACTAATAGTAGGATTGCTGGAGGGTAAGGTTTTCATTTTCTAGTAGATGCTGTCAAATACTTACTTAATGAATGCATCCCTTATTGGCTGTGTACAGTATTGTCCAGTTGTAAATGTGCAATCTTTGCTATGTTTCTTTTGCTATGTTTGATAAATAAATTTGTCAATTGTTTCTGATGGCTGCTGGTGCCTTGTTGTGAGGTGATGAGTGGCCATTTCATTTTCCTTTCCAATATACAGTTTGTCCAGAATTCCTTGGGCTTCTTCATATGTGGTTGCATCTGAGAAGTACTCATAGATGCTAGCTGATTCATACTTTAAGTAATGTAACTCATTTGGTGTCCTGTCGCACTATCACTCTAAGAAGTTTTCAGAGGTTTTTCGACAATGACAGTACTCTCTTTCAGCATTCAGAGAATTCAGAACTGTAGTTAGTTTGTCTGGGCAGAGTATAAATTCTATCATTGTCAAAAAGAATGTGTCAAATAAATTATAATATAGTAACAACTCTAAGAATAAACTTATTTGATTCTTTCTGCTTTAGTGGTGGAAAAGGTTTATTTTATTGTGCTGGATGATTACAAGCGAGAGGGGAGATGGGATGTGTTTATTTTCTGTTGGTAATATTGGACAGTTTCCTCATAGATGAAGAAGAGTCTTACTGACAAATGCTGAGAGTAGCATGAACAAAGTATGTGAGGAGTAAGGATGTTTTATTTGTAATTCCGATTTGGAACTACAAAGGAACTAATCAAAAAGAGTGATAAAATTCCTGAGAAACAATGAGGAAAGCCTTAAAGAATTTAGTACTCAGAGAAGGCAAGTGAAACAAGAAAAACCAGCAAGTAACCTATTTAAGAAGTCTGAGTAAATAAATAACAGAATAAGCACTATAAAGACAAAGAGGAGCAGTCAAGGGGAAATCATGATTGCCAGTGTTCTGAAAAGATATGGCACATAAAAGAATGACCTGTTAATACTGTTTCTATGTTAATATTTCAATAGAATATAAAAAGTAAAGTTTCTTTCATCACTGTTTTATGATACCTGATTGATCCTAACAAACTCTTATACTGAATATTTGAGTTTGAGAGTGATAATGAAGGTGATGTCTATTTGGTTAATTTGGAAACCTTTCAAATTTTAATAAAATTTTGTACTTTCAAAATTGTATTTGATTAGAAATTATTTTTATTTTTTTAGGTATGAGCAAAAAGTGACTTTATTAATAATTGTTTTTCTTTAATTTCTTAACTTCTTATCTTTTCAAATCATTAACAAACTCCTGTACAATTTTTCAACAAACATGCATAAAATCTTTATAAAATATAATTACATCTGTACTGTAAGATGATATAAAAAGATGATATAAAAAGATGATATAAAAATAACACATAACAGGATGCTTGGTTATTTTATTTCTTTTTATTTTCAGGATTTTTTGGTTTCATCAACACTTATTTTGGATGCAAAATATGGGCGTAACATGAATTTTAGAAAGGAACGTGTAAAGTTAGTTGATGCTATTATTCTTTTTAAAAAATCCTTTTATTAATACATTATTATTTAAGTGAGCCTAAGATACTGTTTATGTCTAAATGCATAAAAATTTTAAAAATAATTTGCTTTGTATTTTGTAATAAATGAACATATATAGATATATAATTAAAGAAATGCTAATCGTTTTTTTCAGTGATGGGATATTGTTGTGATGGTTTGAACTATAAGTCAATGTTTAGGCTGCTAAAGAAGAATCCAGAGATACGAAATAGGGCTAATGAAAATATCATGCCACCAACAATTTGGTATCTCTGGATCCTTCTTCCTCTTTTGTCTGTACCTCTTCCTATGAGGAAGGACTAGGATTAATGCCTGATACTTGTTTTTATCAAAGGGGAAATGCTGAGTGAAATGAACTATTCTTGGCCTCTGGTTTCACTTATATGTAGGACTCCTGCTTTAAATGCATCTTTGTGCTCCACTCAAGTGGGTGCATAGTTTTCTCCTCTCTTCCCTTAGAAATCTATGAACAGTAAAG
Source organism: Acanthosepion lycidas (assembly GCA_963932145.1). NCBI lineage: Eukaryota > Metazoa > Mollusca > Cephalopoda > Sepiida > Sepiidae > Acanthosepion > Acanthosepion lycidas. The sequence goes on along the minus strand of OZ010589.1, from coordinate 30,354,572 downwards.
CAAGATTCAATATACAGGTCTTCTGTCAGTTATTATGACTGGCACTTTCTTACCATTTATAGCCAATGTCAGACAAACAGTATGATTCTTATTGCAATGATAACCTTAATCACATACAAGTAACTGAAAATGAGATTTTCCAAAAACAGGATTTCCTCACAAGAAAATAATCACTAAACAAAATATCTTATGGCCTATTACTCTGCCCATCTTGTTGTTCTTCACAACTTAATCTTCATCTAGTGTCAGGAAGGAAAAATATTAAGACTATGGAATTCTTACAATTGCCAACATGTCCTGAACAGGAAATATCAATAATTTTAAAACCAGGTTACAAATATTTAATGTCTACCTTGTGACATCAGAAAAAATGTCTAAACCTGATAGCATTAAATGTGCACTGCAACTGTAAGTCCCATACATTACATGGGAAATGCAGCTTCTGTCAGTACAGCCACACTCAAAGATTAGATCATAGTCATAAATAGAGGAATTCATACTACTGAAATGAAAACTACAAAAGGACTATGAATGTGGAAGATGTAGATATCATCATGTGGACAGAACCTGACCAGCAAATGTACAGACATGTAGAAAGGGCAAGTAAAAAGTGCCAAAGTAAAAATAAAGTACACTATGTGAATGAGTCCATGCATAATTACAACAAGGATACATATATCACTTTTGTGATTGACAGCATATAGGAAATCTGCCAACCATGTATACAGGAATCAAAATGGACTGTAAACCAACAAATAGAAGACTCTATTGTGCCTCTGAAACTGGCAGTGACATTAACATTCTACCAAATTCATACTATGACAATGAAAAATAAAACCACGATAAACCCACAGTTAAAATATGACTGTCATCATATGCAGAAGATAAAGTAACAGTCTCCAGTATGTTTTCATTATAACACTCAGAAGTGTCTAGGTAAAGACTCATATGATAAACTAAATTTAATAAAACTTGTCAATATGACTCAGAACCCAGAACAATACTGATTTATTTCTAAGTACTAATAATTATTCAAGTGTCTAGGATATCTCCCAGGTTGAGTAAAACCTATTGCTGAATTTCTAACACTCAGAGGCCCATCAGATGTTGCTAGCTTTCTTGGGATGGTTCCTCTTCTTCTTTTATGTGCTTCAGCTTTCAACCCTTCAGGATGTAGGCAATCATGGCTCTCCACTTCCTCCTATCTCTTGTAGTTCTCAATATGTTTTGTCCTTATGCTACTTCTCCCAAACCCTGTTCTGTTATTCACTTGCTTAAGCCTGTTAAGTATGTCCCATGTTGCTTTCCCTTGTCTCTCTTTCTCTCAGTCCTGTGAGTGTCAGATTCACCAAACCTTCTTTCCTCATTATGTGTCCCAGAAATTTCAGCTGCCTCTTCCTGATGTTAAGTATGAGCTTTCTCTTTGTTTGCATCCTCTCCAAAAACTCATCATTGCTCAAATGTTCACTTCAGGGTATCCTCAGTATCTTTCTGTAGAACCATACCTCTGTTGCCTTGAGTGTCATCTTTGAGGAAACCATCCAACATTCGCTGCTGTAAAGGTAGACAGATATCACCTAGTGGTTCAGTACTCATTTATATGGTTACCAACGAAATCCTCCTGTCTCGTAATACTCTGCCTAGCTTTTGGAATGCGTCTTTGGCCATCCCAATACGTCTTTGGGTCTCATCATCATACTTACCATCCTCTATCAGAATACTTCCCAGATATTTAAATTTCTGCACCTCCCAGTAGGATTTCCAGTTCTCTTAGAATTGCTTCACTGTATATGTTGAATAAGTCCAGTGAGAAGACACATTCTTGCCTTATGTCGCTTTCTATTTTTTATATATCTGCTGAACTTATTTTCTATCCAGGCTGTTTGCTGCTAGTATAGGTTCTTGATATTTCTAATATCTTTCCCAAATATATCAAGGTTGCTGAGCAGTTTCAACAGATCTTTGTGGCGTACTTTGTTGAACACCTTTGCTAAAACATAGGTGCACGTCCTTCTGCATTTGTATCACTCTTTCTGATAACATTCTAAGCATGAATATTGTATTCATTGTTCTGGTGTCTTTAACAAACCCACACTGTTTTTTTTCCTATCTCTGGCCCGATTCTCCTGCATGCTCTATTCATCAGAATTTGGATGATGAGTTTTGTGGCTCATTAGGGTGACTGTTCAGTGGAGCTCACATTCATTTGTGCCTGGTTTCTTAGGCAGTGCTATGAAAATAGATCTGCTGCAATCCTCTGGTATGTCACCATTGTTGTAGATTTCATTCATTTAAAATTCAACATGAGTAGTGTTTGCATTCATGGATTGAAATAGAAAGCAGTTTTGCTGCATTATCTGTAACAAGACTGTTCCTCAGTTTGGAATGCAGCAATCCATAGGATAAGAAAACTCATTTAATGGCAGATGAGGAGGCTAATGTGGACAAGAGTTGCTTAATCTTTTTTTTTTAAGTGTTTCACCCCAAGCAAGGCGAGAAGCCACAAGGATGCAAGGGGTTACAGAAGATTTGGAGCAAGATCAGATAGGAGTGATAGAGGAAAGGATGAGGAGAAGGATAGTGGATAGATCAAGGCAACTGGAGATGTCGATTGACATTACATTTGAATAGTTGGAGATTATAGCTCTCAGGGAAACTGGAATAGGGAAGGGAGTTCCACAGGCGAGAGGTGCGAGACATGAAGCTATTGGAGTAGAAGCCGGCTATATTTAGTAGTTTCGACAGTGAAAGGGTGAGAGCAGGATACCAGCCTCGTAGGGCGCTTGAATTCATGAAGTCTGGGAACCAGCAAATGCAGCTCCTCGGAGCAATTACCATGAAAGTCTTTATAAAAAAGACAGAGAGAGGCGACGACGCATCTGTGAGAGAGTGACTGTAGACAAGATGCCAGAATTGGGCCAATTATATTGCATATCCGCCTCTGGAGCTTATCAAGAACCCCGAGGCAAACAGAAGGGGTTCCAGACAATATATGGCAGCAATACTCCATGCAAGGGCGAATTGTTGATTTGTAGATCTGAAGCATCGATTCCAGGGAGAAAAATTTCCTGCCGCAGCACAGGGAGCCAACTTTCCTTGCAGTGGACGAAGCAATTGACTCAATGTATTTGTTCCATCTCAGGTCAGCAGACAAGGTGAGACCGAGCAGCCGCAGAGAGGTGCTCTCGAGAAGTTGAGCATCAGACATTCTAATGGAGGTCAGGGAAGGATCTCTGTGGTGATTAATAGAGAGCAGTTTTGTTTTTGAGGCATTAAAGTTGACCAGCCAATTTCTGCCCCAGTTCACAACCAATTGGAGGTTCTTTTCAAGAGGAATACCTGTGTTTGTAGGATAGGAACTGGAGGAGAATCTGTTGAGAATGACCTTCAATTCACGGTTTGACAGGAATGATTGTATTAGGTCAAACAATCGACCCATAATGCCATAACCCTGGAGCTTGCGAAGAAGGCTGGCATGCCAAACCCTATCAAATGCTTTGGAGATGTCTAGGGCCATGGCACGAGCTTCCCCATTATTTTGAAGAGCTTCCCCATTATTTTGAAGAGCTTGGTAGAGTGATTAGGGCTTTGAAGACTTTGCTGAAGAGGGGTAGGAAACTGATAGGATGGTAATTAGAAGGGTCAGAGGGGTCGCCAGAGTTCTTGAAGACAGGAACAATCGAAGAGGACTTCCAGCAGTCAGGAAAACATGATTCCTTGAGGCAGTAGTTATATAGTTTAGAGAGGGCAGGTGTCAGTTCAGGCGTGCATTTCTTCAAAACAATGGCTGGTATCCCATCCGCACCACTAGCCTTATTGGGGTCTAAATTGGAGATAATGCTCAATACCAAAGATGTGGTTATGTGTAACCCACTCAATAGGGCCTCATTTCTAAGAGGAAAGTCAGGTATGGGTACACCGGAAGAGTTGAGCGTTGAGTTGAATGAAAATTTCTGAGCAAAGCATTCAGCCTTGTCGACAGAGGAGGTCAGGACTTCAAACTGGTTGAATAAAGGAGGTATAGAGGGTTTGCAATTGTTCAATACGCTCTTGCAGAGACCCCAATAATCTTTGGAGCCATATTTGCGAGATGCAATATGCTCCTTCATCCGAGCAGCAAATAGTGACTTAGCATCATTGAGGACACGTTTACACTCGTTACGGGTGGAGGCAAAGAGATGTCTGGGCAATGGCGGCTGAGCAAGCAGCAGAGAACCAAGGGGAGGAGTGCGACTTGACCCTATATTTCCTTGAGAGGATGAAAGCGTCGATTCCAGCTTTAACCCAGGATGAGACCTCAGAAGCACATTCTTGGATGGGAAGCGTAAAGACAACATCCCAGGGGACATCGCGGAGGAAATTCCAGTCAGATAATAGAACAAAGTTCTAGTGGTAGGAGGTTCTTTGCACGGGGTGGAGTTGAAGGAGATGTTAACAGATGCTACAGCATGATCGGAGTTACCAAGACGGCAGAGTTGCATGGCGCTACAAGACTCGGGGATGGAGGTAAAACACAGATCGAAAAGAGAGGCCTTACCTTCCCGGTTGAAGGCAAAACAAGTGGGGAAGTTAACTATCTGTGTGAGGGATTGAGAAACTGAAAAATTAAATGTCTGCGTTGTCAGTAGTAGCATCCTTAAGCCACATGGTATGATGGGTGTTAAAGTTGCCAAACACAAATATGTGAGCAAACTGGTGGAGGGAGAGAGCCTTGTCTATGCTGTCAGAAATGCTATCGAGTATCCCACAGTCTTGAGAGGATGGAGAGCAGTAAAAGAAGAAGAGATAGCTTACCACATTGAGAAGAGATAGTCGGAGACACATGTACGACTGGTCTGGCAATTCGAGAGACAACTCTCTGGCCAGAGGGAGATGGTCCTTGACGTAGACACCAAGGCCATGAATGTGGGTTAGAGAGTCTTTTCTGAGGAGAGGAAAGTAGCCTGAGATCAAGAGATCAGAGGCGGGGATAGATGAGACAAGGTTGGTCTCACAGAGAGCCAAATTATCCGGGCAGTTTGCAGTGAGGAAAGATTCCATACTGCAGAAGTTTGTTCTAATACCACGGATGTTGGAGAACGAAATGTTGAGGAGTTTAGGTGATTTTTGAGGGGCTGGTTTAGGATTAATTTTTCGGTCTTTGTAAGTCATCATGTGGAATTATGGTTGGAAGATGAGAAGGCCCAAAGTAAAAGAAGCAGACAGTTATCGACTGTGATGTGGGCAGAGAGGAGTTGGCACAGCCTGCATCATAATGTGGCCTCAGGGTTGCCTACTGGAGGTGACTGCAGGGACACCTTTCCATGCACAACATAGCACTACAAACACCCCGGTATTATACAACTGTTGATCAGAGTGGACACTCAAGATGCTATACAAGAGTTAGGGCTCCTAACTACCAGTTGGAAACAGCAACCAGAGAACTGTCAACCGTCTACCCTCAGAATGAAAAGGCAATGCCACAGACTGCACACATCATGGGAGAAACAGAGCTGTACTAGTACAGTGGCTAGAGAGAGAAAGAGAGAGAGAGAGAGAGAGAGAGTACTGGGAACCCCTTCCTAAAAAAGAAACAAGGCGTGAGCCTCTACTCATGTGCAAGAGAAGGGGGAGGAGTGTTGACTGGGTGGTAGGAAAGCCTACCTACTCCTATTACATATAACACATGCAAGAATGACAAAAACAAAGGGAAGGATAAGAGGGGAGGTAGTTGGGAAAGTGTCCAGACTGACACTTGGATTTTACACTTTCACAACACTAAATTTTAACTTAGTATAATCCCATTGTCCTATTCTAAAAAAAGAAATTGAAGAAAATAAGGTTATCTGGCTTTGTTGATATGTCGTAATAAATGCAAGTGTTTGTCCGGTAAGTATGTCATTTCTCAGTACACTTGATGTGAATCCCACCATTCAATAGCAGAGACTGTCCCACTTATGGAGTTTGCAAATTTAAATGCCTGGAAACCTTGTATGCAACATCATAACTTCCTCCTTGTTTAATGATTTTCCTTGAATATCAGGAATGGCAAGAAGTTTGGCTTTGGTGATGATTTGCCTGTAACTTTTTTCACCATTTCTCTCATTTGTTTTTTTTTGTTCAGGTGCATTTTCAGAACTCTTGAACAGTTTTTTTCCAAATATTCATTGATTCAGCAATGGTTCATGTGTCACTCTATAATTTGTCAGAATTGAAATATAGTAGTTGAATAGTACTTACAAATAAATATTTCAAATCAATAAAGTTTATACTAAAGATGATTAAAGTCTTATTAAAACAAATTATCTCTGACTGCTTTTTTTGTTTGCAAGATACTATTATTGTAAAATTTATTATAAAATTAGTAATTTATTATAATGATTATTTATTATTATTGTAAAATGTACAGTAAAAAAATAAAATAAATAAAATGATTGTATAGGTACCTTATTATTAATTTTAAATTATCACTTTAAAAAATGCTTAAAAATGGTGTTTTTAAAGTCAATTGCTAATACCTGATATAACAGTAAAATTGTCCAAATCATGTTACAGTATAACTGTCCATCCCACAAAATGTTTAATATCTAAAAAATAACTAAACTAATTGAATTTCTTTTTTCCATATTTTCAGATAAGACATTTAGCCATTTTCATTTGTCATAAGAATCACTGAGAAAGACACATTGAGTTATTCAATATGAAAGAAAACAGGCTAAAATCATTTTGTATCAGACCCACTCACTTCCCAACTGAGCAATGGTGAGAGGAAAAAGATCATTCAGGCTTTCAGTAATGGAACCAACATTCATACTCTGGCTTCCATCTTCAAAGTCCATTCAAAAACATTGAGAATGGTGAATAAGTTTAAAAAAGGGAACAGTAGAGAGGAAAACTGGATCAGGAGGTCACAACAGAAAGAGGGATCATCATTTCAACTTAGAGCTAAAGAGATCAATTAGAAAAGATCCAACTCAATCCTTAAGACGGTTGGCACATGAAAGAGGAGTTTCAGCTATGACAGTTCAGAGTGAAAAAGACTTGAAAATGAAATTGTACATGAAAGCTTGTTGCTCCAGGACAGAAAGTTAGAAGGTTAGAGGGGGTGAAAATCATTTTGATTATGTTTGAAAATGATCCTGGAATAATCTATCTATCTATCTATCTATCTCTCTCTCTCTCTATATATATATATATATGAACTTTATTTCAATCCTTTCTGAGCTTCTGATCCTTAACTATAATTAATTAATGATGAACATGTCATTTTTGTTTATGATTGATTTCATCTTGATTCTTCTGTTAAACTTGGAGAGTAATTATGCATCCTTATTGCTCAAAGTAGAGTCTAATAGTGTTATAAAAACCTGGGAGAATTCCAGTAAGATATCTTTAATGATTTCTAAGATTTCTGTTCAAAGCTTAATCTAATAATTGGACAATTTTGCTGTTACATCTGGTATCTACAGAAATTGAAATATTTTCAAAATATATTTTTTCCAATTTAGAATTTATTGGTTCACCACTGATTATTGTTTTATTAATATTATATAATTGATTTTTTTATTATTGTAGAGCTTACTTGTTTTACAATATGTGGCACCAAAGGGCACTTTTATATTTGTCTTTGTTTATAAACTTAGCACTTGCTATTTTTGAAAAACCTGCAGTACCTAATTTTGAATTATCTACTTGGGTAAGTAAAGTTTGATTTTCTGATATAATTTTTATCTTGATATAATTTTAATATAAAATTGCATGTGTAATTGTCTTAAATCTCTTAAATTAATCATTATAATTAACAAAAGATGAAAATACTATGCAAAAATTAATGAAATTTATTGTGATGTGAACTGAAGTTCTGTTTTTTTAAATAAATTATTTTCATAATTTGTAGTGAAGACAGTCATGAACAGAATAAACATTCATATGAAATATCTTTTTTTAAAGGTTATTTATCAAAGAAACATAAGGATTTTCAAGAATATTAGTCAATCCCAAAAGCTGAAAAAAAAGTAACTATTCCAGATATTTTAGAAACTAAGAAAAATGGTTTAGGTGTGATTTATGTCTTTCTTTAAGATCAGATTCTCCAACTATAATTTACCTTAAATCTTAAGAACTCTTATCAATTTTTGATACCCAGGCACATACATGTCTGTCTTTATAATTGTTTTACATGTATTTTCATACTCTTATATGAATAAAGTTTTTGTCTTTGTTTTTAAAATTAGATTGGAAATGATTTGTATATCAATCAGTAATTTCTTTTACAATTTTATTAAATATCATTTTATAATCTTAAGTCATTCCTATCAAACAATTTTTATATAAGAATGTAATTTATCTCAGCAAATATTTTTGTGGTAAATGATCCAACTTCCATTTGAGTTTGTTACCATAATATTAAAAAAGGAACAGAGAGAGTTTGATTAGAACATTGTTGTTTACACACAATAATTTGATAATTCAAAGAACATATCAATTTTCAGTTCATTTTGCAACTTAACAGTGTAGTGTTTGCATATGCAATATATAATGATCAGATTTTCCAAGGTAAATATTAAATGCTAATTATAGAGTAGTTTATATTATTTGCCAAATTTTCAATGAGAAATTCTGATTTCTGTATGTTTATTATAAAGTAACCAAAAAATATCACATCATAGTACAACTTCCTAATACAATACCCTGAAAATGTCCTAACTTGGAGAATAAAGTAATTTTTCAACCAATTTTCAATAATGTGAGGCCTGCATTTATGCCCACTGTTTTGGGATATAGCTTATATATATATATATATATATATATATATACTGAATGTTATTTATAGAGTAGTTTCCCATATATATTTGCAAATAATCGCGAATTTGGTTCCAAAGATTATTGGTGTCTCTGCAAGAGCATACTGAACAATAGCAAATTTGCAATAACTCCTTTATTCAAGCAATTTGAGGTCCTGACTTCCTCAGCTGATAAGGCTGAATGCTTTGCTCAGGAATTCTCATCCAATTCAATGCTCGACTCATTCTGTGTATCCACTCTCGATATTCCCGCTAGAAATGAGGCTCTATTGATCGAGTGTCACATCACCCCATCGATGGTATTGGGCATTGTCTCTAAATTAGTACTCCCATAAAGCTAGTGGTGGGGCGGGATATAAGCTGTTCTCCTGAAGAAATGTGCTCCTGAACTGGCTCCTGTCCTCTCCAAACTATATAACTACTGCCTCAATAACTCTTGCTTTCCAGCCTGTTGGAAGTCTTTATCTTGTGACACTATTTAGCTATGGTAATTGGCTAACTAATTAACCATACAAATTAAAAACAGGAAATACTTAAGGTGAGAAAGAGCTATATCAAAAGATAGACTGAGTGACATTAAAAAAAAAAAAGAATTTATTTTATTTACAAAAGAAAGATACTTTTTGCAAAAGACAGAAAATCTGTAAGAAAAAGCGGGACTGTTATTCTGTCAAAATTAATTAATGTCACGATAAGAGGGTGACGCACCAATATAAACAGAATTCAGATAGAAAAAAACAAAGCCGGTCGACGCATGCAGCCATAGAGAAAATTTGGCTTGTGACCACCCTGGAGAATAACCATTAATTATCTTTCAGAGATATCATTTAATTTTGGTTCTTAGTTCCAGTGAAGAGAGCCATCTGGTATATGTATGAATCTTGACATGAAAAAGAGAGTCAAAAAGGGATCATTATTATTGCTTATTCAAACTGTTGATGTCAGACACAGCATCTCGAAAATGAGCATCTGGTGATAAGAGAATTTTAAGGCATGAGAAAAATAAAAGAATTTAATTACCAGAAAAACACGACCACCCAGTTAAAAGTTGGCTAAGTGGATTTGGGTGTCCTAAAAATTATGATGTGATAAAGAATTCTTCGGCAATCTGGGATTTGTAAATGTTTTGGCCAAAGGAAAAAGAAAAAAAAAAAGGATTTTGTAAACATGAGGGTAGGTCTAGCCACACCCACACTGCTGAAAGATCATTGGCCAACTGGTAGCATGGATGATAGGTGGAGGTGAATGTATGAGAAAGATGGAGAAGTTATTAACAACCACTGAGGGGATTGGTATGAGATACCAATGTGAGAGAGGAAGAGTCTGGGAGGACAACTCTCCTCTGACCTTCCCTCACAGACGAGGGAGAAGCCCCCGAAATGGAAAGTGATCAGTTTTCCAAAAATGGGAAGTAATTAATTTTCCTTGCATAAGAACAAAGAGAATTCCTTTTGGGAATTGAGAATTGTCAAAGAACCCAAACCATGACAGGCCCCCACACTGGAATTGGTCGGTGTCCATATAAACAAATGTCTTGAGGCAGCTGATCAGAGTTTCAGCAGAGTTTTCAGAGTTTCAGAGAGTTCGCAGTTCCAGACAGTTCGAGTTTGGAGTTGGTTCGAGAAGTTGGAGACCAGCCTCACAGAAGCTGACCGAAAGATTTCCACGTCCTCTCGACTTTGTACCAAAAGAAAGTTTTTATTGACGAATGACTTAAGATGCCATAACTCACTTAAGAAATGCAAAAAGTGTCATGAATCCATAGAAATGGGCTGGGAGGGAAACACACTCCTGTATTCAACAGATAGATAAAGTTAATTGTTATTTCTCAACATATTTGAACCTCGTGTTTTATTATTTTCTTTTACTTACTCTTGTGCGGTATCACCTTTACCCCAGATTCAGCTTGCACTACGGCCCAATGGCTGATTGATTGTGTCTACCTAAGATCAAAATCACAACGTTGGTAGGTTAGACTTGAGATCAAAGCAGTTACTTCGGTAACCAGATGTTGGAGGTGAGCTGGGAACGACAAGTTGGTATCGAACCGGGAATGACCAGATTGACCGGGACACAGGCTGGTGGCAGTGACAACAAGTCAACCCCAAACGCTGGTGGAAGAAACTTTACAGCTTCGCGCCACAACTGGGAGCTGACTACAGGCCAATAGCACAGTGTCATATATTGACGTTGTGACCAATGGATATCACATATTGGCGCTGGACTGCAACGGCGACCACCGGTGGGTGTCACAATCTGTCGTACCTGTGTTTAAGAATTCTGGAAACCCTTCTGACCTATCTAACTAATGTCCTATCAGTCTCCTACCACTCTTCAGCAAAGTCTTCAAAGCTTTAATCAACACCGAAGTGGTTAAGCACCTTACATCCCATGATCTGCTCTCTGACAAGCAATATCGGTTTTGCTTTGCCCAATGTACTGCTGATATGCTCACAACCATAACTGAATTTGTTTACCAAGCACTTCACAATAACGGCGAAGCATGAGCCATGGATCTAGATATCTCTAAAATGTATGATAGGATTTGGCATGCTGGCTTTCTTCATAAGCTTTCTTCATAAGGATACAGAATTTCAGGATTATTATTTAACTTAATACAATCATTCCTGTCAAACCATGTAACAAAGGTTGTCCTTAACAGATTCTCCTCTAGTTCCTTTCTCACAAATGCAGGTGTTGCCCAAGGCACTATCCTGGGTCATACACTGTTTCTGATCTTCATTAACGATCTTCCTGGTGTCCTCAGTTCCCAAGTAGGTATCTATGCAGACAACATCACTATTTACTCCTGCCTCAATAGAAAATCTGGTATTGCTGATAAAACTAACCTGAGCGTTGGTCTCAAAAAGGACCTTCAATCTGTTGTTGCAAGAAAATGGCTGATAATCTTTAATGCCTCAAAAACAAAACTGCTCTCTTTTACTCACCACAGAAACCCTCCCTGCCTCCCATTAAAATGTCTGATGCTCAACTCCATGAGAGTGCCTCTCTGCACCTGCTTAGTTTCACACTGTCCACTGACCTGATCTGGAACAAAGACACTGAATCAATAGCTTCATCTACTGCAAGGAAAGTTGGTTCTATGTGTTGCACCAGAAAGTTTTTCTTGCCTGAGTCCATTCTTCAAATCTATAAATCAACCATTTGCCCTTGCATGGAATACTGCTTCCATATATGGCCTGGAGGTCCTGCTGTTCAACTCAAGGTCCTCAGCAAAATCCAGAGACGGATATGTAATGTGCTTGGTCCTGATCTGACATTTCGTCTACAGTCACTTTCTCACAGATGTGCTGTTGCTTCTCTCTGTCTTTTCTACAAATACTTTCACGATAACTGCTCCGATGAGTTACTTTCACTGGTTCCCAAACTGCATGAATTTAAGCATGCTACTAGGTTGGCATCTCACACCCACTCTTTCACTGTCAAAACTTTCAAGCCATTTCTTCTACTCCAATAGCGTCATGTCTTGCACTTCCCGTCTGTGGATCACCCTTCATCTTACTTGCTTCCCTGATAGCTCTAATCTTCAATTATTCAAATGTAATGTCAATCGACATCTTCAGATGCCTTGATCTAATTCCCTGTCATTCTGTTCATCATTTCCTCTATCACACCTCGTTACTCTTGCTCCCACTCTCTATAATCCTTTGCATACTAGTGGCACTACTGTCTTACTTGGGGTGAAATGCTTAAAAAAAAATTATAATACTGAAATTTTTTAAAAAAGGTAAATATAAAATGACTTGACATTGATCTTAAAAAGTTAAGTTTAAAGTGAGGTATACTTAAAAATGACCTTGTTATTTTGAATACTTGCATGAAAGATTGATAAATTTAAAGATTTCAAAGTTCTAAAAGATTTCTTTAGATATGTTATATTTTTAGATATGTACAAAGGCACTATTTAAACTAAAGTTAATTTTTCTCTTTCTATTTTATTAATATTGAGATTATCTGAAAGGATTAATTTACTATTTTCCATTTTTAAAGAAAAAACACAGCAAGTGACAGAAATTGTTCATTAATTTATCTATAAGACTGATCTATTTTCACAGTATTAACTACAGCATATGATCAGCTTATTTCAAATTAAATTTTTCCTTAAATTCCATGATTTTTCATATAATAATATTTTTGTAATATTTGAAATAAATTGGCTTGTAACAGCAGCCTTACCATTAAATAAGTGTGACAAAACAGAGGGAAATAATCCATGATTGATATATGTAAATGTTTTTATTCCCCATTATTGTTGTGGAGTAAAGAATACATCCAATTCTATAAAGCGTTCCATATTATGAAGTCAGGGGTAGTTGCATTGAAATCAGACTTCATACTAATTATACAGGTGTTATGGCAATAGCCGATGCATTACATATAGAGAATACATAGTAAATTACATTAGTATGAGTGCTATAACAATAGCCCTACAGTAGGAAGTTATAATAGTTGTTTATGAGGAAACTGGAACACAAGCACAGGATAAAATCACAACATTATAACTGTAGTTGGTGTAGAAACTTGAATTCAAGTGTGGTATAACAAGCACCACATTATAACTGGAATTATAATAGTGGGCAACCAGATTTTCAAAACTCATACATATGCAACAGGAATTACAAAAATTTCAAACACGGTTTTAAAAAAAATTTATTGCAGATATGGAGAAAATTAAAATCAATAGTTGAAAATTCAACAACAACAGAAGCAACAACAATTGCTACATTTGCAAAATCAACAACAAGAGTTGTTGGAAGTGATTATGAAGAAAAATTCTTCAATGTCTCTTATACCAGAGGTGGTGCAAGACACCATATCAGAATTTGTATACAATCCTGATAATGGATTGACTTTTGCTGCATATTTTCATAGACATGAAGAAATATTTAGTCAGGAATGCAGTGGCTGGGAAGAAAATAAAAAAACAGGTTGTTAAGAAAAATAGTGCCAAAAAGCACTGCAATTATATTTTACCAAGAAGACCAGATGAAATAGGGTTTGAAGACACAGAACACATAGTAACGAAAATCTTTAGTGACAAGTGCTCTCTGTTTCAGGCTCTTTATAAATTTTAAGTTATTAATGATTTCTGATTTTTTCAATAGGGAGGAGGAGAATCCATGTGGCAGTGTATGACAAAAAATATTATTATTTTACATATATTGAAATAATTTGTGCCAAAAAGATACTTTGGTTATTTCTTAGTTTGCTCACAGCAGAAGCTACAATATTAGTTAAAATTTTGCACTTTTATTTTTTAAGTGTTTCTTTTCAGCCATTAAATAGGAATGTAGCAAATTAACTGTCAGAGTGAAATAGAAATATTTTTTTAAAAATAATATCTTGATTTGAGAGGTTGTTGAAATTTCTATCTACCTAACAGTTTCAGGGTTTTAGTGATGAAAGAACTACAACTGTGTTGGCTACAAGGCCTGAAGAGGAAGGCAAAAATCCTTGTAGCCAATATAGCTGTAGTTCATTCACCCTTAAGCCCCTTACCTAATAATAGACTGACTAAATTTTTCCAAGAATTCTGGTAATATTTCTAAGAATTATGCTCCATTTAAATTTAACAAGGTCCTATTTTTCCATGTTGTATACAAGTTTTTTATGTTCCATGGAGCATAAAAAGTATATATGCTGTTAATTTTAATATTTCTATTTCTATTCTTTTAATGAATAATTTGTCTTTATGTAAATTTAAATTCTACTGTATTTTTCAAGTCTAATATTTCTATTCTTTTATAGTCTTTTATTTCTAGTAAAAAATTATTTTAATGTTTAATTCATTTATTATTTATACTAAAGCTGAGTGAAACAATTAGTGTTTCATAAAGCTTTTTTTCTTATTTAATTTAATAACACAAAATACATGCTAAAATAGGGATTGAGTTATGTAAGAAAAAATTCCATTTAATTTTTTTAATTAGCATTCTACCTATTACTATCACTGTCTCTCTCTCTCTCTATGTTGATTTAACTACTCTGTAGTGTAATATCTTTACGAATATGTATGTTCTCTATCAATCTCTCTCTGCACTCTCACACTCTACTTTTGAGGTCTCTCCAACCCTCCAATAAATGTCCCAGTTAACAGTCACAGCTAATAATAGATTTAACTTTTTTCTCTGAATTTTTTCTTCCACTAAATTTGGTCAAACATTCTCATTAGAAAATGATTTTAATGTTTATGAAATTCTCTAGTCATATTTATTTTGTTAATTTAATTGGCTTTACAAACTCACTTTTCTTCTGGTCCCAACAATCTAACACCCAACAGGTTATTTTTTTTATAGTTTCTTAAGTTCCATAAAAAATCTCATATTTGCCATTAGTTATCTTTAGTATGTTTGCATTTTGGTGACATTGGTCCCAGAGTCTATATTAAATAAATTGTACACAATTTTTATTATTTTCTTTTCACTAATGATTGTCTTATGCTATAGAATCACTAAACAAATTATTGGTTCATACTGACATCAGTATAAGATGGATATAAATTGTGATTTTGAAGTGAATAAAATCATGTAATAAGACTTGACTTCACAAGAATCAATTAGATTGAATTATTTGAATGATCTGACAGATCAGGACTGTGTATAACCATCATGAGTTTCAATATGGACAGACATTTGAGAGGAGAATGAATAAATGCTATGGAGTTTTGAAATCACATAAATGAAAGTACAAGGAGATTGACCAGTTACCCTTGAGATAGCATATAAGCTCAGTGAAAAAAGTATTCAACTTATTCCTGGGCACAAGTTTTGCCACTGATGTGTTATATAGGAATAAAGTGTCACTACCAACACTTGAGTTTGACATAGATCGCCAGTGAGCAAACACAGGTGGACCCATTATTGAATTAAATGGATCACGTGACCATAGTGAAATGCATAAGTAGAAAGTAGCATGACATCTAATTGATTGTATTTCTATTCTATCCTCTATTACTATTCAGTTCTGCATTTCTAGTCTATCCTCTATACTATATGGATAGCTATTCTCTACTCTATTCACTATACTATTTCTCTATTCAGATCTATACAGATTACAGATTACAAACTGAACTTACTGAAGAACCATGCACTTAAAGTAATGGATCAATTGCATACAGCTATGATCAAGAAGCTGAAGACTGCATCATATCCTGAAAAGGGTCAAATCTTGACTCTTGTACCTGATTTATGGTCTTGCTCATTCTGTGCTAACTACTTCAATGTTTCTAAATATCTCATTTGTACAGCTCAAGATTTAAAGACAAGGTATACTAGCAGTCCCAAATCCAAAGAGAGATTGTATTGTCGCACAATACAATCAATTTGATAACTGAATTTTATAATGATGATGATTTTAGCCAGCAGTTACTTGGTAGTAAAGACTATATAAGTATTGGGATCAGGCAGTACAAACAAAAACAACTCGTTTTGTGCAACTTAAAAGAGTTATATGCTGCTTTTAAAAAAACATAAAAAAACATGAAGATAGTATTCACAAAGTTCTGCTCTTTGTGCACAAAATGGTGTGTCATTGCTGGTTCAAGTGGTACTTATTCAGTGTGTGTTTGTACACGACCAGAATGCAGTTCTTTTGGTGGATGCAATCAACTGGGATATAACATACAAAGATTTGATCAGCAAGGTTGTATGTGACTCATCAAACAGAATATGCATGATGCATTGCTGTGAAAAATGCGCAGGATCTAATGCATTAATGGAATTCGTAAATGGGGAGCTTCAGGAATTTGAGCCTGATGCTGAATTCCATTATTTACAATGGCAATCAACTGACTGCTCCACTTTGGTAATACTAACAACAACATGTGAGGAATACAAACAGATTGTAGTTGAGGCAATTTATGCTTTAACTAAACACTTATATGTAGAAAAATGTCAGGAAAAATACCTAAAAACAAAGAAAGAAAATTTAGTAAGAAATGAAGCCATTATTCTAGGTGATTTTGCAGAAAACTATCAATTTATAATTTCAAGGGCATCATTGGAATAAAATGTATTGCACTATACATTCAGTAGTCATTTACTTCATTAACAGTCATGGTGTTCTCTTCTATGATTCTCTGTGCTTTGTTTCAGATGATAACAATCATGACACAGCTTTTGTTTATGAAGTACAAAGATTGACAACCAAGTACATTAACAAATATCCTGGTGCTGAAAAACTATATTATTTTTCTGATGGTTATGCAGAGCAATACAAAAATTACAAAATCTCATTAATTCATATCATAAGCAGGACTTCCAACTTGATGCTGAGTGAATTTTCTTTGCAATAGATCATGGTAATAGAATTGGAGGTTTTGTCAAGAGACATGTTGCCAAAAAAAGTGTACAGATACCATTAAGGGAACAAATCTTTGATTATAAGGCATTCCTAGACGTTTGTAAGATAGATCTTTCTGGGATTCAAATTTAAGATATTGAGCAGTTGCGTATGTTGGCTGTTCGAGATCAATTGACAGAATGCTTTGTAATGTGTAACACTGTTTCTGGGACAAGGAGCAGTCATCATTTCATCCCAATGTCAATGACAAAAATTTCTCACAAGCTCACAAGTAAAAATGAAGATATACTATATACATTTGATTTTTGCAAGAATTAACCCAACACGAATGTACCAAATATATCTTCATATGTAATCTGTGTTTATGATTCTATTTTATGGATTCACTTAGTTAAAAAAATGAGAGAAGAAAATGGTGATGTTGAAATCCAATTTTTACATCCACATATTCCGAGGAAAACATTTAACTGGCCTTCAAGTTATGACATTTGCTTTGTACCACTAAATAAAGTTTTATGTGAAATTTCACCTCCAAAATCAGCAACTGCTACTGGAAGATCTTACAAGCTTTCAGGTGATGATTTCATTAAGATAGTGGCAGCATTTACAAGTTTCCAATCAAAGACAGCTTGATTCATTTTTTAGGATTCTACATATACACACCATCTATTATTTGTATATAAATTACTGGTGTGTTTTATTTCATGTTGACAATTTTTAAACAAGAAATGCTTTTTATTTAATTGAAAATAATTAAAAATTGGTTAATAAAGAAATAAGATTTGGTCCTAACATGAATGTTATTTCATTATTAAAGATATTTGCATATTTACATAATTTTACAATAATTACCTCCCATAACTTATATACATACTTTTAATATTTCTTTCATGTTTACAATAATGAAAGAATTATTCAAATTGAAGTGTTCTTATTTATTGGCTTAGGGATTGAAAATTAATAAAATAAAGAATAAAGAAAATTTGCTTCATAATATTCACATTTGCATTATTCTCAATTAATAAAAGTTTTTTTATTGTTCTGATAGTGCAATTTTATATTTCATTACTGTATTTTAAATTTCTGTAAATACTTTTTGTGAATATACATGTTTGCTTTATCTGGTCTTATTTTTTTTGTATATTGTTATCATTTTACTACTCTCAGATTTTCAATTTCATAATTAAATGTGGGGCTGATATTGAGCTTTGTATATTAACAGTGTTTGGAAGGCAATGATTGATACAAGAGAAATGTATTGTTTCTATATTATTTTTAATTTATCCAACTCCTAACCACCAATATAATCCTGATCATTTTATCCTGACAATTATTTTATTATAGACCTTATTCAATGGCTGAACAGAAACACTGAAAACATAAATGTGCAAAATTTTAATTAATGTTGTAGCTTCTATTGTGAGCAAACTAAGAAAAAATCAAACTATCTTTTTGATACAAATAATTCCAATATATGTAAAATGATAATAAAAAATGTCATAGATGCACTGCCACATTAATGTTGTAGCTTCTATTGTGAGCAAACTAAGAAAAAATCAAACTCTTTTTGATACAAATAATTCCAATATATGTAAAATGATAATAAAAAATGTCATAGATGCACTGCCACATTAATGTTGTAGCATCTATTGTGAGCAAACTAAGAAATAACCAAAGTATCTTTTTGGCACAAATTTTTGGAATTAGAAGTTTAAATTTTGGAGATTGTCTAACTTTAACATAGTCAACACATGGACAAAATTTCAGAAAAATTGAAGAGGTAAAGGTGACATGCCCTAGATGATTTGACATGGAATTGACACAAAACAGTTTTGCTTTGGGAGGGTATCTGCTAGTAGACTTCTCTGGCCATCAAGTTTGAATGACCAAAGGTTGAGATCATAGTTGAAAAGTTCTTGGCATGAATATATGCTGTATTCAAGAGATCCACCTTATTGAAAGTGACTATGAGAGTGTACTGTTGAGGAATTTCCACCTATTCTCAGCATACTTTGATAGTTGCTCAAGGGGTGTTTCTTGATTAGTAAGTTGTTCTTTGAACATGAGCTGTTCATTTGTCTTCACAGATCTGGTGAGCAGATTGTGTGTGCTAGATGTTACCATAGAGGAGAAAGTGTTCCAACTCATTGGGGTTTATGTACCCAATGACTAAGAGGAGTGGGAGACCTTCTTTCAGTGGATTGGTCATTTTGTAATACTATTGAAACGGGTAGTTTAGTAGGTGATTGGAACACTGTCTTTGAACTTAACTTAGATCACAGGGGAGCTAGAAAGGATACTAACATTCCTTCCAATTAAAAAAAAATTGATCTGATTGATAAATTCCAAAATGAACAGCAGAAGTTTGTAGAGTGAACTAGGACAAATAGGGGCAGAATGGGTTGGGTGCAGCCTTTTAGTTACATTGACCAGGTTCTAGTTAGGAGAGTTAATTCTTAGGTTGCCCAAGTTTTCTTAGTTTAGTTTATTCAGACCATAAGCTTCTGCTAGTCCAAATAAACTTATATAAGACTAAGCTTAGAATTGTTGGGTACTGGAAATTCAACACATCTTTGCTGAATGTGAAGGATTTCCAGGACTAGCTGCCACTAACAATGCAGCAGGAACTGATAGATTCTGTGTTTAGAAGTAAGTGGCAAGGACACCTTAAGGACACCATTAGATTTTTTTCACCAATTACAGCAGATAATTCAACCTAGACAGACTAGAAGATTATCCTTCTTTGAACATTATGGACTGGCACTACAGAATCATAAAGAGAACTGTACCAGATAACAGAAAGCACATCACTTGATGACTCTCAACAACAGCAAAAGCTAAAATGGATATCACATGTAATTTGAGGAGAAAATAATGACATGAAGATGTTATAATTTTACATGACTTAGAGCAAAATGTTAGGAAGGAAATCCCCGTCAATACTGGGAAGTGTGATACCAGCTGCAAAATTTGAGAAATCTATTTTCCTGAAAAATGTTTTAAGAGAAAGGTTTTATGAATTTCAACTAACAGTAGTTCTGGCTGCTCAGTTTAATGAATGCTGAATGTTTCCTTATAAGGAAACAGCTAATATTAACATTACCTTCCAATTGCTGTTAGTATTTACTCCACCAAATCTTTGCAGCTTTCTTATGTTAAATGCATAACCTAGCTTACACATTTCATTGCTATTAAATTATCAGCCTTTATTATTTAAACTTTTATCAGAGGTTCCAAACAACTTAGTCTGACTAAGAAATACATTCTTTATAATTGATGAAACAGACTTGTTATAAATCACTGTTGCTGTACAAAATTTGTACAAAATCGTGTTGCTAATTAATTTTAAGAAATAATACTCATTTCAAACTTTCAAAGATAGTCTCATTAAACTTTGATGCTATGGTGATACTGGCAACAGAGAAGGTTACTTGAACAAACACCATATCTCACATGACTTTGACATTTCAACGATGGTGTTTTCCAATTCAATATTCACTAGTATTTCTAATCAAGGCAATTCTGGTGATGCTGGATGACCAAATTGTTTGAAGTTTAAAGGCAGTTCCCACTAAGATCTGAATATTCCAGATTCCTAAAAATGCTCTTTTAGTCTTAATGCTGGTTAATGTAAGAAGAAGTAAGCAATGGCTAGATGTGATTGATCATAGTATAATTTTATTCCTTATTATTACAGTATCATTTATGAAATACAACAACATTTTTTATCTGTTTCATAGATTTTTTACTCAGTAACAGAGGGATCTAACAATTCAACATCTTGAGCCATGTCACCATATCTCCATCACCATAGAAGGGCTTTATTATGTTGCTGCTGAGTTTCACCTTTGCCATTTTGGGGAAGTCAATAAATAGGTAGCACTATCAAAATAGCTTGAAGAAAAAGATAGTGAAGTATGAGATAAAAGGAAAGAAACTCATCTCAATTTCTTTCTTACCCTGGCTATCCTTAGAATCACTATAAAGAACACCTTTCTTTGACTCCTTTGTTACAATAGTTATAAGTCTAACATGTTTATTGAAGGGAAAAAACACTGATGGGGATTATTTCATTGTTTCTTAAGCTGATGTGTTATTGCAATGGTAATTTATCTTTAAAAATGAATCTACACAAAAAACAGAGTTCTGAAAGCTCACCTGTTTTAAGAATGACTATAATTATAAAATAATTTAATTCTCTATTGATTTTAAAAACATTCATGAAATATTGAATTCTTTTAAAAGGGCAAAACTAAGATATAAAAAAAAATATATATATTTGGTATTAAATAAATTTTAAGTTATCATGTAAATCTTAAAAAGTGTTGAAATATTTGTCTTTTTTGTTTTTTGTAGGCCACTATGCTTATTGAATTTCTGTGTCTTCTCTTCTTTATTTTCCGAATCATTCACACAGCATATGTTGAAAAGATGGAAAATTTTTGTTTGGATAGAAAGTACATAATTGTTATAATAATAATTGTGGTAAGTTCTTGGTTTTTGTTCATTTAAATTTAGAGCATTTTTCATTTTTTCCAGTTTTTTGTTGTTTAACCTTTTAGTAATTCTCATTATCATTTGCATTTAGAGTACTTCTTTTTTTATTTGGTTTATTACTCAGTTTTGAATAATTCTTAAATAATTAAATCTGTTTGCAAAATTGTGTAAAAAAAACAATGAATTTAAGTGAACATGGATGTATACCTATGTTTTATAGGTTATGCAAAAGCATTTGATAAAGTATATCACAAAGATCTGTTGGAACTGATAGGTAACTATGGCATATATTGGAAGGATATTAGAATAATCCAGAACCTATACTGGCAGCAAACTACCTACATACAAATAGGAAATGAGTTCAATAAATGCATAAAAATAAAAATGGGTATAAGACAAGGATGCATCTTTTCACCTGACCTTTTCAGCCTATACAGTGAGGGCATTCTGAGAGAATTAGGATTTATTATTGGCGGCCACAATCTTAACAACATAAGGTATGCAGATGATACAGTGTTGATAGCTGACATGAAAGGAAACTACAAGAACCTCTACAGAAGGGTTAGAGAGAAGGGAAAAGTGAGTAGAAAAGATAAAGCAGCAATTGAAAAAAGACTAAATGCATATGTTAGCAAACTGAAAACCCAACATGCAAATTACAAATTGGACATACTGAAATCAAGCAAGTGTAACAATTTAGATATCTTGGAAGTGTATTGACAAAGGACAGAAAGTGTGACAAGGAAATCTGAAGGCTCACTGGGATAGAGAAAGATAAGCAAAGTATTAAGAAACAAAAATATTGTTATAACAAAGAAATGAGTACTGAAATATTATGTAATATTAGTCCTCCTATATGACAGTGAATGTTGGACAATCTCATTACAGATGAAGAATAGAGTTGAAGCCACAGAAATGTGCTTCAACAGAAAGATGCTGAGAATACCATGGATAGAACATATGAGCAACAACAAAGTTCTAGAGACAGTTGCAACAAAAAGGATACTTCTACTTAACATCAGGAAGAGACAGTTGAAATTTCTGAGGTACATAATAAGGAAAGAGGGCTTGAAAATTTGATACTCATAGGACAGATTGAAGGTAAGAAAGCAATCCTGTCAAGCTTGAGTGAATGGAAGGCAGAGTAAGGTTTGAGAGAGATGGCAAAAAGACAAAAGTTATTAAGAATTTCAGGGGACAGGAAATTTTGGAGAGTCATGATTGTTAATGTCCTAAAGGGATATGGCACATAAAAAGTATGCAACAAACAGCATTTGATAATTTGAAAAATGCTTTTGCAAAAAAACTGTTATCAAGATTTTTACCCCCAAAAGGAAGCTACATTAACTATGGATCCTAGTTAAAATTACATATCGTCAATCTTAGCCCAGGAAGGACACCCAGTTATGTATCTTTCTAGAGAATTAACATTGCCCAAATCTAATTGAACAAATATAGAAAAAAAAGGCTCTAGCTATAGTTTGAAACACTAGTAGGTCTTGTCAATTTTTATTAGACAAAAGATTCTTGTCTGACCATAAGCCCTTAGAATTCATTTTTAACCTGAAGAAGGAAAGTTACATCTTCCAGAATATTAAAATAAGCCATAAAGCTAATGTCTTTCAATTTTTATATTGAATATAGAAAAGTAAATGCCATTCCTTATATAGATGCATCATCCAGATTACATTTTAAAAGGGGAAATAAAGACAGCATGGATGAATTTTTGCACTGGATAGAAATTGATGTTCTGCCAAATTCAACAGTACAGGATCAAGTAAAATTAAGTAAAATTGCATCTAGAATAAAAACTAAGAAATGGAATAATTGTTCAAAAGCTGAAAAAAAAAGTTGTGTTGGAAATTTAGTAGTATCACCTGGAAAATGTAGAAAAGATGAAATTAGAAGCACTGTAGCCTGGATATGCACATATGTCGAAAATCATGTATAAAAGACACACAGATCTCTAGAGAGTGGGAGAGAAGGAAGTCAAAATAAAAAATGCAAATAGACAAAGAATTTTGAGATAAAAAAAGGACATAAACCCTATTTGCTTCAGGGAGATGTAGTAGTGGTTGGTTAGTGCTATCACTAATTAACATATGTGTCTGAGTAGATGTTATTAGGCTGACTATGTAAGGTAGTGGCAATGGTACTTGTACTGCTCATACTGCTGACATCTCTCAGTTGTGTCTGTTTTTAGGAAGAGCACAACTCATTTGTGTCTCTGTCTGCAGACAGAGACACAACAGAAAATATATTGAGAGGTGCTGAGTCCTAGGGAACAGCTGCTCAAAGCAGTACACCCTCATTGCAGTAAAGAGGTGTATCAGTATCAATGGTTGCCAGAGCTGGGCAGATTTTGGCCTTGGCCTGAATTTATTGTGCTTGGGTGCCCCACATGAAACCAACCTTGTGTCACATCTTGTCCCTATGGGGGGGGGATGAGTAAATACCATGGTACTTGGACTGTAGATCCAATACAGACTACATAAATCTGAAATCACTCCTTGAAATATCATAAGAAAGACTATGATATTGCATAAAAACATTATAAATGCACTAGTAGCTGACTGTGACATATCTGACCACAATTTTGACCTAATAAATGCTAGTCTGATTAGAAGAGAAAAGAATTCACTATCAAGAAAATACATTAAAAGTGCACTGATCTAATAATTCACTACAGTCAACTTCAAGCTCATATACAATATCAGTGATATTCTCAGCACAATGCAGTAAACAAACTATTAGAGAATAATCCAAAGATCTACTTGGAGTGGGCTAATTTCAAATCCAGTAGACATCCAGCTTCAATAAGAAAAAAAGAACTTTATATGATAGCATTTGATAAATATATTTATTGCTTTTTCCTCAAAATTCCAGCAAACTTTTCTTACACACAGGTTTGTCTCTCATTCCAAACTGAAAACACCTGCCATAAAGAAGCAAACATGTTCTTTGTTCACTTTGCCATCACTATATTCACTTTTGTTCAGATATTATTGTATGTCCTACTAAAACCTATATATATATATATATATATATATATATATATATATATACAGTAGGGGGAAACAAATACTTGTACACATACAAATTTTTAATTTATTGTATTTCCAACTAATGAATAAACATACTTTTCATATAACCAACTGTACACAGATGCATAATAACTAATTAATAATAACTAAATATGTATAGAAAACAGAAAAAATTTGATTGACACCCAAACACTCTGAAATGTTAGTATTAGAGCTTCCAGTGCAAATGCCAAGCAGTACACCATGTCATTCCCAAATTTCTGGCAGCGAATTATGTCATGGTGCTCTTTTTCTCACAAATGGTGCCAACTGATCCTACTAAACTGTGAATTTGTGTGTGTGTGTGTGTGTGTGTGTGTGTATATATATATATATATATATATATATATATATATATATATATATATATATATATATTGTGTGAGTATATATTTTCCTGACTTTTTTATTTTAAATAAGTCAATATCTATATCACACAAAATTCATAAATATCATGTAATTAAAAGAAAATAATTATTTTCAAATTTGTTCTATTATGTATTTACTAATCATAAATAAAATCTTTGCATCTGTTAGAATTATCCTTATCATTTTTCCTACAACTCAACAAAAAATAAATAACTCCAATATAAGTATCTCCTTTTCTAAAGATTGAGAACATTTTTGTTCATTTTCTCCTTTAGTTTTAGACTGTTTTTATACTATAAATCTTTCCAGTTTGATTTTTGATTTTCCTTATCAATAATTTTAAGCTTGTACCAAAGTTATGATAATTCAATGAAATATTTTTCAGTATGTATTGAGAGAGAAAAAATGAAATTTATTTACATCTTAAATCTGGTATTGGGGTTGTAGAATTTATATTTACTTGCCATATTCATTGAGTTTATTGACTAAATGTTGTTTTAGGATCACAATTATTAAATTTTGATTTATAAATTATTTATCAAATTGTATATTAAGAGTCAAGTATTTTTCTACCAAATTGTTGATTAACTCAGGCTTGTAATGGAACTTTGTAGGACTTTATTTGTGAGCATATAATTTTAATAGTTTTTGAACAACAGACGATACTTAGTTGCTTAGAATGCAATCATAACAGTAGTTTAATGAAACATAACTGTTGTTATAACAACAAAGATATTTGATAACAGGAAAGAATATAATTCTCAATTTTTAACTTTTACTTTTTACTTAATGGTACCTATGAAAAAAATTACAAAAATTTATTGAATTTTGGTATATTTGTCATATAGTGTTTGTTTGTCACTAAAGGTGTTAAATATTAAGGTTGTTTTTTCATGAGGGAGAAATAAGTAGAAATAATTTTGCTTTTCTAAATAACTTGAAACATGCATTTGATTATTAAATAAATTGTTTTGTGAACAAAAGAAATTTAGTTTTATATTATTCAACTTGTTCTATATTATCGACATATTTATTGTGATACTTGTTTAATTTTTCCATTTTTGTTTTTCTATTTCAGCTAACCATATTAGATATGTTATGTTACATTGTATGGATAGTTACTGAGCCAAGAGCCAATGTTATTAGATGGTCAAGGTCATTAAGACCATTTCTTTGTGTTAATTTTCCAGAAGGCCGACAGGTATGCTCATTTCATGATATTTGATTGATGTTTTATACTCCAATACTTAACATAATTTAATTATACTTCCTATATTTGACCAGTAATTAATGGATGTGAAGGTTACTGGGGTGGAAAATAAAATTGACAAGCAGATTTCATGTTGCAGCCTGTTCTACTGCATTCCCATCATGCAAATGTTATTGAAAAATTAAGTATCAAGTTTTCTCCATACAGCTATGAATTAAGTAGCAAGGTAGACTGGGTTCTCTAATCTTGAGCAGTAACCAGTAACCAGACTAGGAGAATTACAAGTTGTATATATGTCGTAATGACCCAATATGAAAGTACTTGAGTAAGCTGAAGAAAGAAGAAGATAGGACTAACACATGTATTCATGTCAAAGGTTGTTTTATTCTTTACCTCTTTTGGCTTAAATCACCAGCAGCAGCTGTAACATAAAGTGAATGTTCTTATGACATATATCTCATGTTCACCTTTTGATTTTTTTCCAATATTATTATTCTCTGTATCTTAAGGGAAGTTTTATTGTAGTCCATCATCACTATCAATTTAATCTGAGTATTATCTCCCCTTATCTCCCTTTCATCATAGAAGCTCAAAGCCTAGGCACAGATTGGCTCCAGTTTTTATTTTGTTTCTTTAGCTGGGAGTGGGTGCTATTTGGTAGAAATTCTGGATTGTAATTTTCTTTGACTGTATGAGTAAAATGGAGGCTATTTGTGGGGCCTATGTGCAGTTGATGAAATTTTAGTTCATTCTCAGGTTTCAGAGCATTCATATCCGGTGGAAATTAGTGTAACATGAATTGGAAGATCTTGTTTTAGGAAGAATGTAACACCATGTCTTTGATTTGGGCATTTAACCCTGGCCAGTACACATATTCTCTGGTTTGTGCAATAAGTAAATGTCCTGTATGGATTTTTGTAGTACTTCTCTGCAGAGTAAGCTGGGGACTATGATGTGTGTACCTTTTAAGACTTTAGCAACTGATATTTCATCCTGATAGGACCAAAGGTTTAGATATTAGATGGTACTTTCTTTTTAGAGGACAATTCATCTTTTGTGTATCCAATAACTGCTTGTAATGTTGGATTGCTTGCAGTAGCTTCTCTATATACATTAGGCTTGTTGCCAGATATTGGATATTTATTTATTATTAAATGTATATAAGTTGCCATGTCTGTCTTAGATATTTTTGAGCTTGTGTGTTTGGTTGTGATGCATGAGATAATACATTGCAACCTGGAATGTAGAGTTGAAAGTTGTATGGTTGTAAGACTAATAAAAATCCTTGGATTCTGGGAGTTGACCTCAGAGTACACCACTCTGGGGTCTTGACCTATCAAATGCAGTGACCAAAATCTCTTCCTTATGCAAATCTGTGCCCATGTTCACAGCTTTGGAAGACATTTTGCTTAACTTATGCCTAATTACCTGACCCTGGTAGCACTTGCTAGCCTCATGTTGTAGGACCTCCCTAGCTAGGCCTATTTCTAGGAGATCCACCCCAGCCTCCACCTGGGAAAGACTATTTTTATGTCTTGATAGCGGAGATAAAGAAAGAAAATGTACAGTCTGGTTAATATCTGTCAACATTCAATTCTACCTTATCACTTTGCTTTTCTATATTTTTTTTCTGAGAGCACTGAGTTTTTTCACTTAAAGTGCTTCTAAAATTTATATAGCTTTTATAATAAATTTAGATGAGGGTTCATACCACTATCCTTATGAGCCTTCACCTTGTTAGTCTTATCTAGTGTGAGCTGCTGGGTAAATTTGGTGATGAAGGACCTAATCCTATCCTTAAGCCACTCCTACAACTTATTCCCAATAAACACCCCATTTCCCACTTCACTAAAGTAGTTAGCTGTTCCTGGAAGTCCCGCCTCCAGTAAAGACAGATTGGACTTCTAGTATCCAGCTGTTCTATGTCAGACCTTCTGACTAACATTCTATACAGGTAGCTAGCTACCTGGGTAGATGGCCACTTAAGTGCCGACATCAACATCTCCCCCTCTGAGGGCTCAACCTGGTATCTATCAACAAGACCAAACTTACCATCAGATCAACCAAGCTATGACTGCTTGACCTCCTGCTTGCTCCTTGCCTCCCTGTCTAACTTGGGGCCCAAGATGGCATCCCAGTCCCCCATTAAGACTAGGTGTGTTGAATCCAGCAGGAATGGCTCAAGCTGCCAAAAAAACAAGATGTGCTCTGGTTACATAAACTTCAATGATCCTAAAGGAACTTTTTTTTCCAGTGGTACAACTAAATCCTCACTACAAATTAGAGCATTTTCTATTGATAGTTTGTGTCTGGTTTCTTTTTGCTTTTGAATAATTATTGCATTTATTGTTTCTTATTCTAGATAAAATTCAACTTAAGACTGGATCTTGTAACATCTCCATAGTCTATTCATGGGCAGCACATCTATTTCCACCCAATGCAAAAATTCATCCTCATACTTTTCAAATTGTAGTCTGAACAATGTGTCTATGTGCGGTATCGTGTTTCCCTTCATGTATTTGATATCATAATCAAAAGCCATTAACTTCATAGCCCATCTTAATATTCTGGATAATGTAACCGTCTTGCTCTGGTCATACTCCATACAATTGAAAGTGCTTCCTTTTCAATATTAGATTAGTTCAATTCAACTGCTGTCAATGTCCTTGAAAGATACATCACCTGGTGTCCTTCCTGGGACAAAATTGCCAATAACAGACTAGCCACTTGCATCTCTGGTTAATGTAACAATCTTTTTAGGGTCAAAAATCTTGACCATGGTTTTTTTTTTTAGATAGAGCTTCTTTTAATTTAATGAAGGCTGTTTAATGTGTACTCGTCCATTTAAAAACCCCTTATTCTTCTTTTGCAACTCTGAAAACGCTTCAGTTCTTTCAGAATATTTTGACAAGAATTTTCTATAAAAATTGGTTAGTCCGAGAAATGATTCCAATTCTTTTTTATTAGTTGGAGAAGATATATTTAATATTTTTTGTATTAATGTTGGGTCCAGCGAAGTACTGTTTTCTGAAATTTGGCAACCCAGAATGTTAATTCTTTGCAATTAAATATACACTTATCTTCATTTATCACCATTTCTGCCTTCCTCAACTTATTCATTACAAATTTAGATTTTTCAGTTCTTCTTCAGTGGCTGCACCTAAACATATATCGTCCAGATAAATTATCATATTTTCTAATCTCCCCACTAAAAATTTTTCATAGCTTTTTGAAAAATTGAGCTGGCTGTCTTAATTCCAAATGGTAAGCAGGACCATCTGCCTCACCTTAGAAAAACGACCTTGACCTTCACAACCCCTGATCTCTCACATTTAAGTCCAGCAGCATGTGAGAAACTGGACGACTGGCCCAATATGGTTGAGTCCAAAACTGTATCTAATGAGCACTGGATTAGGCAGGGTTTCCCAAAGATTGAACAACATGGAGAGTAATTTTATATCTACGGTTTTCTACACCCTCTAGCCAGGGAGTACTTGAACAAATCATTCCACATATTGTTAGACCTTTTTTGTCCAAATCCAAGCTGCTCAGCCCGGTGGCCTACCTAGTTAATGTGAGTAAGTGTTGTTCCTGGCTGCCTCTTTGGTTATGATCTAAGTCGAGATTCCCAACCTCCCCATTTTGTTTTTTGGCCCTCTTTTTATCTTGACTGGGTCAGCTTTTTCGTTCCCATGTCTGTATATATTTTCTTCTTTTCCCACTCACTTAGTGAGAAGGCTCCTACATTTTATCCAGTGGGCAGAATACAGTGGCCTTTCTTCTTCTTGAAGGTTGAACTGGCCCTACTAACATCAGTTATGTTCAGTTCACTTTGTGTTCATGTTTGGTTTGTTATTGGGTTCATCTCCCTTCCGTCTCATTTTTCATCTTTAGAATTGTATATATAGTTTATTATCATTAAATTTTTAAGAGTATGGGGCGCTTTTCGTAGGTTCCCCTTGATGTGGTATTATGGTGTATGGAGGATTGATTGGTAACGGACGAGTCTTTATGGTGAATAGGCAAATTGTAATGGGTCGTGAATCGGATTAGCTAGGTATAAGATAGTAAGTGAAGACCAGCTTCAAGCCTTCCCCTTTTTCGGCCTTGTGCCATAATTGTATTTTTATGCAATAAATATTGGCCTGGATCAAAGTGTAGTATGCTACCTTTGTGAGCTTCCGTCGAGAGAATACTCTTCGGCGTGATCCCGTTTCTGTGGTCGATCCGCCCTGGAAGACGTATCGCCTCTCTGACTCCAGCTTCGTCAAGTGTTACACTTCGGCGCAATCACGTCTCCGTGGCTGATCCGCCCTGGAAGTCGTATCACTATTCTGACTTGGCCCTGTTTAGGGACTTTGCCTTCGTCAAGTGCTACACTTTAGCGCGATAGTCGTATCACTACACTGACTCGGCCCTGTTTATGGATTCGTCCTAACCGACCCAACAAATATTCGTTCGTCATCAATCAACCAGTTGCTGTCGCCGATCAACTCTACACTCGTTTCGTCAATACAACCGAATTAACTTCCCCAGAAGAAAACCAGTCATACCGGACCCAACACTGATACAAACATATTTCTCCTTCAGTACACTCTTGTACATTTTGGATAAATAAAATCGACGTTTATTGTTTTTTAGCACCTCTGCCTTTGTCCCCTCATTGTCTTGGCTGTTCACACCTTTGTTCTAAAAACTTGCGGGGGCGACATCCTTATTGGTCCTGCAACAAGTAGTGACTTCCCGACGTGAGACAGCTAAGCGATGATGGAGTGTGTCAAGAGTGATTTTCCAGACATGACGGTCGCGATCATACCGCTACCTGCATACCACTATAATGCAAAGAACTGGTTCTTGCAGGTAGAATCGTTTTTTCCATGTTACGAATCACTTCACAACGAGCTAGATTTGCAACCGTGATGTAGAAACTCCCATCTGATATGATGGACGAAATTTCTGATGTCCTCTCCGATTTGCGCAAACATGAACCGTACAATCACTTAAAGGAAGCGGTCCTCAAGTGTACTGGGCATTCCAAGGAGGACTTGATTCAAGAGATCCTACGAAACATCACCAGAGGTGACAAGATGCTTACCCAACTTCTCAGGTATATGAGGAACCAGCTAGGAAAGCACAATCAACACTGTGTCTAGCCTGGATTTCTTTGTCTAAAGTTAAATCGGGTTGCATTAATATTTTGGAAGTAGTAAGAAAAAGTTTTCCCCATTTGAAGTGATCTTAAATTGTCAAATCTTTTTTTTGGTTGTTATACAGAACATGTTTAGTAATGAAGTCTAAATTACAATGAAGTAAACTATATTTTTTTTACATACATTTTTATACAGTCTCTCCTGTTACATTTTGTTATCTATTTAAAAGTAAATATTTAAGAGTAAACAGTTTCTTGATGAAAACAAAATTTCTTGTTTACAGGTCCGTCAAGCATTCAGAAACATTAGGAGATCATTACCTGAAGTATTCAACATTTTTATTTTATTTACATTAACTCTTTGCCTGTTTGCACTTTTGGCATTAAAACTCTATTCTTCCAAGTAAGATATTTTCTTATTTTCCACTTAATTTGCTTATTGATATTTTGTTGTAAACTTTCAATGCTCAGTTCAAAAATTACTTTTTTCTGTATCATGCAAGAAGAAAAAGACATACAGACTATTTTAGTAGTTTGTGCAAACCATCGCAAACATGAACCTTGAATTGTCATAATACAACCTTTAGTCACAACAAAACACCCATTTATTTTTAATTCGGGAACTTCAAACTAATGTAAAGAGAGTTCATAAGCGAATTGAAGAACTCTGTCTTATGCTCAGCTTAAGTATATCACAGTCATTTGAATGGCTGGCAGAGGGCCACTGCTCAATACTTCTTGGTTATTTCTAACACCCACCACAATAAACCCATGTTAATTGCAGCCATTTTCCCTTACTACACCTGACCATGGGACCAACATCTCAGGGGCTGTTAGATATTGGGTGGGGAAAGACCTTTGACCTTACTTCTGCTTCATCAGTGTGTAAGCAGAAATTGGAACTGGTGATACCATAAACAGGAAATGCATCTGGTGGCTAAAATAAACAGGGTGCAGTGGAAGGAAATGCATGCTTGCATGAGTGTATGCTGGAAGAAGGTGTAGCCACATGCAGTTGCATAGGTGTCCAAATGTTATGAAACTGGTCCAATTCTTGATCTGGACAGAGAGTCTGGCTAGATGTTCACTAAAGATTTGTCTCTGTCAATTTCTGTGTGTACAATCCTAACCTCTTTTTCTAATCTATCCATTTGCCACAACTTGAACAATAAAGATATTTACATATTTTTATATATAAGTGGCAGCAATATACCACAGGGCATTTTTTTCATAGATATCTTTTGGGTTCAACTATAAACAGTATCACAGTGTAGTATTTTTTTCTTTTTCCAGCTTTGTGAATTCATTAAGAAACATGCAAGAATCTAGAATGATATGAAGTTTGTAAACAGATCCTAAACAAATGTAAACAGACAAAAGATAAACCAAAATCAGAAGACACAAAGATATTTCTCTTGGCCAAATTGAACTGACAATGCACTTTTCACTTACAACATTAGAAGTTACAAGAGACAAAATATTCCAATTATTTTTGAGGAAGAGAATTTCTGAAGGGGTAATTATAGAACTAAAAACTTGTAAATGGAAGCAATACTACCTTTTATACTAAGTTAAGATACATGATGTGCAATTACAAAGAAAACAAATGATGTGCCCTGATATCAGATTTTCTTTCACTGAGAGTAGCAGTCTGTGTAAAATAGTGTAAGTTATTGGCATGGAAAGTGAAATCAGCATGCCAAGTTTAAATTTCTTCTTAGTGTGTTATTTATTTGAGTCTTTCACACTCATAACTTTGATAATACATAAGTTCATCACTTCTCCCCTTTCCAGATATGAGTCAAATAACAGAATTGACTGGTCTTTTTAACTTTAGATGGTGGCCAGTCTAGGAAAAGAACCACTCTGAAGACAAAATCATGCAGAAAGCAATGAGAAACCACTCCATTATCTTTCTCACAAATAAAAAAAGGAAAGGAATCTGGAGAGCAATAAAAAGAGATGGCATTGAAGAAGTAGACTTTATAGGATTATACACACACAAAATTATTTCAGTAAAAGACATTTTATTTTGTATAGCATGATGAACCTCTTTTGAAGTTTTCGTGATTTTTTATTTTTATAGTGCAACACCTATACATTCTCTGCATTCATTTTTGCAATCTTGTATTTTTCAAATTATCATTTACTTTTTTCTACTACATTAATCACATATTATCTGTCTATTCTCTTTTCTTTACTACTATATATTAAATCTGTAGCTAGTTTTAGTAATGGAAGTTAAAACCTTTATTTGGACTGTAAGGATTTCGGTCAAGTTATATTTTTTAAATGTGTTCAATAAAACAATAGTCTCTTATCTAAAATATCTATAATATTTTGTCTCATATTTGAAATTTTTAGGAATCTATATTTTCCTGATGGCACACCATACTTTCAGTACTACATTGATGCAGTATGGCAGTTATATATATTGGTAACCACTGCCAATAACCCTGATGTTATGTAAGTATACTGATATATAATGATTTCATTGACAGATCCAATTTTCTTTGATATTCTAAAAAAATATTCTAATGATTTAATTTTGTTTTGCAACAGAGTAAAGTGATGAAAACATATCAATTATTATTAATTTTTGGCTGTTATTTTATTCATTTGTTTTATGGCTAATAACCGAAATGCAAAATCATTTTGAACCAATATAATTCAGAAAATTCAAATAGCTTTCCAGTCTTAAGTTGTTCAACTTATTGTTGGTTTCTGTTACACTTCTTAGGTTGACTACCCTCTAACTGTTAAAGTAAGTATTGTAAATAAATAATTTAAGAAAAAAGACAACAAAAACAAGCAAATGCATTAGTTAGAGAAGTGACAGTATCCCTGTAAATTTGTGCTTTTTCTGGTTTCTATGGCCAGAATGGATACCATACAAGTCAATCCTTATACCAGGCTTGGTGACCATGTGGCTGGAGTCAACAACTGGGGGTGAACATGTGGAGATCTCAATTACATAACAATTACTGAGAACATTTTTAGCAAGGAATTTGTTAGTAATATCCATTATATATAATATTAGGAAGCATCTTACAATTATTGACTTATTTCCATAAATGCAAATGTACAAAGAAAGAGAAAAAATACCATAAAATAATTAAATGCACAAAAATCACTTTATTCACCATAAATTAGACATTTATAGATAATACTGCAAAAATGAGTTAATTTATTTCTGCTAAGTGATTACAGAAAATATAATTGTATAATACAATCAGCAAGCAATTTCAGCATTTTACAAAATCGTGTATCAACAAAGTCTGAAAATACTTTACAAAAAATGTGACTTTCAGAGAAACAATAATTTTGATAATCTTTACAAAATTTATTATTTGTTACATGTACAATTTGTTTCACAGAAGATGAAGGAAATACTTATATTGCTATGATACAATAATAGATATTACTAGTACATAGTTTTAAAAATGAAAATCAATTTATATTAACAAGAATACAAAATTTATTAACAGGATAATTTGGGGAGTTAACCAATTAAATATATGTAAAAAGGTGGGAAATTGAAAATAAAAAATATCTGGTATCCCTGTGGTATCCAGTGGAATTTTTAAATTACCACAATCTATTTCTTTCAATTTTTGTTCATATTCTTGAAAATCAAAATCAATATTGTTAAATATACCAGCCTGCTATATACCAAAGTGACATTTTAATATCTTTAGGGATTCTGGTTTCAAGGTCTGGTAAGTTATCAAATCTTTGACATTTCATCTAGCAAATGTTCACATTTTGAGCAATTATAGTCTAGATCAAAGCTGTATTCTTTGACATCAACATTTAATTTAAGAAGTAGTTTATTTTTTTCAATATGAAAATTTTCAATAATGTTTTGAACTTTTATAAAATATGGACCTCCAGAATGTTGCCATAATTCATTTTCTAAAGAGTCCATGGTAAATTCACCAAGCATGACAAAATTAAACCCACCACTTAGCAAATATTTCCAAACATCAATCAAACCATTGCATTGTATGTTCAATGTTTAAACTAATATCTCTTGTTAATGATTTCATTCATTTTTCTTGATTTCCTCCCATTCTTTTTGTCATTTTTCCAGAATTAGAAAGAAATAACAGATGTTCATCATCTAAATCTGATATCATCTTTTTCAGTCAATCATTTTTCTTAGTGTCATCATATATTTCTTTGACACAAATAATTTTCCAAAATTTTAACTTTTTCAATGAAATTAACTGTTTCTGAAGTATCCTCCCCATTTAATAATGGGTGTGTTTTAATAGCAGCTACAGCTTGATCACAAAAATCTTAAACATTGGGAAACATTTTGTTGCTCAACAGGTTTTGGGTAAACTGCTATAACAGTTAATTTCAACAGCTTAACAAATTGAGGTTTTTCATACTCAAAAAGACTTTTTACAAGACGAGGATCCTATCACTCATGGTTGGATGATTTGAGGAGGATTCTGAGGTCAGAAACTCACTGGAGCCTTCATATCCAAACTCTCTTATGTCTCAACTACCCTACTCAAACTTTTGATGAAGGCACTCTCCTTTAGTGGTAGAGTTACAGAGGGTAAATTTCTTGGATCATTTTGAGAATTACATAGCCTGTGTAGGTTCTAAGGCAACCAGAATCCAGTACCTTAAGAGCTATTTAACAGATTATGCACTTCTAATCATTCAATATCTGTGACCAGAATTATGAAGTCACATTATCCTTACTCGACAAGTATTTTTGGGATGAAGGGTTGATAGTGGATTAGATATTGAATCAGATTTTGGAGTATAAGCTGTCATGTGACTTAAGATTTGAAGGTGTTAAAATGTTCTTAAATAGAATAAAAGTCAACTTATGGGAATTAAAGAACAATTTTTGGTGGATTTTCTTGAGGATGATACTGCTGGGTACATATTGATGAGTCACATTGTATTTTCAAAACTACCTGGAGAATTCCAAAGAGAACTTATGCAGCAATATAATTAAAATTATCCTACATTAAACAACATTCTGCAGACTTATAATGGCATTATTAAAACTCTAGTTGAAGTAAGAGTTGAACCTGTTTGTTTTGGACCCTTATAGAACTGGTATTTCCATGCCCTTAAAACCCAGATTAAAATACCCTCTTCCACTTTGGAGAACTTTCCTGTATAACCTGTATAAGGAGGGAGCTTGTTAAGCACTGTAAATTTTGTGTGGTAGATAGTCATTGGAAGGATGATTACCTCATATATGTTTCTCACCAGGACAGAGTGGAATGATGCTTTTCACTTAAATTGTGCTCCCTTTGTGCAAGCAACAAGAATTCTGTTGTTAACTGTCCAGGCAAGAGGGGAAGATTTCTTTAGTCTTGTAGATACTGTTCTTCTCATAGCCACTGCAGTGCATTGTGTTTGGATGTTGTACCTAAAAAATCTGTTGTTAACACTTGTATTAATACAGATGTGATGAATCAGCACTAGATTTGGCCTATTTACAATTTCTTACTGAAAAGAGAGAAAAGATGGTGTAAGTGTAACTGCCTATTGGACTCTGGAAGCCAGAGGTTGTATTTTTCCAGTGATATTTTGAAATCTGTTAAATGTAAAAATGTAGGGATCATGATAAGGAAACTGAATATTGATATATGTAGTACTGAACCTCCTGACCAAATGTTGAGTATCAAAACTGTCCGTAAATGAGATCAGATGCTAGAAAAATTTGAAAAATTATGGTATGAGGAATATTTCTTCTGCTTGTGGGAATCTTCAAGACTTTGAGAATAAAATCAAAGCTGGAGATATCAACAATCCCAGACACCTTTGGATGTTGGGATGAATTTTGAATCTCATTCACAGTGAAGATGGGTTAGAAAGATCCGTGAACCTTAAAAAGGGGGATGGCAGTGTTCAATCACATTCTTTTAAGCACCTGTTCCCCTTGGTGTTGGCTCTAATGCATGAAGACAATGAAGTGGCCACTTATTCTCAAGAAATTGATCACCCAACTAATTTAGAAAATGGACTGCCTATTTGACCAGGATGTAGCCAACAAGAGGATGACCGAACCTTGATATGCTGTGAGGACATTGATAAGTGGTATCACTGGCCTGTGCTAATATTTCCACAGCCCCTCCCTAAACAAATAGTAGCCTGTTGAGAGCTCCCCATCATCAGTCCTGTGTTAAAACTTTAAACTACAATCAACAGTGAAGTTTATGAACAGGATACTGATTGAGGGTATCCCTAGTCTCTGTTACCTCCAGGTCACCTTTGGGAAAGGTGTAGCTCCTGTAGACTTCCCTCTAAGATTAATCAGGAAGTTATTTAAAAAAAAAAAATAGTTTGATATTCACACACCCTTTAAAAATGTGTTCAACTTTGATTTCTTGCCTAAATTGCTTTTTAAAACTTGTCTTACATGCCATTTACTAGAGTTTTTAAAATTCACTTGCATTTAATGTATAATGTATTTTAATGTTACCTTCTGTTCTTGTAACTACTTTAATTAAGAAATATTGACACTGCATTTTGATCACCATATTACTGCAAACTAATGTTTAATTCTATATTTATAGAAAGTAAAATACTGCTGTTGTCTCTGCATTAATTTAGAACCTTGAATTACTAAAACTATGAAAAACAAAACAACTCCTCTTTTTGTGTAAGTGGTCCTGTGTCGGAACAAAAAGTTTGATTTGATTTTTTGAAATAACAAAAAAAAAAAAAAAAATCACATTTTTTTCCTCCCTGTCCAGAGGGTGTTAAAATTAATATGTGTTCACTTACCTTAAATCCAGAAGAAAAAAGAAGAGAACTTTTATAGATACAGGGATTCTAGAACCCCCTCCCCTCATTAATTATAAAAGACGCCACCTGTTGGCAATGGCAGGATCAAGTGTTGTGTGTACTAGAGGAGGAGAGTGGATCTAACCAATGTCTATTGCTTCTGTTGAAGCCTAGACTTTTCGTAAACTTTACAGTTAACTGCGTCTACTTGGTGATAAGCCACAACAACAGACTTTGTTATCAATAGTTGAATGAAAATTCAGCAGCCTTTAGGCTTTATCCATGGCTCATGCTCATTCTGATCTTGGAGAAGATAAAATACACAAACCTTATTTTGTTAAACATAGTTACCATGACAACCTGTTACACAGCATTTTTTGTCCATTTTGATTTTTGAGAAAGATTTTTGGGTACTGAAATTAAAAAATATTAACTAAACTATTATTTTGTAAAAATTACAATTTTATTACATGGTGCTTCTAAAAAGTATATGAACCTTAAGGTCTGGACTGGAGAGTTTAGAATTCAGAATTAAGAATTTAAATTTTGTATGAATGTGTTATCTTTTTCTTATACTACTTTCTGTTGTCTTCAAGGAATTACGTGGTTCCAAAGGATTTCCAAATTGTTTTTACTGATTAGCGCCCATTTTATGCTGAGGTTACATAGTGAAATGAACCTCCCTCATTAATATTTCTGGATAATCATATTTTATAATTTTATGGGGGTTGCGGATCAATCCCATAAAATGCAATTATCTAAACAAAATTAACCACTTTAATATCTTTACAGTATATTTAAAAAACATATTAAATTGGTTATTTTTGTTTTACATTTATTTTTAGTAACAACAATGCTAGTAAAATTTAACATACATTTTTTTAATACCTGTAAATAATTATTTTTTTTAAATCAATGTTATAAAGAATAATATCCTAGAAAAATATTAAATTAAGTTTTTATTCAAATTTCTGTATGTTAATTTTTAAAAATTAGTATTGCAAAAAGTTACATTCATTTTTTTGTTTTCTTACAAGGACGGTATCAACATACTTCACATATAAAGAAAACATAAATTATTCCTTAAAAAATAAATTTTGTACTCAAGATATTCATTATTATGAAGAATAAAAGCATAAAGAAAAAAAAAATTAACTTTCTGTGACAAAATTCTTAATAATAACATTTGTGAATTTTGCTGTTTAAAATAATCACAAAAAATGCAAAAAAGAGAAAGATGTTATTGACAAGATGATGTAATGAGGTTGGTATTAAATGACAGAAATTAAAATGCATAAGATGTATATTTATTGTTGTTACCGTTATAACAACAATAAAAACTTGAGACATGTGTTGACATAAATAACAAGAATTTGTGTTTTCATTTTATGATGTGAATTACAGAATATTTGTTCTAGAGGTGAGTTACTGCTACTTATCTACTCATCATTGACTACTGCTACATGTAACCTAGTCTACTCTACTGTTCTCTATTCTACTGATTATCTTGTGGTGGAAGGGTAGTTTTTATAATGATGAGGGTTAGGATGATGAAATATCCTTATTTTATTTTTATATTGACTGATGGCAAGGTTATTTTTAGAATGATGAAATATCATCATTATTCTGGATTGTAACAGAAGTTCTCCCATAAGAATGGAGTGACTTAATATTAAGATATTGTTTTTTGGATAGGTTGTTCTATGAAATGGGTAAACCAAGTGGGCCATATACTCTAGTAGTCAAATTTTTCTCTAGTCAGATTCGCTTAGTTGCTTGGTGGTGAGTCTGTTTTGGTTCAGGAACTGTTGTTGACGGAACAGCTTTACTGTTTTGTTTTTTGGTTTACAGCAATTGTCTTAAATTTTGAAGCACTTTTAGAGCAGTTTTTTGTATCACTGGTGTTTTCTATTCATCTGTAGAATCTGCAGAACTGCTACTTTTCTTAGGGTTGTATTTTTACCTATTCATTTTGTAGTACCACTGGTTTTAATCTCTGCATAGTGATTGTGAGGTGTTTTTAGGAATTTTCTTTGGTTTAGGTATTTTTCATGTCTGGTATAGTGTCCAGAATAAGGAATATTGCTTAGCTAGATATAACAGTCCTTTATAGAGGAATGATATGTTCAGCTTAGTCATCCTTCAGAAAATTGTTTAATGTTTCTTTTTGTTTTATTGTTGGTAACAGTAGAAATGTTATGTTTTGTTGGGAGTTATACTTAGGTTCCACTGACAGCAATAAGTACATTTCTCATTCAAATTGTAGGGCGTTTATCAAGTTCATTTTTTTGTATTTTGCTTTTTAGGCAGTTCTCAGCATTGGTTGTTTTTTATATATGACTGGCAAGGCAAATATTCATAATTTTTCCTAGTGAGAAAAATATTTTCCCAATGCATGCGGTGAAAGTAAAATTTCTTCAATGCACATGGCAAGGTAGAGAAATTGGTTGACTCTGTTATATTTACATGTTGTACGTAAGATTCCTCCATATTTTTTTTTAGTTGCATTCAGTTCTTTTAGTGAGGTCACCACTGTAACAGTGTTGGTATTAATGACAAAAATTAAAATGCATAAAACGTACAATGATAACAACAATAAAAACTTGAGACACGTGTTGACATAAATAACAAGAATTTGTATTTTCTTTTTTATGATGTGAATTACAGAATATTTGTTCTAAGTGTCTCTTTTGTTTAAAAGTCAGTGATTACTTGCTTTGGTTCCAAGAATTTCGTTTGTGATGGTGTCTGAAATCACCTGTTTTTGATCTCCATGGAGCACTGGCTAGACATTTGTTTCTGTACTGCTACTGTTATTTATCTACTCATCACTGACTACTGCTATAGGGTACCCGAGTCTATTCTACTGTTCTCTACTCTACTGATTCTCTTGTAGTGAAAGGGTCGTTTTTATGATGATGAGGGTTAGGATGATGAAATATCCTTCTTTTCTATCGTGATCACAAGATTATTTTTAAAATGATGAAATATCATCATCATCATTCTTGACTATAACAAAGACAATGAATGTACTCTTTATTTATTTTTGTGGTATATTTTTAAGAATAGTTGGAAAATATTCATAAATTTATTGAATTTAATTTTTCATTAATTTCACAGTGAGAAATGTTACTTTTTCTCTTTACAAAAAACAGAAAAGTTCAACATACTTGAAAAAAATATGTTTGTTCAGTTAACATAAATTATTCATAAAAATTACTTTTACATATGAAGTATCATATG
Organism: Acanthosepion lycidas; assembly: GCA_963932145.1. Classification (NCBI taxonomy): domain Eukaryota; kingdom Metazoa; phylum Mollusca; class Cephalopoda; order Sepiida; family Sepiidae; genus Acanthosepion; species Acanthosepion lycidas. The sequence continues at coordinate 30,313,151 of OZ010589.1, read as the reverse complement.
TTCATTGTTGAATAGGGAAAATATTAAATTTAAATTAACTTTATGAATTCTTAATGACTTTTTCATACTGAAAAAGTTTGTTTAAAGATAAAATATGCAAGTTCAAATAAAATAAATAAATATTATACTTACATTAATATCTTAAATAATCCAAGTTAAATTAATCTAAAGGTAAAAAGTAAAAATTTCTTTACAAAAATATTAATTTCTTAATTCAATTCCAGCAACAAACTTTCATGTATTAACAGTTAAGCTCCTGGTAACTCACAGGCCTTGACATGGTGTAGAGGCCTGGTATAAGGATCACCTTCATACAATATCCTTTGTGAAGCATGAACGTCTTATATATACTATTTAAGTTCAAGCCAAATTGGAAGTTACTTCTTTATTCTTGCTTCATGTTGCTCATTTGAAAATTAAAAGTTATCAGCCCCAAAAGATGCAATCAAATCAACAATAATATTAAAAAAAATGAGTTAAAAATTAATAATGAAAATGCTTAATTTCAGAGTTTAGATAATTTAAGGTTATAACATTAGTAAAATATTATAAATTCTCCTGTCAAAGTAGAATCATTAAAGTGAACATTGCTTTCTTTTTGTTGCTTTTCAGGATGCCAGCATATGATTATAGTAATTGGTGGGCACTCTTCTTTGTGGTTGTTATCATTGTCTTACTCTATACTTTCATGAGTATTGTACTTGCTGCAATATACAATTCTTATCGAGATAATCTGAAGGTAAGGTTTGTCTTGATTTTGTAATTACTACATATTATAGAATTCTGGTAAAATTACATGCAAGTACACTTTTTCTTGTAAATTTGTTTTATTTTAATAAATCAAAAATAATTTTATCAAATACAGACATTAATATGAATACCTGATATATATTAAGGAAGCTAACTTTGATGCATTTTGATGAGTTGAATTCAAATATGACAAAATTGCTAATATTCTATTGCTTCCAAAATATATACATTTTCATATTTTACATGTTGAGTGTGCATAGCAGATTTTAAAGAGAGATTGCTAACTTCAAATTTTCCTTATTTGCCAAAGATTTATTTGTTTGTATTTTTTGCCATTTTTAACATGAGTGTGAAAATGTCATACCTTTACCAACTCAATGTTAAAAATGATTGAGAGGAAACAAGGACTTAAATAGGGTTATGTTCTGAAGCAGAAAAATTATATGTATAAAATCTTACAATTACTATATAAATAAAATAAAATAATAAAATACTGTTCGGTCAAGTATTTTATTGAGAAATGAAAATAAAGTACCTTACTACCACTTACCTTAACATGTCTACTATATGTCTTTTGGTTTGTCACTAATGTCATGTCACATTAAATGGCATATTTCTTGTTGGTGTCCAACAGTAGTCTGCACGCACTGATGGATTAAATTTGACTTGGCATTTCTCCATGGGTGCAGTATCTTGGTGAAATAACCCACTATACTCATCACTTATTACTTCACAGTTTGGTGAAAGAAGTTCCGATGTGAGTTCAAAAATGAATTTTTTGTGACATGTTATATCCCATTGTATGCTTTGATGACATTTTCCATCAGATTTGTTGTGTTCTTGACAAAGTTTTTCATCAGGCCCAGCTTTTTATGTGAGAGTGGCAACAAAATCTTACTGGATTCAATATGTGGTGTATACTGAATGCTTCATCATCAAAGAAAGTCACCAGTCTCTCTTGACATATTGGGAATCTTTTGCATAACTATCTCAATCACAAAGTATTTTGTGGATTCAAGTTGCAGACACATCAAAAGAACAACAATCTCCAAGTCATCAGAGGGTTGTAAGTGGTGTTTGTCATAACTGATGTACCTCAAAAGCTGTTTCATCTTGTCATTTGTTTCCTTCATATGGACTATATTGTCTAATGGAATTGATCTCAAAATACATTCATTATACAGAAACATTACTTTAAGATGTGGCTTTGAGGAATCTATAAACATTCTCCAGTCACATGGATGATGAATGATGTTGGAAACTTCTACCATACCATTAATATTGTTGTAAGGCTGATCATCTTATATGGAGAAGAATATTTCAAATTTCTTTTGATGGTCACAGAAAGTGGAAACACTGACATCAGCTACCAGGAGATGCCAGGAGATGCCAGTATTGTTATGCTTTATTATAACAGCTCTGCCTTATTTTTTACTAACTCCAAATCCCTGATAAGGTTGTATAGTTCACCTTAGTTATGCGGTAAGGTTCTAAGGAGTGAAATATGTTAAAATTTGGATCATGTGACATTGATGATCCAGGATTTAACTTTCAATCTCTTCTGACTCAAGTGAGAATGATTCTAGTACAATGGGTTGAACCAGTAGTCTTTTTCCATGTGATATTGATTGAACAGATGATGGAATGTTTGGATACTGCACAGTGTTTTTTTCTTGTTTAAGAAACATTTCCCAAGTGACTATTAATTCTGCATGATTCTGAAGGAATCATGCAGAATTAATAATCACTGCTATGATCTGTTGGTTGTCTCCAAGTCATTGGCATGGCAAAAGGTACAGATTTCTTTTGGATGTTCAATTACTTGCAAAGATTTTTTGCACAACTGTTGTAGCATATGGAAAAGGCCCATATCTTGTTTTGGTTTCCGATTTTGCATAAAAATATTAGTGGTTTTACTAATCTTAGTAGTTATTATGTAATGCAAAAATTACTTCACCACAAATATAGCAGAAGTTATCTCCCTTTTTCACACAGATTCAAAGCATCTGAAATGCTAGCTAGTTGAAATGACCCTTTTACTTAATTAATTTTAATTAAATTTATTTTGTGTAGTAAAAAAAGAAATGTTCTTTTGTGGTAAATTTCTTTCTTCAAAAGATCACAGCATGTTTTATCTGAGTAAACAGTAAGAAAATAATGACAGATTGTATAAGGTTATAGAAAGTCTGGGAAAATACTATGATGATTGAATAATGATGCTATGAAATTATATTAATAAACAATTATGTAAAAAATGCTGAAAACTTTTGTAACAACTAACTCAACCAGCATTTGACAACTCTAAAGAGTGCAGTGGACATTTTTTTTCAAATGTATAATGACATACTATGAGAAATGAATTGCACATGAGAGTGACATAATTGTCTAACATTTATTATACACTGCTACCACAATATTTACAATCCTTTTATGCAAATTACATTTTTTTCTCATGAAAACTTTGTTACTATTTTCAATTTCTAGAATGAAGTAAAGGAAGTTATCTATGCAAAAAGAAGAAAATTGACAGACGCTTTTGAAATTCTTCAGGAAAAGAAACATGGTCATTATGTCATAACAAAAAATTGCTGGATGGAATTAATGAAGTATGTGGTTCCTAAACGTAGTGTCAAACAACATGAATTGTTACTTCATGTTTTGGATCAAGATCAAAATAATTCTGTTAGTAAGTATCTAAAATAACTTTTTTTTATTGATGTATGTATTTTTCATATTTTAGTTGCATATATCTAACCTAGGGATAAGTAGGGATAACCTGCCCTTGACGGAATTTGGATTTTGGCAGAAAAGATCGGTATCATGTGTTGAAGGAATTCTCACAGCAGACTTGCAATTGTGCAATTTGGTAGAAGAGTTTCATTTCTAAAAAAATGTAAAAGTGTAACAAGAGTATTTGTTTGTATTAATTATACATTAACATATTTTTTGTTGCTGAATCTCAAAAGGAAAAATAACTTAAAAATGTCTCCTGTTTTAGAGAGCAAAGTACATTATGCTGAATGAAACTAAAGTCGACTGATTCTTAAGATTGATTGGAATCTTGGAATAATGATGAAGGCCATAATATCATTCACAATATAATAATGAGATGTAATTTATTCTAGCTTTGGAGTTCATAAATGTTTCAAACTAGCCTTTTTTCACTTCTAATGTTTGACAGCAGTATATGGAGGTCTGAATCTTGAATTGCTTGTGTTAGCTAGTTCATATTTATGTGAGAGAAACTTCTGCTTACTATTACAAGCTGATCTCATTTACCTATTCACATGTCATGCATTGCTTGTGTCTCTTTACATGCTCTCCCACTCTTCTCTGGAAGTTTAGGTGGAACTGTTTCTTCTATTCCATGGTTTTTGTTTCCAGCCTCTCCAATTTTTAAAAAAATCATTTCACTCCAAGTAAGGCAATAAATAAGATACAAAGGGTTAATGAATGTTAGAGAATATGAGAAAACTACTATTAAAGAGAGGGGATAATAAAAGAATAAGAATTAAGAAGACAGAAGATAACGATTGTCATTGCACTTAATTTTTAAAGACAAAGATCAAAGTTGACTGGGAAGCTGGAAGAGTCTTCCAAAAGGGAGAAGTGTAATAGAAGAAACTGTTAGCATAGAACTTACAGTTACATCTATAGTCATTTCTACTGTAAAATAAAAAGACTTTGCTGACTCACATTGTTTATATTGGAATTCAACTTGCCAATTTGTCATCAGTGATGGATTAGTATGACTTAATCAATAATGTCATAATCACATGGCCCTTAGTTATTTGACTAGCTGTTTCTTAACTGACTTTCAAAAACTATTCTTCTTACATAAGAACAACATTCAATATGTTTTTATGTAAAAAATAACCAGGTGCAGATCTATTGCAGAATTTTTCTTGCAGGAAATCATTTCCTCCAGAATTATTCTGCTGAAGAAACTACATCAATCTGATGGTTAGGTCTATATGTAAACCACTTAGTCTGTGGTGTGTATTCACTCATGCCATAAGAGTAGTGGTATTAGAATTGTAGGTTTGTTTTCACAAATATAAAAACAGAAAAAATAGATGTATAAAATACAGAAAAGGCCTGACAAATTGTATCATAATTTTCTACAATTTCATTTATGTATTTGTGTGTATTGGTGTGTTATTTTACATTACAATTGTGATAATTTTCATGCTATAAAAGAGAGTAAGTCACTCCATAATATCACAAGTCCTATCACAGAGGGAAATTACACACGTGTTGTCATTACTACAGTTCTTGGGTGAAGAGATTTAATTTCACATCTTTTGATGGGATGTCTGTACTTCCAGCAGGAACAGTCCCTGTTGCATGCTGGGAGTAATTTTATTATTTTTATTTTTTATTTATTTAATTTATTTTAAACAAGGTTTAAATTCTATTTTATTTTTATTTATAATTTTCATTATTATTATTTTATATTTTATTTATAATAATAACAATTGTTCTTCCATATAATATCCCCATTAAATAATGGAGCTAGTCGGTAGTGATGGATGCCTATTTAAAATAGTTCTTGTTTTTTTTGTGGTTTTTGTTGAGGTGTTTGTTTTAAAGTGTATTCAATTATTTTTTGGTTTGTACAGGGTTAAAGTTTTTTTTGTTTGTTTCTTCCTATCATTCTGTGGTGTCACTGACTTCTTTTTTTTTATCTCTCAGTAACAACTGTGAAGTATTTTTTTTTTTTTAATTTTCTGTTACTAGGTATTTTCATGTCTGGTATAGTATCCAGAATACAGAGGATTTCTTAATTGAGTGTAATGGTCCTTCATAAAGGAGTGATATTTGTGTGTAATGGTCCTTCATAAAAGAGTGATATTTCCTGCCTAAAATTGCTTAATGATTTTTTTTATTTTTGTTAGCGATAGAATTGTTAGGTTCTATTCACAGTTTTGGAGGTAGTAGTTGGATTCCAATGACAATGATAGGTGCAGTTTTCATTTCATTTTTTAGGGCATTTTTTCTTTCTTTTTTTATCTTATCCATTATAGTTGTTTTTTTTATGCTGGTGCACTATTATTTGATTTGTTTGGGAGTGGTATAATGTTATTGGCAAACACTTCAAATTTTGTGAACCAGCCATTTGATGGTATTTTCATAAGTTCTGGAATTTTAATGGATACTATGCTGTCTTGTTCCATATCGAGTGTATGCAAGTAAAAAAATGTGGATAAAGAAGAGGTACTTAAGTGTTTCTTACTTTGCTTGGTTAATTTTATTATTTTTAATGTTGAGAATTTCAAAGTCTTTGTTTTTTTTTTTATGTTGTTTTCAACAAAATTGTGGCTTCTTTTGGTTTCTGGTTTCCTTTCTTAACATTGTTTTTTTTTATGTGGCATGGTGAATAAGAATTTTATTTTTGCATGTTAAGCAGTCACCATAATTTGTGGTGTTTGTATGTTTTACTTGCACATGTTGATGGTTACCATAATTTGTGGAGTGTCATAAATTTGGACTTGTTTTCACAAGGAAAAACAGTACAAACAAATGTACATAATTATAAAAAATCATGATAAAGTGTGGTAATTTCATACAATTTTATTTATATATTTATGCATATTAGTGTGTGTATTTTACATTACAATTGTGATAATGTTCATGTTATAAAAGGGAATAAGTCAGTCTGTAATAACCCAATATCACAAGTCCTATCATGGAGGGAAATTACACACGTGTTGTCATCTCGACAATTCTTGGGTGAAGAGATTGAATCACACGTCTTTTGGTGGGATGTCTGTACTTACAGCAGGAACAGTCCCTGTTACATGCTGGGAGTAATTTTATTATTTTTATTTTTTATTTATTTAATTTATTCTAAACAAGGTATAGATTTTATTTTATTTTATTTATAATTTTCATTATTATTATTTTATATTTTACTAGCAGCATGGCTCGGTGTTGACCTTGCTTGATTCAAAAATTGTACGACTCATACGGCAATCGCTATCACTTGACTTAAAATATTTTTGCCCTTCCATGCCTTTAAAGGAGTGGCCTTTGCCGTGCTGATGTTGCTACTTGCCTTACTTCTTGCCTATCTCACACTGTGAATTTTTTCTAAGCTCTATACTAAACATTAAATCTGTTACAAAAAAAGAACTAAACAAAATGAACACAAAACGATCAGCTTTAAAAAAGGACTCGTAATGGGAAAAACAAATGAAAAAAGAATGTTAATAACAAATACTTGTTCACACCCAACCCAGTTCTGTGGAATCAGAATCAACGTTGAGTTTAAACAAGCGAATGAGCCAATTGGAGTAAAGTGCCAGGCAGATTTAAATTTTTCCCACTTGTGATGAATGCAGCTATTGATTTTTTTGCATTCTAGCATGCTAGTTAACATTCATGTCAGTCAGCTGTTGGCTCTCATACTGGCCAATAGAATATTCCTGCCTATTTGTGGCAGCCAGCTATAGGCTCTCACTCTGGCCAGTAGAAAATGGCTGCAAACTACATGAAAAATGCCATAGAAGCATGAAAAAGTCGATTATTTCCACTATCGATGGGAGTTGGGAAATGCAAAGTCAGTCTTGGCCTTCCCTCTTACTTGGAGCATGTGCTTGTAAATTTTGGTGCAAATCCGTCGGAAATTGCAGCCGTGTATTCGTTACACACACGCACACACACACACACACACGCACACACACACACATCCTGCCTTTTATAGATAAAGATTTTTATTTATAATAATAACAATGTTCCTACAAGTTTCAAGAATTTTTAGAAAGAAATAATGTTTTGATTTCAGTTGAAAATTAATTATTTTTTTATTATTGATTATTAATTATTTTTTATCTATATTATCTTTCAGAAATGCTATGTAATTTATAGCTTGTCATCCTTTTCACCCAACTTGATGAGTGCAATGTGTTTGTACAGAACCATAATCAGTTGTACAAACTTTTAGTTATTTTCACATTTATTTTTAGTTCTTTAAACATTTATTTTGAACATGCTGGTTATCTCCTGTCTTACTTATTCTTCAGTAATATCTATATTTGATCTCTATCAACCTAAAATAGACAATGGAACTGTGAAGCATAGTTCAGTGAGAAATCTCTAGCCTGAAACTTTGCAAACCATTTTTGACACATTCATTTACAGAGGCTTTTCTAAAAATTGCAAAAATCTTTTACTGCATTTGGGTCACATTTTTATCTTAAAATAAAATACCAAAAATGTTTCTTATTTTCTATTTTCAATGTTAAAATCAATAAACAAAAATATGTCAATTTTTAAAATTATTTTAAAGGATTCATGCTGATATGACAATTACGACAAAAGTAACCTTTTCGAATAAAGTCAGTTAAGATAAATGCTTCTGAATTATCTAACACCAAAAACAGAATTAACTCTTTTGATCAATATGGTTTTTTTCACTCTTTGGAAATAAATAGAAATAATTAGTGAAACAGAAATAAATTTACTATTAGTTCACAGCTATTTACTTATATTTTTTATCTATATTATCTTTCAGAAAAAACACAATTTTTATATTTGGCTGATTTACTTATGTTGCCCCTGACAGAAGTTTGGGATCGAATGACTTTACTTGAAAAATATTTTCCCAGGCTTTACAACTCACCTATTAGCTCTGTTATCAAGACTATTGTGAAACACAGGTAAGCAATTTGTGTATTATAAATAGGATGAAAGACCTGGATAACAGTAGTTTTTTTAATGGTTCTAAATGTATAATTGTAAAGTGTAATGAAATTGTTTTATTTGTATGGAGAGTGATACTATATATAAATGTATATATAAATATATGTATATATACTTTGAGTAATTTTTAGTTTTGTGTCAAAATTAATTCTTTTTTATGTAGATTTGAGCAAACTAAATGCAAATTCATTCACCAATTTATACATTTTTTTCAATGTTCATTCTATTTTCCCATAAATCTTTTTATCTTAAAACTCCAAAGTATTAATATTCTAAATATTTTCTTGTGAATTGCAACAGTTTTTCTGGAAAAAAAATCAACTTTAGTTGGCCTCAAAATATGGTAACAACTTTTCCACAATAAAAGAATATTACTTTGGATGACAGATGAGAGACTATTGACTTTTCATTGGCAAAGAAGGTAGATATGTGTTGCAAGTTGTGGATAGGTTTTTTTTTTACCCCTTCTGTTTTATGCCCTCCCTTGGTATTTTCTGATATTGATCTTGTGAGACTGATTCATGAATTTTGGAATTATGACCCTAGATTCATGATATTTGCAATTGAGCTTACCCATTGCTATTTTCTCATATGACTAACTCTCATTTCCTCCTCGTTCCAAATCTAAGAAAGAAGCTTCACCCAGAAAGGTTTTTTCCCCCAAAACTGCCAGCTTGTTGAACAGGCTCCCACATGGGTGCTTTTACAACTACTTCAATTTTAACTTTTTCAAGTCAAGGATCCATTGTTATCTATCTTACTTGTTTTCATAATGCATTGAATGAAATTTGGTTTTAAAATTTTAAGGCAGAATCTTTTTCTCATGATGAAAAGAAACTTAAAAAATTTCAGTGAAAGGTGAACTAAGCATGGTTTGCATAAAAAATGCTATTCAAAAAGTGTTTCTTCTAACATCTGGGAGCTTATGGTTAATTCATATCTATCTATCTGTGTGTGCATTTGCATGTTGTAATATTTCATGTGGTGTCTTTTGGCATGTTCAAAAGTGTCTGTGTCTCATGGTAAGCTCACATTTTTTTATTTCACACTACATCAGAATCTCATTCAGGAATTTCTTGTATCAAGGGACATAATTCATGGTTAACTAGTTTCTGCACACATACCACATCTTCACCGTCAAGATGACAGTACAGGTATGTGTCGTAATGAAGCAGACATGTGATTAGTAACAGGCACACATAAGTGACGAAAGATAAAGAGAGAACAAGATATGTGTAGTAACATATCTGGAAACAAAAGGAGTTCCTGCAGAGAAAAAAAAATAACAGTTCACTGAGTGGTTTATAAGTCTAACCTCTTTATGAGTTGAATGTTGCAACTCTGATGAGCTGTTTCCATTTTTTGTTGCTACTGAGCTTTGTTGCTCAGACGATTTTTTGGTATCTGTTCACCTAGGTGTACTAGTGCTGGTTCAGGCACTACTTGCTTGTTTTGATTTTCATTCAGCATCATCCATGTCTGGCGGTGTTGGAAACAATGAAGAGTCCTCATCTGTTCTATTGAGGGACAGCTCTTGTTTGAGTCTGAATGGTGAATGATCTGGACATTACTTCTGCTTACACTATGCCTGATTTATTTCATTTCTTATACAAAGGGTGTCAGATATGAACTGCATCTCCTGGGTTTTGCTTCCTGAACTCACTGTCAGTGAATATAATGTTTTTGTTTGGCCTTACTTGGAAATTTGCTTTCAATATGGTGCTCTTAGTTTTGTTAATTTGTTGTGGGTGGTTGCTTCTTTGCTTTCTCCCCATCAACATTTCTGTGAGTGATAATCTGTGATTGCTTGGCATGCTGTGGTGGATTAGAAGTTCAACCAATGAGTCCCTGTAGAATGTTTTTCATGATTTTTATCATTTTTTTGGCAAGGCAATTCACTTGTGGATATTGTGGGGATGATGTGATTTTGAAGTACCACTTTGTGACAAATTGTTGGTATTGTGCTGACATGAAGCATGGGACATTGTCCATTAATACTGTTAGTGTTATGATACAATAGACATCAGGATGGCTCTGATTAATCACCAAAACATAGGTGCAGTTAAATATATATTTATTTACATTCGGCAGTGATTACAATACTGGGGATAGGAAGTGGGTCTTCTAAGGGCAGTTAAAACCCAGAAACACTAAAGAGCTTCAACCATATATGACCTTGGCCCCACAATGGTCTGTGTTACCACTCTAGGTTCCCATAACTTAGTTTTCTCATCCTGAATGTGAACTTGTTGGCCTGCATGCAACAGTGGATGCTGGTGACTATTCTGTTGGTCATACCTGTCTTTTGCCTTGTCCTTATTCTGTTGCATTTTTTATCTGGTTAGCTCATCTCCAAGATGTTATTTTGAGACTAATGGTGTTTAAATGAGTCTTCCATTCAATAGTTCAGCTGGGGATTTGAGATTGGTTGAAGTCATTGTCAAGTGACAGTCAGTGCAAGTTTCTCAGGCTTTCAGATGCTTTTGACTAAGAGAAGTGGTGATGATGATGTATGCTTGAAATTGAAATTCTCTGAAAAAGTGGCAAATTCCTTGCTTGTATATTGTGGCTCATTGTCACTGTAGACCACTTCAGGAATGCCTTGCTCCTCAAATAGCATTTTCATCTGTTTGATCACTGTGGCAGATGTGGTAGAATGCAGGCGACATAAGAGTGGGCTTTAGCTGTGAGTCACTAGAGGTATTCATTCCCTCCCATTGTGAAGAGATTTGTACTGACATACTGTGATAGGTAAGAAGAGCTTTCATGCTAGTGCAGGGGTTTTGGTTGAGTACTTGGTTGATATTTTTGGCAAGTGAGACATTTAGCAACCATTTCCTCAATATCTTTGTTTATTCCTATCCAGAAAACAGCAGTTCTAGCTAGTAAACAGGTTTTTTCTATTCCCTGTTGTGATATGTATAGTTGTTGCAAGATACTGGGTTGTAATGATGTGGGCACAATAATTTTGTTGCCCTTGAGTAGGACGCCATCTTGAATTCAAATTTCATCCCTGAAATTGCAGTATAGAAGTAAATAACTTGGGCAGCTTGAGAGATTGGATGTCCATCCAGTCATCACTGTGTTGCTGGCTTCTCAGAGTGGAATCCTTCGTAGTTCTCCACCTTAATGTCTTTTATATATGTTAGTGAGAAATTAAGGAGTGTGTTCATTATATAAATGTTGAGATTGATGTCTTTCATGTGTCTACCTGGTCTTGGTGATGCACTTGATAAACAGCTATTGGAACTGCTTTCCTGGATTTTACTTCACTGCAAAGTCATAGCTCTTTAGCAGCATTCTTGCCAGCATTGGTGGTGCTTGTGCCAGGTTCTTGAGTTCACTCAATTCAAATGGTTTGTGGTCAGTCTGGATCATTATTTTCTGACTCCATACATAATGATGGAATCTCTCTAGGCTGCAAAAGACTGCAAGCATCACCCTTTCAGTATAATATTTCTGGCCCTGAGAGAGTCTTGCTTGTGAAGGCAAATGGCATGTCATCTTGCAGTAGTGCCTTTGGGTTGAATTACCTTAGTACTACAGTTTTATTATTTTTTTCTTTGATACTTTCAAATGCTGTTTACTGCTGGTATAAAAAGATGAAGTTGTTGCTCTTAGGCAACAGGTCACAAAGGTCAACATTGTAAGGTGGGACTAAGAACTTGTTGAGCTAGTTAACTAGTTTGAGGAAGTTATCTTGCTGTTTCTCATCCTCAAGTGGTTGCAATTGTGTGATTGCTTTTAGTTTTTTTGGTTTGGATTTATACCATCCTTGGATACTACGTTATTGAAGAATGATATCAGTGGTTTGTGTTACTAGAATGTTAGGGTTGTGTTTTCAGTTCCATTCCTTGGTTCTTTGAAGGAGTTCATTTAGTGCTTGATCATGGTCACTACCATCTTTAAACCCATACAAAAACATATCATTACTTGTGTATAGAACGTTCTTGATGTCCTGAAATTTCTCAAACATGGCTTGTTGAAACTCATCTTGAGAACTTTAACTTTCATTGGGTGCCTGTTAAACATGTACCTATCAAATATGGTGGTGAATGTTGTCAGTTCCCTTGACTTTTTGTTTAGTTTCATCTGCCAATAATCCAAATTGACATCCACGTTTGTGAACCATTTTCACCGTTCTCTTTGAAACAACATCCTCAAATGTAAGGGTAACAAAATAAGGTTGCAGTGTAGCTTTGTTTAGGTCTCTGCAGTCTAGGCATAGCCTGACTGACCCATTGGCTTTGGTAATACAAAAGAAAGAGTTGACCCATAGGGTTGTGATGTCCATTTTCACTAGTGAGTCTAGCTCACTTTGAATTTGCTACAGGAACTTGCCAAAGTGGGTGCACAACTGAGGCTATTGCTGGGTCTGCTTTTATGGAGTACTCTTCTGGCAGACATCCAATGCTGTCAAACATGTCAGGAAATTGTTGAATAATTTGTTCCCACATTTTAGGATGCCCTCTCAGGTTTTAGGGATAGGTTTTTCTTCTCCACTGCCTTTAGTCTCAGGATAGTATTTCCTTCCTTTTGAGTGAAATGTCTGCCTTGATTGCAAAGTTGAGTGTCACTAGTCCCAACTTTCTGGATTTTTGTAGCCCCAGCAGAATTGGCCCTTTGTTTTTGATGACATGGAATGTTGCGCTGGTGGACCTATTGCAATATCTCACTCCTAGGAAGCATGCTTCTGTTTACTTTACCATAAAACCTCCAAATGCAAACAGTCACACTGTTGTTTTTTGAGTGGTAATTTCAGTTGTATGAAGACAATCATGATAACAGCTTGCATATAGCAGTGTTAATTTTTGCATTGATTCCTAACTGGAGTATTTTGTTGGCTATTCTTAACTTTGCAGAGGCTTGTGTTGTACTTAAGGGTATGCTGTGTACCTTTTGATGTTCTGTGGCTATTGAATAAAAACATAAGAATTGTCCCCATCATCAGACTCATCTTCGCTATCATTATAGGTAGCTGTATAAACATTTACTACTTTTTCCAGACTTGGGTTGTCTAGTTTCATTAGTCTTCTTGTCTTGTAACTCTAGATTCCCATAATGACATGGTCACATATACAGTCTTTTAAATGCTCATACTCATATCTTCCTGCTTCTGTCTGTATGTCTGTGAGAAATGACAGGAAAGTTTTGCCTTGCCGTTGTGTCCTTATGTTAAATCAATAACTTTTTTTTGTGGGCTATATCTTTCTTGCTTTGAAATTTATATTCTTTTTACCTAGAATTTTCTCACTTATGCCTTATTTTACTTTTTCTGTGTCAGTGAATGTTAGGGGGGGGGCATTTGTATATTTCTAGTTTATTTGTTTTTTTTTGTTTATCACACCATATCTGAATCTCATTCATGTATCAAGGAGTGTAGCTCATGATTAACTAGTTTCTGTGAAGATGCTACATATGTGTAATCAATTTACTGCAAGGATAATGAAGCTTGGCTGTTGCTTTGGATATTGCAAAAGCATTGAACAGGATTTGGCACATCAGTTTTCTTTACAAGTTGAAAATGTATGGTGTCTCCAGACAGATTTTTGAACTGATTCAATCTTTCTTATCAAATTGGGAAATGAAAGTTTTTCTGAATGCCCACTCTTCTAGATCTTTTTGTACTAATTCAGGTGTCCCAAGGGCTCTATCCTTGCTCTTACCTAGTTTTTAATTTCCATTGACAAACTTCCTAATGGCATCAGCTCTCAAATTGGTATCTATGTTGATGCCACAACCATTTTTACCTGTCTCGATAGTAAGCCTGATCATTGCAATAAGGTCAAATTATTGGCTGATGTCAAAAACAATCTACAGTCCATTGTTAACTGGGGCAAAGAATGGGTTGTTAATTTTAATGCTTCCAAAACAAAACTGCTCTCTATTAATCATATGAGAGACCTCTTTCTGCATGACTGATGCCAACCTTCAGGAGACTGACTCGTTGCACCTCCTCAGGCCAACATTCTGGGTTGGCATGAAATGGAAAGTCTATATTGAATCCATTGTTAGGTCAGCTACTAAAAAAGTTGGTTCACTTTGTTGCACTAGACAATTTTTCTCTCCAGAATCTATCTTGTATATCTGTGTCTACCATTCGTCCATGCTTAGATTATTGCTATATATGGTGAGGTGATCATGCTATATATTTGGAGATTCTTGATAAGGTCCAGTGAAGAATCAGCAATACCTGGCATCTCAGCTTCAGTCACTTTCCCACTGCCTTTTCTATAAATAAGCAAGCTCTTCACTATGGTACATAGACTTTATGAATTTAAGCACAGTACTAGATTGGGAGAAAGGTCTAATTCTTTCTATTTTTTTCACACCCAGTAACCCCTTATGTCTTAGTGGCTTTACAATCTTGCTTGGGGTAAATTCGATTAAAAAAGTATAGATTTCAAAGATAAAGTTCAGTATTTAGTTGAATGGAAAGGATGCAAGTGAAGATTGAATATTTGAAGTGAAATGAAAATGTAAATTAGGTTACAAGAGCAACTAGTCAAATATTTAGTCTAATCTCCACTCCTGACATCAGTTGCTATTACCATATTACATATAACATTTATATAATTTTATATGAATGAATATATTCTATACCATTTTAAAAGAAATACAGCAGTTGATGATCTTAAGTCTCTATTTTGGCTGATGGTGTTGCTGATGAGGGCAGTGAATTATAATTATATTATTATAATGGATGAAGTTGAGGTTGAGGTTGAGGACTTTTGAAGAATTTGAATTCAACATTTATAAAAGGAATAAATTTCATGTGGAGGAATTTTGCATATATATATTTTATAATTAATAACAATACAAGAAAAGAGAAAATATACTTGTGTGTATACATCCAAAAAGAAGAAAAACATTTTTGGCTTTACTGTTATGTTAGGGTGTGTGTGTGTAATGTCCACATTCTTTTGAAATTAAGAAGAAGAGTGCCAGGTTGTTTCTACTACATCTGTAGTGAAAAGGGGGAGAAGGTTTTATTGCCCTATCCTTTTATAATCCTGGGCAGTGTGACCTAGTAAAAACAACTGGGCCAAACATCAATACTACAGTAAAAAACAAAACAAAAAATATTTGCATATCTATAAAATTGTTAAAAATATTGAAAGATAATTTGCAATTCTAACAATGAGTATTTCACTTTGTTCAGAAATTTTCAAAACATTTCTGTCATTTTCCTCATATATTCACATATGTCCTTGGTTCTTGTGTAAATAAATGATGCATTTTGTTTCATCCAGGTTCAGATAAAGTGTTACTTTAAAAGAAAAATGACACAAAATAATTTTAACTTTCATGTGCATCATCATGGAAAACTTGTAATTTTGATACTGATTTTGACTATTTCATATTTTGTATATTTCATATTTTGAATATTTCATAAAAACTACATTCAAATTATAATTGATTTAACTGCTTTTTTGTTTGTATTTTCCTTCTGATGCATCATTGAAATTTTCATTTAAAATATTTTTTCAGATTTTTTCGATGGTTTTTTGATATATTGATTTTTATCAATGCATGGATCATTGGATTCAGTATTAAAGAAGCAGATTGGTTTTTCTTATCCATTTTCTTCTTGGAGATTCTCTTTAAACTGTATACATTTGGAGGTGTTAAATTTTTCAAACAGTTTTGGAATATGTAAGTATTCATAATTCAACATACCTTATTCAATTTGAATAAATGAAGCTTTGTGTTTTATGTGTTAATTTTTCATACATTAATGTTTTCTATACTTTTTAAAATTTCTGATATTTGTTATGATTTTTAAAATTGAAGGTAAGTAAATGTGTTAGGTAATAACCAAAGTATTTGCAATGGCATGTCATGCATGAATAGGTATCCCTGTATATACTTTCAGTGGGCAACCCTGTGGCCACATTATCCTTTGGTCTTAGTCACCTTTGGCTTGTTTGTGATGCCTTTGTATAATGGACAGTGACAATTATTTTAGCCTTTTTTCACAATAATATTTTTCTCATGACAGTTACAATTTAAGGTAATAAAAGTAAACAGGCAAAAAATAACCTGAGCACCTCAAACATTTTATTTGGTACTGATCTATTGTTATTGAATTAAGTTGTAGTAACCATCTGACTTTAGTACCATATGTTCCTATTTTGAAGCAGATATTATTTTATTCCTGTATTTTGAAGTTTCATAAATTCCTCTTTTGCTGTCAAATTTCTGTGGTGATAGCTGTTGTGGCTTAGAAAATGTGGGACATTTGCTACCAGTCAAAAATGTTTGGATTTGCTACATTAGGTTTGCAATGAGGTGAAATTATGTTTGGGTATTTTTCCATAATTCTCTGTACCATTGTGTTAGCAGCATCATCTTGATGTTCATAATCCCAGGAGTTGACTTTGTTTTAACTGTCTGTTAATTGTTGTGTCAATCAGTCTATTGTTTGTGCAAGTTGACCGTAAGACCAAAATGATTTAAGAAATCATAAGCTAGGAGAGGTTTTGTGGTAGCTGTGATCACAAAAGTCCAGATGAACTTGCATCTTAATGTAGGTTGTTCTGAGTTTTCAATTTTCTGTTTGTTAGCAGACACAATGGAGATATTTGTTGGGTAAATAACTACATCATCTAAATGTTTCTTAGGTATAATTGATATTGCAGCTCCTGTGTCCACAACAAAGTTAATCATTTGAACCCCTAGTTGAGCAGTGACTTCAAGTAGTGGCAGATAAGAGGAGGCTAACACATCCTGCCGAATTAGTTTTCCAATCTCTCTGCAGGCAAAGGCTCATATTTTGCACATTTGGCAAAATGTGAGCCTGATAAATTTTTGGCTTCTGATTCTTGTTGAAATGGTGAACACTGGATGGGCAGTTGTTTTTCCTTGATGAATATATACTTATGCTATGACAGCACTGGATTTGTGCAACCTCTTGTTTATTAAAATATAGCAAAAGATTATCTACCATTTTTCCAAGGTGATCTGTTTCTAGATTTGTTTGGGATGCTATCACTAGCTTGATAGAAGTTGGTAGTGCTTGAATAAATTCATGTCAAACTATATCCTCAGAAACTTTTCATTTAGATATAATGAAGGATGTCCTATCATGTTGGAAAATGACATCAGTTTGTTGAGCATCTCTTTGTTGAGAATTTTTCATGTGAACTTATGGCTTTTTTAGTGTCCTTTTGGTGGAGCATGGCTGGTTTGTAATTTTCCAACTATAACTGGAGGAAGCAATGCCAGTATGTGGTAAATTTTTTCGCTATACTCCTTTGATGTCTACAATACAGAAATGGGCTTCCATGATGGAAAATTATGCTTGCATGCTGAATTCAATGAAAACAGGTGGCTTGATGGATACAGCCTGTATTGAATGGTACTAGCTGGAGGCATCTGTTCAATTTCACTGTAGGACATGGTGTAATTTTTCTTTATTATATGTATCAGGTATGTCAGAGATTATAACTTATGGAGGATTTATGGAGGTTATTTTCTGACATCGCCCTTATGTAATGATTAAAATAAAATGCACAGTGTTGATAAATAGATTGATAAATAAATTTTTATATAACACAATATAAAAACACTGAAGGATAAGACAAAAGTTGAAGTTTCAAGAGTTCAAGTGTAAAAGTCCTGGTGCATAAGAGAATTTAAAAGTGTATATGAGTGTGTAAATATATATATATATATATATATATATATATATATATATACATTCCAGTCAAAAGTATTTGGCCACCCACAAAGATTTTTATTTCTTATCCTAGAAGTGTTATTTTTAATGAAACAACTTAAGCACCTTAATGGTTTTATTTATTATACTAAATACAAAACTTCCTCAGTAACTTTGACTTTAGTATAACCAGATATCTTTTGAAAAATCGATTTGAAGGTGTTTTTCTTCTTTTAGTACATTATGCCACCACTTGAACTCACATTAGACTATATTATATTGAATTACTGCTTGCTAGATACTACCTGTTTTAACTATGTTGCCAATGTACCTTTCCCAGTAGTGAAATCTGTTATTCTTATTTTGTTTAAATTAAAACCTAAATTTTCCAACTTTCTTCTCAACAATATGCCCAAAACACATGTACTTACACTTGAATAAAGACAAGAGATAAAAAAAGAAGGCTATTCAAGAAGAGAAATTTTAAAAAAAATCCCAGAACTCTAATGTTATTAGACATCAGGAAATGGGACAAAAGACCAAAATTAGGGCTGGTAGACCAAAAGCAACAACAAGAGCAGAGGACAATTTCATCAAAGCCACAAACTTGTGTGATAGAAAGGCTGATTGCTTCAAACATCACTGCACAACTGAACCAATGTCATGAAAAAAATGTCTTAACATTCACTGTGAGGAGAAGACTGTGAAGTTGGCCTATATGGCAGAATCACTGTCAAGAAACCACTGTTGATGAATCAAAACAATGTCAAAAGGCTCCATTGGGTCAAGGTGCACAAAGACTGGACAATAGCGCAGTGGAATAAAGTCCTTTGGACTGACGAATCAAAGTTCGAAATCTTTGGGTCAAATAGGAGGGTCTATGTGTGGCAAAGTGTTGGTGAAAGAACTGCAACTTCTTGTATCACACCAACCATAAAGCATGGAGGAAGCTCTGTTATGGTGTGGGGTGCTTTTGCCAATTGCAAAGTTGGGGATTTGCACCAGGTGAAGAGAAATTTGAATCAGATTGGGTATCACATCATACAGCAGCATCATGTAATCCCATCTGAAATGCGGCTTGTGGGTCAAGGATTTGTACTCATGCAGGATAATGACCCAAAGCATATTAGTAAACTCTGCTAAAAGTACATTAAGTGCAAAGAGGAACAGCATGTCCTTCAACTGATATCTTGGCTGGCGCATTGAACTGGCGTAGGATGAACTTGACCAAAAAGTCAGAACTAACCAACCCACAAATGTGGCTCATCTCTGGCAACTCTTGCTGGAAATCTAGGCAGAGTCATCTTCAGTCTACCTCCAGTCTTTGGTGGAAAGAATGCCAAGAATCTGTGAAGCAGTGATAGGGGCCAAAGAAGTTTTTTGTATTTTTTTTTTGTTTAATTTGTAGTTAATGTGGCTCAGGAAGACTTGTATTTAGTATAATAAATAAAACCATTGTGGTACTTAACTTGTTTTATTGAAAATAACACTTTTAGGATGATAAATAAAATTTTTTTAAGGGTGTCCAAATACTTTTGTTTCCTTCACAGGTATATTTCAAACATATCGTTAAGTCTGGGTTAGCTAGTAGTCATAATTCAAAATGAGGATTGGAGCTAGTACATATAATTCACAACTAGGGATAAATCTAAAGTTAATTATTAGGTATATTTTTAAAGTTAAGGTTGCCATTATCAGGCATTATAATGTCTGGAACAACAGATTTTAAAAACAATTCATGAAGAAATTTACAGTTACAGTAGAAGTAGGTCTTCTACATTTAAATAATTCAGGTCATTTTGAAAAACCGTCACTGATAATCAAGTAATATGCACCCTTCAAAGATCCCACATAATCAACATACAACCTAGACCAAGGTTTATCAGTATTAGGCCAGGGTTTAATTCACAGTTGGTAATTTTGCCATTAGAGCACAACCTCTGCATAACTTAACCAAATTTTGCATATCCTGGTCCATTTTCGGCCAATGTGCTAAACTTCTCACAAGGGACTTCATTCTTGACATCCCCAAATGTTCAACATGAAACTGCTTTAAAATTCTTTTTTTGCAAGGCTGCAAGAATTGTTACTCTATCTGTATACATCAGTTCTTCATCTCAAATGGAAAAAAATTATTATTTTCATTAACATCTTATTTATTTTTTCTTTCCATCTCACTTTTATGTTATTTATCATTTTCAAAACGTAGTCATCTTTCTTGGATTGTATTTTAATTTTGTCCAAAGTTAACAGTAGTTCCCTTATTGTGTTTTCAGAAATTAAAGAAGCAATTACCATCTCCTCAAAAGGTTCCTTAAATTTGGGGATTAATCTGGACAACCCATCTGCATGTCCAAATTTATTTCATAGTAAATACTCCATCTTAAAATTATAGTTTAGTAAGATCATTTCTTAATGTTGCAACCTGTTGGTAGTATGCATCAGAATATCTTTTCAGAACCCAAAATAGTCAATAATGGGCAGTGATCTGTTTTCAAAATAAATTTCCTACCATGTATCCTTTTGTGAAATCTTTTCACTGCAAAAATAATAGGTGGCGCTTCTTTTTGGATTTGGCTATAATTTATTTCAGCTGCTATTAGTGTCAAAGATGGTAGAATAAAAGCAGTTGCCTATGAATCAGTTGCATAGGCAACTGTTTTTATTCTACCATCTTTGAATTTATGACAAATAATTGCTCCAATTCCATAATCACTAACATCTGATGTTATAATTATTTCTAAATCAGGATTTAAATATGTTAATGAAAATTCAAATGATAACATGTTTTTATGCCTTCAAAATATTTTGGGCATTCATCAAACCAATTTCACACAACACCTTTTTTTCAAAAGTGCTCTCAGTTTATGCATGTTTGGCACATAAAGATTGTAATAACTTGTGAACCTTAGAAATGAATGTAAAGTAGCAATGTTTGTTGGGGCAGGCATATTTTTAATAGCACACATTGATATTTTTTCTCACTGAGTTTAAACCTGTATTCCTCAATTTGGGCTGAATGTATTCTGAATGCTGCTGCTTAGTTTTGCTTTTTATGAGTACATTGTCCAAATATGCAACAGCAAAATCTAAGCCAGCTAGCATTATATTTATTACTTACTGGAAAATGCTAGGTGTCACTTTGACCCTGAACTCTAGCCTATTAAAACTGTATAGATCCTTATGTGTGTTAATTGTTAACAATTTTTCACATTTCAATTTGTGAGACAAGTCAATTTTTGAAAAAAATTTCCACCATTTAATTTGGTAAAATTTCTTCTGGGGATGTTAACAAATATATGTGGGGTAGTAGACATGCATTTAACCCTGTAGAAAAATCAGCACATATACGAATATTATTTTTCTTTTTATGTACACTGTTGGAGCTGCCTACGCAGAATAATATGTGGATGAAATAACTCTTAGAGTTTCTAATCTGTCAAGTTCTTTGTTAATGGGTTCCACAAATGCAAAAGTCACACTAATTTTAGGTTTAACACAGGAATTACATTTATCTTTATATGAAAAATTACCTTTGTACATTTTCCAATACGTTTCGAGAACAGTTTAGAAAAGTTCTTTTTTAACTCCTTTAGAAAAAAATTCAGTCACTATACTTGTTTTAGAGGAGGGGCAATTCACTTTTTACAGAATGAATTTATGAGCAGACTCCATAAATCGAACAGTTCCATCCAGTCCACATCCAATATGTTCAACCTATTATTTTTTAATATTAATGCCTTAGTTTTAAAGATTTACTGACACACAAAACATTATATGCAATTTTTACTGAGACACCACACACAACCTTTTTGGTTTTTGTAGGTTTTTACAAGATTTTCATTAATTATAGTAAAGTCACTGCCTGTGCCCAACTAAAGTTTTACTTCAATGTTAATCATTTTGACCATCACAGATTTTCTGTTCTGGGACTCATTCAGATTTTGAGTTGTCATTACAACTTTTACTCTATTAAAATGTCTTATATTTTTTCTTTGCTTTAATTTGCAATGACTTGACCCAATTTTTCACATTGGAGATACTTTTTGAATGGACCATTCACTTTAAAATGAAATCCTTGCAAACAATAACATGGGTTCAGTGCAGATACATTTTCCTACCTTCTTGCCTGTTGGTCACATTGTCTGCACTTGAACAATATCTCTTTCTTTGAATTAAAATTTGACATAATTGACAATACAAGCATAAGTAACAAAATCTTTGTCCTTCTTTTTTGTGATATTTAAACATTATCAACATGTAATAGGGATCTTCTTTAACTAATAATTTTAGACAAAATTAACA
This sequence comes from Acanthosepion lycidas, assembly GCA_963932145.1. Taxonomy (NCBI): domain Eukaryota; kingdom Metazoa; phylum Mollusca; class Cephalopoda; order Sepiida; family Sepiidae; genus Acanthosepion; species Acanthosepion lycidas. Next base: position 30,290,731 of record OZ010589.1, on the reverse strand, counting down.
ATTTTATCAAATGTAATATTTCCTGTTTTTTTAGTTAAAATATAATTACAATATTTTTCATGCTCTGATGGACACAATTTCCTTAAAAGTAAACATACTTTTTTTCATCTGGCCAGTCCTGGCAATCATTTTTGAAAATTTCTTTGTACCTTCTGTAATATGATAAAAAATTAACACTTTCCTCAGGGTTATAGACAAATTCACCAATGGAGTTCAGGTGAGAATGAATCTGTAATGCTAGTTTCATTTGTTGTTGCCACTGTTATAATGCTCATATAAAATCATAGTTCTGGTTACTAATATTCCAAAAAAAAACATTGGAACAAAAGATTAGTGAATAAACTGTTTAATCAGATGGATTAATAATAGAATACTAGCAAATATTGTAGTTAGTACGACACACTTTGTGAGTATATTATGACTCTCTCATAGTCAATAGAAGAGTTCATGTTCAACAATTTAGTGTAGTGAATGTTGGTCATCTTTTTACAGAACAAAAATAAATGGGCTAAACTGAAATGACAGAAAGTAAAATGCACAAGTTGTAAAGCTGGACAAACAAAACCACTGTTTGCCTATGAATGTCCCAAACTACTGACAACATTGGGAGCCTCTATAGCTGAACCCCAAATCACCAACAACAATTTTTTTTATCATAGATGATGTTGGTGTGCCACTCCTAGGACAGAAGACAGCTATATCGCTCCATCCACTAAAGATACAGAACATTGCAAAGGTGGCTTCTACTGAACATTTTGATATGGGCTATTGGCTCTCAATAAAGTCAGTAGCCTAATCTGTCCATCAACCCCATTCAGTTTAAGAAAAAAGGTGGAAAAGAAGCTAAAAGAACTTGTGGGTGTTGATGTAATTGAACCAATTGAATTACCAATGAAGTTATAGTACCAAAGGAGAAGCAAAACAAGGTCAGAAAAGTGATACAATTTAGGCATCACAAATAAATTTGACAATATTCATTTTGCACACTGAGACCTTTCAGGAACCTTATGAAAGTGTTTGCAAACTACTTGAAAACTTACACAATGTAGGGCTGACAATGAATTGGGAAAATTATGAGCTATTCAAGGCTGAACTTGTATTTGATAGACACAAGCTGACAAGTGAAGGAGTGAATACATCACAAGAAGAAATCAAAGCTGTCATTAACACTGGGAAAACAGAGAACATCAGTGAACTGAGGAGCTTCATCAGTCTTGTCAACTATAATGCAAGATATATCCCAAATTTTCTAAATATGGTCAAGCCCTTGTGGAATCTGACAAGGAAAGAGCAGTCCTTTGTATTTACCCCCAAAGAAAGGACAGCATTTTACATTCTGAAGAAACATCTGTGCATGGTTGAGACCCTTGGATATTTTGATATCCATGCAAAGACCTGTGTCATAGCTGATGCAAGCCTGTATAAACTGGCTGTTCTGTCCTCATTCAAATCCAGAAAGGAGAACCCAAGCATATGGTAGTTGAAGCCTGAGCCAAGTTGAACATCAATAAACACAGACTGAATGAGAAGCATTAACTCTCATTTGGGCATGAAAAATTCCACTTATTGTATGCAGCATAGAATTTGAACTAGTGAAAGCCACAAATCACTGGAATTAATCTACTCAACAATGGCAACTTTCTGTGCATGAAAAAAGAGATGGGTACTCCAATTACAACCCTATGTTACTGAAGTTTAAAAAACTCATCAAAGAAAACAACTTAAGAATGTCACAAACAGCAGGTAAAGACCAGCAGACATCTACAAATGAAGACACAATTAACATAAAGCCTGCAACAAGAACAATAACAACAACTAGCTTTGTGAAAGAAACACATTGTCAAGAGACAAGACTAATCAGACACAGAAAGAGCCACACCCAGATATGGTAACTGGGCCTGAACTGATGTGAAGAACAGAACAAAAAAGACATTTATTCAACATACTTACACAGACACTAAATATATAGAACTGAGAAGTTACAATAACAATAAATGTTGCATACAAACCTCAATCTAACATAATAGATAGCCTCCAGATAATTAATAGCCTCAATCTAGATAACTTTGTCTTGCTAGTTTGGTTCTAAGAAAAGGAGGATGTAGTATCCTAATATGCAGGGCATACACATATACTGCTATGTACACTGGTGGATATAAATACCACCTACTGCATTGTGAGAAATAAAATATATAGAAATCCACCATGTTTCTATTTATGATGATTTTCTAGCATGAGGCTGAAAGTATAAAGATCAAACTTACAATTCAATTTTAATTGATTTAGTGAGACATGCTTGCTAAGCAATACACCACATTGAAGTGCCCACGTTTTTTCTTATTAGTTCTAAGATGAATTTGTAACAATCTGAATAGCTAACAAAATACTACAGTTACATATATATATATTAAAATTGGGTTTAGAGCTAGTGTTAGTATATTTCAAAATTATGGTAGCACTAGAATTATCTATTAGGTATTAGTGCTAGAGTTAGCTATTAGGTATATTTCAAAACTTGGTTTAATACTAGAATTGGCTATTATGTATATTTCAAGTCTCTAAGCCTAGTTTTGAAATTTACCTAATAGATAGCTCTGTTACTAGAGTTAGTTATTAGGTATATTTTGAAATTAGGGTTACAGCTTCTGTTATGAATATTTAAACAAGTTAAAACTAGGGTTTTAGAAATATTGCAAAAGTATGATTAGGGCTAAGTTAGCTCTTGGTTATATTTCACACTTGAAAACTTAGGTTAGAAGTAGTTATGGAATTTGGAAGGTTGTAGGGTTGGTGTATATTTTGTAGGTGAGTGCATTTTCATATGTAAACAATTAAAGAAATAGCATATATAAAATTGAGGTTTCTACAATGGACTGTTTATTCTCCTTTTTTATATAAACTGTAGTAAAACAATATTCCCAATATCTCTTGGGTATGTTCGTTTTCTTTTCAGTCTAGTAAGTAAGGATAAGAATATTTAAAATGGTCAAGCTCAAGTCAGCAATGGCAACTTTCTTTGCATGAATAAAGAGATGGGTACTCCAATTACAATCTGTAACCAAATTACTTCCTGAGTGGAGTTGCAAGGCATGTCCGAATTCTGTTGTTATAAAGTATAAAGTGAGTGCAGACATCAGCGGACCTGGAAATGAATGCACCTCGGTGGGACCATCTGTTTTTTGCTGCTTGGAGCAAGAAGGAGAAAGAGTGTGACACAAGAAATGGTTAACTTTTAATAGACTTCAACAGTGTCACCTAACGACATTTGACAAAGCCAAATGGGGTACTCATGTTGGGTTTGCCGTATTAAAAGTGGAATAAGGGTAAAAAGTCAAATAGAAAGAGGAAGATAATTCACATGCTTACAAAAAAGGAGTAATCTTTATTATAACTCATGTTACAGAAGAGTAACATGTAAGGGAGAAAATTGTCAGAGTTATTGAACTTGGTCACATTTATCTCAATACCCCCTCATGCTCTCATATTGCTATCTTTATTTTATTTATTTGTTTATAGATTTTATACATATGAGAGCACAACATAAAAAGGCTTAAAGTCCAAAGAAAAATCTCTTGAACTTTTCTAATTTTGCTTTTGTTACTGGTTTGATCATAATATCTGTGATCATAGCTGTGGTTGCACAATAGATAATGTCTATATTACTGTTATATTAAGCATTTGGTAGCAAGAGAAAGGAATAACAAAGATTAGGTTTTGGAATGTCTGTTTCAGGGGCTGGTCATCAGGATGGCAGTTGGGTGTAAGGGGAATGCTGGGGGTTGCACTAATTCTTGTGTGGGTTTGGTGTGATGTCACAGGATATGGTTGGCACCCGTGTTGGTCAATAAAGGTTATGGTGGATAGTAGTATGTCATACAGATGTGTTGAAATTAGGTGAAATGTCAGTTTCAGTGGGTGATTGTCAAGATAGCAATCTAATGTAAGTGCAGCACTTGGAATTAACCTATTTCTTGTGCTAGCCTGGCCAAGGTCACAAGATATTATCAGTGCACATTTGGTTGATCAAGGCCATGACGATAGGTCATTTCATTGGTTGGTAGACTTGTTGTGTTGAACTGGAGTAATGTCAGATTGGCATCCCATTGGTGGGTCGAGTGAGTTGCATGCTTGCAGAGTTGGAGTCGCTTCCTTGCAGAGTTAGAGCCACTTGTTTTGTGGAATCTGAGTCACTTATTTGTGGAGTTGGAGTCACTTGCTTGAGGAGTTGGAGTTGCTTCCTTGCAGAATTAGAGTTGCTGCTTGCAGTGGTAGCTTGGTTGAGGAGTTGGAGTCACTGCTTGCAAAGAGAGTCAGTTGTTTCACAGAGTTGGAGTTGCTGCCTGCAGAAATGCTTGATTGTGAGGTCAGAGTCACTGCTTGTGGAGTCAGAATCACTTGTTTGTGGAATTGGATTTGCCGTGGTGATGGCGTTGATGTTGAGGAAGTCTTGTAGCTTGGTGGTGTTGACATTGAGATGCTATCAAGTCGGTATTTACTGACAGGTGACAGTGTGTCAAAGTTGAGATGTTATCATGTTGGTATTTGCCGACGTGACAGCATTGCCAATCCTAACAGAATGGTTGCTTCAATAAGGTGTGACATCATTTTCTTAGCTACAAGTCTTGGTGGATCTAGATTTCTTAATAACATTATTGGGACAACAATATTGAAATCTGATTTGAGAGGTGGTAGTCAAGATGGATTTTCTCACTTGGATAATTCAGTGTTTCAGAAGGATCTACAAGTGTATCAATGGACTTATAAGTGTGACACACTCTGGAGAGAATTTTCAATAGTTCAAAATTAATGGAGTTCATATTAATACTTTTGGAGCCAAAATTACTCTCTCACTCAACCACTTGTGATTCTGTTAATGTTCATTGATTTTTAGAAAGACATTGGTGTGCTTGTTGGTGTCAAGTTTAGGCAGCCCATAGGAGAAACTCCTTCTCCAAAGAATAATACTGTTTGTGGAAATTCTTCAGACATTCAATAATTAGACAGAACAGCTCTCATATTTGTTTTCAGTTTTGACATTTTGTCAAAGTCTGGAAGATTTCAAGCATTCATTTTGTTCCTTTTGGTTTAACTGGTAGGATTTGTCTGAAATCTGATAAAATTATGGGGACTCCTCCCATCAGAGACTGGCTGTTTCTTATATCTCTTAAAATTTGATCATTAGCCTGCAGAGCTCTCTTATGCATCATAGTGTATTCATCAAACACAATCAAGTGACATTGTCTTATAAATTATTATAAATTATATCCTAGATGTTTTGTTGTTGCAGACAGTGTTTCCATTTGTATAAAGGTCAAGTTTGAATTCCAGATGATGCTACAGCAAGGACAATTCTGCATTCATTTTTTAGTTTAGCCAGTATCAAATTTATTACAAAAGCATCTAGGAAAAAATACCTCCTTTCTGGTACCTGACTTTTTCAGTGATGGTGTAATATGCCACTTTTTAGTCAACATTGATCATTCCAATATGATTTTGAAAATATTTATTTATCTTGGATTATACAAGGTTTTCTGTTGTTAATCAGTTACCTGCACCTCTGACAATCTGTGGAAGTCCATACTTTGGTAACTTCCCATGGACAATATTCGAATATCAATATCAATTAGTGCAGAATTATAAATTTTTTGACAGTAATTAATAACAATATCCATGATATCTCAGCTGTTTCTGATGTAGAAAGTCCTCAGATAGATCATCTCTAAATTTATTCCACAAGCCTTGAGGGTGGCTGACTTTGATGATTTTGATAAGGATAGCAAAAGGAGATCTAACAGTTTTTACACTATGGCAAACTGAAGCATGTGAGAGTGTTGCATCTCACTATCATTCTCAATCAGTCCTCTTTTATGGCATACTTCTCTGTAAGTTATGTAAACAATTCCATTAACTCTCTGAAGGTCCTCAAAAGACACTGGATCTTGAAATTCTTGTTGATTTGGATGCACTGTATATACATGAACAAGTGTGCTATCAAATCTGATATTTGAATTGGCTTCAACTTCAAGATCCTCATTTTCTTTTGATCCAATTCTTACTTGATTTTTTCCATGTGAAATATGATAGGAACTGGTGGTAATATAATGTTTTAGCAAATGAATTGCTTGAACAGAGTTTGAAAAAGCCGTCAAAGTTGTTTCTCATGAATTCATTGCCTGTGCTGCAGCTAATTCAGAAAATAAACTCTTTGATCATTTTCTAGATGTATTGCTAATTGTTGTACCACTGGATACATTTCATGAGTGGGGGAAACTGGATATCCTCCAGAAAGCTTCATTGTTACTGATGTATCAACTTTGCTGGTAATTGCTGATTACATCTGGATGAATTTGGTGATGGATAGCAAACATAGCAGCATCCTTTGCATCCATGCTTGATGGATTTCAGAGAATTAAAAAAATTGACATTAATGCATGCATAAAATAATTTCAAAAGCAAAGGACAGTAAAGGACAATCCATCTATTATCAACTTCATACTGGTTACCAACCATTACTTGAAATCCACCATCTTCAGATTTTCTTTTTCTGTATGATGAATATCCATCTTCACGTGTCTGTGTCTCTTGCAAGAAGCCTCTGAAATATCTCTTGGTACACATATTGTCTTTCATACAGGAAGAATTTCAATTCATTGCACCACATGGACCATGTGTATTTTCACCATTTCATACAACTGTCTTCAGTTGAATCTGGTAGTTCAGCAGAAATGAACTTTCTCCATCAACCAAATCAAAATATGAGCATGAGGTAGCCCACATTTTTGCTACGCTATAGTGTACATATGACATCTAACTGGACCAAATAATATATCTTTTGTGAATAAGTCTATCATTTCAGCCTAAACAGCCTTGATATAACATCATGTTTATGAACATGCAACTGTTCTTCAAGCAATTCATTTTGAATTTCTTTCCATTTAGGATTGCAGGTGTAGGTTATAAATGAATCTGGGTGGTCTCATTGCATCTTGTGTTGTTTCATGTATGTATTGTGGGCTTTCTATAAAACTAGATGGCAAGATAAAAGTTGGGCCAATTCTGTTCTAGCAGCATCAATTATTGATTGCATCTTTAAACTGTGCATACTCTTCAGATTTTAGTTTTTGGGTTCTTCCAAAGATATCCTAATCTATCTGATTCAATTTTGGTATACATGTCAACTGCATACTGGTTGACTTCTGTGTAAATGATTGAATATATTCAGATGAATCATGTAATGGGAGGTATAGAAAGCCAGTGCTTTTTTTCACCAGCTTGGGGGATGCTTAGATGATATCCATCTTCTCCATTCACAAATAACAGTGGATATTGCAAGGCATCATATGAGTATTGATGTTCACTTATCCTTTTTATATGATTGTCTTATGAAATATAATTTTACAATGGCATCCAGTCTCTCCACCTCTCATTAGACTAAGATGCATTATGTTACCGAGGATGTTATCTAGAGGTTCTCATTTCTGAATCTATCTTGACTATCAACTCAATAGATGGATCTGGCTCTAGAGCATATTTGAAACTTCTCACATAACTATTCTTTTTATGTAGCATTTCTTGGAGATTCCAGATAATATTCTTGTATTCTTGTTCACTTGAACTCTTTTCTCAGCTTGCTGCCTCATATCACAAACAAAGTATATCTATAAACACTGAGGTTCTTCATTAGGTAGTGGTTGAAGTGCTCCAGTTCTGTTATAAACTTGTCTCTGCAATATGAAAGTGTGCATAAATTATCTCTCATAATGGAAATCATCCAGAATGCATTGTTTGTATTTCCAGATATTTTATATAAAGTTTCTATGTTCTCTATTCATAAAAATGTCCTTCAAACTGTCCTTCTCGAATCCTTCTGGAGGTGTCTCCTTGTAAAAGTTGACATTCCCAGACACCATGACTCAGGACTCAAAGTTGGACATTGGGAATCTGGGGATGGCAATGCAGGATGGAGCAAGTTTGGAAAGGGATTGTTAATGAAATTCTGACCAAACACAGGGAGGTTGAAAGATGATGTTGATGAAGGTTTCAAATGCAAGATTAGTTTCAATTCAGTGCAATATTTTATCTAATGAATTGTCTGATCTTTTTAATTTGTTGAATTTTAGTTTTGATAGAGCATATGGAATAGTGTTTCCTTTTACCTATTCAATGTTGCAATCAAAGGCCATGAGCTCTATTTCTCATCTTAAAATTATAGATGTGACTTTCTGGGATTAAGAATAAACTCTAAAGGTTTATGGTTAGATTTCAACAGAAACTTCCTACCTAATAAAAATTGTCAAGATTTATCTGTGCTTCATATGATAGCTAAAGCTTCTTTTTCAGTGCTTCAATAGTTAGTTTCAGTTGACATTAATCTTCTAGAAATTATAGAGTTCACTTGTGTCCATAGTTAAAGTCACTTCCTTTTTAAGGTCAAAATGTTTTACGTGTTTTTTAAGGAAACAATAATTTCTGGGAATCCATCTGTGGCCCCCATGTGACATTGTTCCTCCACACACTGAACTTGGTTCAATGTAGCCAGTGGAACCTGTGGTAGTGTGCTGCTGTCTCCCTGAAGCACACTATTAGCAAAGATAACATGGAAACTTGGTAAAGCCACCATGGAGACCCAATCAGGAAGGCCACAATTTTGAATTCCCCAATAATCTCCTAACTGTTGTTTGGTTGGGAGAGAAAGAAATAACGAGGATTACATTTGAACAACATTTATTGTTAGTATGTTGTACAGAGATATTGAAAGATGGGTGGAATATCCATTTCAGTAGTTTCAGGATGACAGTTGGGTATAAGGGTAGTGCTGGGAGTTGACCTAATTCTAGTTTGATGTGAGGTCACAGGATATGATCAGTGCACAATGGTAGGCCATTTGTTGTTTGGTATGAATCCCTTTTCATACAGCACTGCTGATTACATTTTTAAAAATGCTGAAAACTTGAAATACCTTAGTACAAAGACATTCTTTGCAATACAGAAAGCTTTTATTTTATGCTATGTCTGTTTTACTTAATATACAGTAAAGCCTGAAACTAATTTTAGAATTATAATAATTTCCTAGGTGCTTCATAGTGTGGTAGTAATTGACCATCTTGTCTCCCACAATAATACTACTGTTGTGAATATTATCCAACAGAGATATTTCTTTTTCTGTCATATTCTCAAGTTAGAATCTAGATCATAGACACCTGATAGTTTAATTATTTAGTTATTATAGATGTTAATTTAATAATATTATTATTTTTTAAAGTTATATACAATGCTATTCAAACCAGAATATTCAATTTGGTTGTTACACTCACAATGCACAATGTTGTGGCCATTGTATCATCAGTCCAACATGGAGGTAAAAGTAAGAAAAATAAAATATAAAGAAGACAAATGGCTCAATGCTTTTAAAAATTTGAAAGAAAAACTTTATTTTACAAAAATACAAGTATAGCACAGATTTTAAAAAATCTAGAAAAAAAGAGAGTGATAAATGTTTCTATTGTACTTACTTTCAGTTAATATATATTTTTGAAAGAATTGTTTGTGACATTTCATTGGGAAGGAGAAAAAATGAAAACAAATTGCTTGACAAAAGGCTGTCAATACCAAGACAATCAGCATAGAAAAAAATATTTTCTTCTGATCCATAAGTGACATATCCTATTTATGACTTTTACAAAAAATAGGTCCTAATAAAACTGATCTTTCTGTCAAAGATAGGCACTGGAAAGTACTGGGAGATAAAAAGGGTAGCTATATTCTGGACTAGAAATAGGTTCTTACAGAACTATTACAGAATTAATGGCAGCTAGCTTGTGGAATCTTCCACATTAGCCTTTCACCCCTTTCAGGAAAATGTATTCTTCTCTAAAAAGCCCATAACCAATCATCACCTCATTTCTGCAAATTCAATCTTCTATTGTTTAATAAAGACCAAATTGTAGCAAAGTTCCAGGTGAATTCTATTTTCTGCCAAGCTCTCTGGAGCCAATTTTGCTACACAAAAGTCTATATAAATAACTGCATGACCCAATTCAGTCAGTCAGTCATTGAGTTTCATGAGATGCTACCAACCTCCACACATGGCAATTCACACACCACATTGAAATCTCAACTCAGCAAAGCATTCATCAACCATTGTCTGCATGTTAATCAATATCTACAATTGATGTAAAAAGTTAACGTTTTTACTAATAAAAAAAGTAATTGTACACTTCACCAATTTAGCCTATCAGTTAAAGGCAAGCAACTCTTGGCAACATTTATCCTTCTAAATTACGCACATACACACACTGATAAATGAATGAACACATTTGATACCTTTCTTTGCAGAAACCAAATTATTTTAATTTTTCTAACAATCAAAAAGCATCAACATTTCTTTACCACATTTCTGCATAAACATTCTTTATAACATTATCTTACAAACATTTTGATTGTCATTTCATGTAATATTTTATTGTTGAGATAAAAATTTCTTTATTGTTAGATTCTCTAACAACTCTGTTTAGTAATTTCTTGCCATGTAAATTGTCCTTAAATTGTTTGTGAAATCTATATGTCGTGGGATACTGACATTATAAGCATGCATAATATTCCTCTTACATTTACCTTCTGATGCATTTCACTCCATGTACATGCCGCAACAAGCTCATCATTTTACAGTTTAAATTGCTTGAAACATAAGTTCTATGCTAATAGTTTCTTCTTTTGTACTTTTTGCTTATGGAACTCTTTTCTTGCTTCTTGCTTTCCAGGCAACTCTGATCTTCAAAAATTTAAATACAATATTAATCATTATCTTTTGTCTTCTTAATTCCTGATTTTTATTGTTCTCTCTCCTTAATGTTTTTCTTTTTCTCATATTCTTTGACTCTCAGTAATCCCTCTGAATGACTTTATTGCTTTGCTTGGAGTGAAATGATTAAAAAAAATAAAGCAAACTGAATAAATTTCTCTAAAAAATAGCCATTGAGTTTTTTTTTCCTTTTGGAATCATCTTTTATTTGCTGAGTACATCTTCTAAGTCATTGTCTGCTTTGTTGAATTGATCTTTTCTCTGCTGGATTAATAATTAAAGGGAGGAAAAGAAAGATGTTCATTGATAAATGGCTAGTCTTATTGAAAAACATCACCTAAAGGTGGTAAACTTCTTAAACTCAGGGAAAAAATTGGGAACTACAGTTAACAAAGACAAATCACTTTCCTATTGAGCAAATCTTTGAAAAACAGGAGTTGATTTTTTTCCTTTCTTTTTCTTCTTGTTTCCAATGTACAAAAAACATTTTTATAGCATAAATTAGTCAGCAGATTTTATTTTTTTCAATCAAGAATTATTTGAAGGCAAATATTTACATATAAAAATATCCAGAAATCTTTAAATAAAACTGAATTTATCATAGGCACTGGCAACCTTTTCAGTAGGCTAAGTACATAGATGAATACCATCTGGGAGCCTGTGATCAAGAAAGAAAGAAAACTTTTAAGAATTTCCACTATATCAAATTGGTATTGACTGAATTTGATACACCATTGGAGATGATTAGAAAAAATCCACCAAAAAACTTGTATAAATAATGGACTATTTCACATTCCTTTGAAGAGAGTTGAGACTAATTATAACTGGTTTAACTATTTGAATATCAGTTCATTCAAAAAGGGTATGAATAGTTGTGAAAAGAGCAAGAGATATGTTGGTTAGGAAAATTATCATAACAGAAATTACAAAGTGAATTATCTAACCAGAAGGAACTGATTAGATAATTCACTGGCTTAGATCAAACAGTATCAGAAATGAATAGAAATCAAATTCAACATAGCCGGGACAAGTTGCACGAGTAGGAATTTCAGGGGGACAAAGCATGCTAAATACAAAAATTACACTGGTTGAAAGATTATGATATGTGTTATAACAATGTTCATTGTCAGCCTATTAAAGCAGTTGTTAACATCAGTAAATACCAGTTAAGTACCTGTATCTCTAAAAGAAGCATTATTGAATAATGAAACCTTTGTTTGGTACTACTATTAAGAAAGTTGCTTATTTAGATGTCATAACCTAAAGAAGCTTCTTTGAGGATCTCTAAAGAGCTGAGATGGAAAGTGAGACAATCATTGAAAAAAGCTAAGCATTTCAAATCAAACATCACAAGAGAGGAACAAATGGCTATGAAAACCTTGCAGGGCTATATTGAAATTATCCTATGACTAGCAGACATTTTTTGGTGTGCATTATGAATTCTTTGAAGGACATTGTTTTGCATACTGTTTGGTATGTCTCTGCATTCATGTTTAGTCACCAATCCATCTTCTACTGAAAAATATTCTTTTCAATGACTAGTAATTTCTTATAAGTTTGGGTATATCTTTCAAATCCTCTGGCATCCATTTATTATCATTTGTTTTAGAGTTCTCAATTCTTCATCTTCTTCTGTAGCTTCTTGTAAGTCCATTTGCATTTGTGTTGATATATTAACAGTATTTATTGTTATATCTATGTCGAATTTCTCTGCCTTGTGTTGGCTGTTCATTTGATAAATAATATGGCATTCTCATTTATTTACCTGGGTTGTAAATATCATATGGTTGTAGCATTAACAACTATCTTTGCAATCTTCGGGTGCTTTTGCAATGTTTTTGTTCTGTATGTTTTCTAATGGTTTGTGGTTTGATTCTATTTGAAATGCTTTTCCATATATATATATATATATATATATATATGTGTGTGTGTGTATGTGTGTGTATGTGTGCATATGTGTGTCTGTGTGCATGTCAGTGTGTGTATGAACTCTGGAGGTTAAGCAAAAAATTTAATTTTAGTGTTTTTTTTAGACGATATGTTAATAGATAAACTTGTGGGAATTAATGACAACAGAATACCGAGGAGATTATTGGCCAAAAAAGACAATGATGTTTCAAGAAGCCTTTAATATTGCTGTAGGCATGGAATCAGCATCAAAACATTTACTTGACATCCAAGGCAATAAGTTAGAGGCCAACAAAGTTAGACAATTATTCCAAAATTTCAGAAGTGGACCAAACAGCAGGGGAAATTAATCCTTATCATTTGGACATAAAAATAAATAATGAGACTGTATTCATGGATATAGGTACAGGAGCCTCAGTTTCAATGATGGAGCTGCAAACATATGACAAAATTAAGAAAGACAATTCTTTGGAGCATACTAAAATAAGGCTAAAATCCTATATTGGGAATGACAGTTCCAGTGAAAGGACAAATTCAAGTGTCTATCCAGTTAGGAAAGTATGAAGCTCAATTACTACTTGCAGTAGACAGAAATTCACCAACATTTTTTGGTTGAAATTGGTTGCCCAGGTTTATGCTTCTTCTATGTACCATATCCTTTTCAGATCATGGCTCTACACAATTTCCTTTGTAGCTCTTAGTAAATTTGTCTTTTCACTATCTTTCCTAATCACTGTTCTCCAAACCATTTACACAAACTTGTTAGGTGGGTTATACCTTTCCTTTGTCCCCTTTGCCTTCAATATGTCCTGTGAGTTTCAAATTTTTTAAGCCCTCTTTTTTCTTGCTTTCCTTTACTGCCTTCTGTAGGAATTTTTGTAGATTCCTTTCTGTGCATGCTATCAACATTGTGTCATCTGAATATCTTATATTGTTAAGATTGTGGCTGGTGGGAATTCTAATTATTTCAGAATCACCTCACTGCAATGGTTTAATAAGTCTGATGAGAAGACACATCCTTATTTTATATCCCTTTCTATTTTTGTATATTTGTTGAATTTAATTTTTATCCAGGCTACAGACACAAAAGATTTGGAAACATTACTGCCCAAGTATCAGAATGTCTTTGACAAAAGATTAGGTCATGTTTTTTTTTACCTCGGCTGAACTGTATGTAGATTGAGTGATCAAACCCAATTATTACAATAATTGTCCTGTGCCATATATGCTGAGAACAAAAATTGAACAAGAACTTAAATTGCTACAAGAAGGAATAATTTTTACTAGTTGAATTTTCAAATGGTTACTGTACTGGATAAAATTGTCGGGTTTTGTGGGAGTTACAAGATAATTATCAACCTTGTGACCAAACTGGATAATTATCCTATAGCCATGACTGAATATCTCTATGCAACTTTAGGAAGAGGTGAATCATACTCCAAGTTTGATCTCAGTCAAGCCTATCAACAATTATTGCTATATGTGAAATTCTAAAGTTTTATCATGATCAACACCCATAAAGAACTATTTGTGTATAATCGTTTATGCTATGGTTTAAAATCTGTACCAAGGATTTCCCAAAGAGCCAAATGACACTCAAAAGTGAACAATACTGGTGAACATTAACTGATATGAAATATTACCTAAACAGAGAAAGCATAGAATCTATGGATTGAATGAATGGTTTGATTAAAAAAATCTCAGAATTTTATTGAAAACAAAAACACCTCAAGAAGGCTGAGGGTACAATAGCCAAAGTATAACAACTTTAGATGAATATGCTGGTTTGAAGAACAGGACGTATAGTTTTTAAATCATTTTTTTTATTTTACACTAAACAAAATGCTTTTTTGTTTTTATGAATAATTAATTTTATTCTGTATATATTATGCTTTCAAAGAAAATATTGAATACTCTGTTTAAATAAAAAATTTGATTAAAAAAAATCAAATAATGAATGTTTAGAGTGATGATATCAGCCAAAACATGCTTGACTTTATGTTTTTTTTATATACTTACTTACTTATTCTTTTCAGCCTATACTTTTATTCATATTTTATTCTTTAAGTCATGTACTTAGTCATAATCATTATCATTTACTATCCAATTGTCTAAAATCAACTTATATATTTTTTAGGTTTGATTTTTTTGTTGTTGTTGGAGCCTTGATTCTAACTACTTATAACTATATAGAAAATAAAGGTATGAATTTTCAATGCTTTATTTCTTAAATGTGAAAATTATTTCTCTTATAAATCATTTTCTTATTTTACTTTTTTCTAATGAATTTGATGAGAATAAAATATCAGTGGATTACTGACCATTTTAAACTTTTTAAAATTTCAGTATTTAAATTCAGTATATAAATTCAGTATATAAATTAGCTGTTTTTAATTTAGATTCCTTCATATGTGTTGTTTCACATTTTCCTTATTTCTCCTTTTTCTTGTTTTTCCTTTACTTTGTTTCTCCTTTTCCTTGTTTCCTCTTTTGCTCATTTCTCTTTTGCCTTGTTTCTCCTTTTCCATGTTTCTTCTTTTCCATGTTTCTTTAATCCACCTACTATAACAAAGAAAGAAGGACAATAAAAAATGAGTGATTTTTCTATTAAATCTAGCTCTCAAGTTTTAATTATTGATCCTTCACAACATATCAAAGTAAGCCAAATTTAAACTTTGAGCTTGACTGCTTGTGTTCATTTAGCTTCATTTAGCTTTAGCTGTGTTCATTTAGCTTCATTTAGCTTTATTATATTTCCAAAAAGTATGTATCCATTTCTCCCTGGGCTTTCTTCTATTGCTAGATGTCTTTAAAAAATATTGTGATAGTTTACAGTGAAGAGTGTGGGTGTGGTAGCACTTGAGCAAACTTCTCTTCCATACCTATTGTATAATAAAACCTATAAATATTTTTACATTCATTGTTTAACTTTGATTGAGGCCAGTATATACACACACATGCAGAAAACTATGCACTGTAAGGCAAACATAAATTTTCAATTATACTTATTAAAAATTGCACATAGGAATTGATGTAAAGATACATTTTCTCTGGATCCAATTTTGAAAGTATGAAAGAAATTTAATTTATTGTATTTAATAAACATTTCATATTTTATTGTATTTTGTTAGTAATTTTATTTTGTTAGGTTAATGTCTGAAGATGTGTTAACACTTTCAAGACCTATTCTTCAAGTTTCTCCCTAGAAGGATTTCTTTAGGGTTAATAAGGAAATTTAATTGGTGAAAATAAGAAGAAATATTATCAGATAGGTTTACTTGTTACTTTTGAGGTATGGCAGTTTTCTAATTCTGATTACTCTGAAAAAAAATGTGACTCTGAAATCAACTTCTCTGATAGACATTTTCTTTCAATTTTTCAGTGCTTCATTTCAAATTTAAAAGTGATTAAATTAACTCAGATCAGTTTCATATTTAGGAGAGGCTGACTTTTTTTCATCGCAACATATTTCTTTTAATTATTGGAAATCTTTTTTATTATTCATAAACTATGTAAGCTATGAACTTTAAGTACTTGTCTCAAAGATAGAGTAATGGAACATTATAATAGTTTAAATATTAAATTAAATTATTAATTCAAAATTTATTTATAAATCAAAGTTCACTAGTAAATACAAAATTGATTAAAATGTGATGAATTACTTATTTCAAATTCTGCTTTCATTTCACATATTCAAAAGCAATTTCCTTCTTGATAATTTGAATGTATTTTTAATTGCCAGTAAAAGATGACTCTTATATACTGGATTTGTTTCTTGTGATGAGAGTTTTGCGCCTGTTCAGGACCTTTGCCAGCATTAAGAGGTAAGAAGAATTTTAAAAGATAATTATTTCTTAAAGCTAACAAGCTAAAAAAAAGTTAAGTATGATTTACAAAAACAAAACAACAAACAAAACAGTGCTACAAATATTCCTTTCTTACATGCAACAACCCATTTGTATATAAGTAAGAAAAACATATTTCACAAAATCCATTTCACCATTGTATTATTGTAGCAGCACTCTCTTTCACCATTCTTACTTAGTTCTTGATTGTTTCTCTAACTTTATTTTCTAATCTTTCCAAAAAACATTAATGAATCTTTATTAATTGCTGCTTTCAATGTTCTCTTCTGTTAAAATAATAACACCAGCTTTTGTTTCTAGAAATATCTTTATTTTGGTCAACACCATGAAATACTGAAAACAAATTGTGCCAGAGCAGTAATAAAAATAAAAATATTATTTCAACTAAAAGTTCAGTAAATTTCAGGAGAGATTTGTAGAAACAAATTATCTTGTGCCTCTTGTCATCAATGAGTTGAAAACTGCTAGAATGGTTAAGATTAATTTCAGCTTATGTTTTCAAGTGTGGGACAACTTTTGTCTTTGTTGTATTTTTCTCCAATTCCTGGACTGATCATAAGACCAAAAGGGGGATCAATTCAAGAATTGTGGGATTCCTGCACAAATAAATCACAAGGGTGGTTCCCCTTGGGATATGAATCCATGCTATTCTTCTAATTGGCACACCTTTTCAGCAACAGATAGGCCCCTTCTAAATTTGCAATTGGTGTAAGCTGGTCATTAGTGAAACAATAAGAGATCAGGAATTGTTCCTGAGTAAAACAACTAATTTTTGGACTTGGACTTCAAGAAAAGATGATTGTATCAAATAGCAAAATTTCTACATGTTTTTGAAAAAGCTTAGAACCTACTGAATTTTCAATGTGCTTTTTTACTTTTTGGTTTTTTAATTTTATTTTGGAAGATTTGAGAATTTCATTGTCTTCACTATTGTCTTCCAATTGCAAGACCACATCACTACCTGGCTCAGCTGTTTATACAATCAGTATCATTTTATAATCTTCCATTATTTCAATTGCAGGAACAGGCTCTTGTGATTCAATTTCTTCTGAAATATCTTTCTCTGAAAATGATTCTGTCAATCCTTATTTACAAGAAAAAATGAAACATAATTTCATTTTCCCTAATCTCTCACACTTCAGAGAGTGCTTAATTTCTGCTTTCTAGTTCCTCTATAGATTTATTTTTGGTAGTTTCCACAAGGAGATTGCTAGTTGGACCTTTTGCCAATAAAGAAACTTCAGTTTCTTTCTTTCTAGCTTCTTCTGACAGTTTCTTTTTTATTTGTTTAGTACCAATGATGGTTTCTTGAACTGTCTCAATTGCATCAAAAGACTTCCTTTTAGATATCTGAATGATTCTCTTTTCATAAATTAGTATACAAAATTTTAGCCTATTTTTTACAGTGATTTTTTTATATATATATAATATTACATTTTACATTGATTGGGAAATTCTTCCAAAAATCAAATAACTGTCAGATTTTAATGAAACTTTCAGGACTTATTCACAAATGAATAAAATTATTTTAGAAATGTTTTATTTTTAGAAAATCTTGGTCAAAATTTTTTAATTTTATGAAATTTTGAGAAATTAAATTTTATAGAATTTAATGTTAAAAGAATAATTTAAATCATCAATTTGTTTTTGCAAAAAGGGATCCCAGTTACTGAAAATCTACTCCAAATCGTAACATAAAAAAATGCAATAAAACTAAGACATTATTTAATTGAAAATTATTATTAATTATTTAATTAGAAAATTTTTTAATTGCTTCTATGAACAAGATATATTATGGACACTATGTCTTAAGAAGAAAATTCTTTTCAATGAATAATGAATTTTTACAAGTATGGCGGTGTCTAGGGGCACGGCCTGGTCTCGGCCACCAGATATGGCAGTGTTCTGGTTTAAATCCCAGTTTGCTCACTTTGGTCAGGATCGATCCTGGTATCAGAGAACAAGCTGTCAACCTACTTGTTGGTCGTTGATGATGTTTGACACAGCAGCTGGTCTTTAAGTTGACCTCTTCAACTATGACCTCTCTTACCCATGTTGTGATTTTGATCTTAAGAGAGTCAAGCTGAATTATCACTAGGGTGTCCCAACCACGCTAAACCAAGGAGTTGAACATGTGAACACAAAATTGAAAAATAAAATGGACGATGCCCGAATATGTCACGATATGATGTTTATATCAAAATAACAAAAAAAATATTTACAGTTCTTTTCTTCTTTGTTTTTTTTCTTCTTTTCCCAACCCATTCTAATATTTGACAACAGAACGAAAATTTCAGGTAACTTCTTTAAGGGTGGCAACTGGATTTATCTTCAAGTATTGTGATTTGTACTTTCCAGGATGGCACAAGGTTTATTGTCGGAGTCTTTCTTCGGCGACAACTGGTTTTAACTTCAAGTACTGTCGATTGTACTTTCACAGACGGCACAAGGATTTCGTCAGAGTTTTTTTTTCTTCCGCAGATAATTATTATTATTTTCATTAGGTTGACAAAACAGTGTTATGACAGAAATCTCTTAACTCTCAGTTGCAACTCCACCCTAACTGTATCTGCAACTCCAACTGACTGCAACTGACCCCAACTAACTTTGGCCCCCGTGGGAACTTGTATTTATGGGTGTCTCTTCCAACTGGTGTGGTGCGGGTGAATAAGTGGGTTTTACGCAAATCTCCTAAAATTCAACCATTCTCTTTCTTTCGTTTTCTATTTCACTTTCCAATTTTGGAAAATCCCCTCCTCTTTCAGGAGAAGCCATTATGTGATGTCAGCCTTCCTGACGTCATCTTCTGCATTTAATTTTTTCTCAGGGAAATTTTGGCTGATAATTTTCCCAGTACGTACATGTTGGACACCTTTCAGCAGATGACCTTAACCTTGACCTGAATTGTGTAACTTTTTTTTTGTTTAACCCTTTTCGTCCATACGCCATGTTAAATATTGTTACACAAGAATCTTTTTCATTTTTTTAAATTGAATTTTTTTAAAAATCAGTATCACCCCAAGCAAGCCATTACAGCCATTAACAGGGGTTACAGGGTTTGGAGGAATTAGGAACAGAAACATTAATAATGAGGAGAAAGAAAAGAGCAATTGAGATTACAGTAGATAGTGATTTAAATTTTTGCAGATTAAAGTTGGTTAAAAAGCATGGAGCTGGGAGAGAGTCCACAAACGAGAAGTGTGGGATAAGAAACTGTTAGCATAGAAGTTATGGCTACATCTAGCTAGCACAACTGTAAATTGATGAGATCTCGCCATAGTCTAATATTGCGCTTAAATTCATACAGTCTGGGTAACATAGTGTAGAGCTCATCCAAACAATTACCATGAAATTATTTATAAAAAAGGAACAGATAGGCAACCTTACGGCGGTGGGAAAATGACTGAAGCTGGGCTGCAAGATCTGGATCAATAATATTGGTGATAGTTCTATGGTTCTTATTGAGGAGCTCTAGGAAAATGGACAGGGGTACTGGAACATATATGGCAGCAATATTCTAAGTATAAAGGAATGGTAAGACCTATAGATATGTAAGATAGATTCCAAAGAGAAAAGTTGTTTTGCTTGACAAAGTGAACCAACTTAGCAGATGATCTGGTGATAGATTCAATGTAGACTTTCCACCTCATGTCAGCTGAGTACATTAGCCAGAGAAGGCGCAATCAGTCATTTTCTTGATGCTATGCATCAGTCATGATGATGGAAGGAAGAAAGGGGTATCTCAGATGATTTGATGGAGAGCAGTTTAGTTTGGTGTGTTGAAATGTGTCACAAAAGAAAAAAAAATCGTCTCTCTCCTACTGTCGTAGCGACGGGCACAGTCTCCACTTCTGAGACGAACTGTCCATCTTCTCATTCCAGCCCTTTACATAGAGCTTGGTAACTTGCCCATACAAAACACCAACAAGCCAGCTACCAATCACAGTTTCCGCGCCTGCCCACCTTCACTGGATTAGGGGGTGTCAAGTTGACCGAACAACTCATTACACGCTCTCCTGATCTTAAGATCACAAAGCTCCTCAGCTCGAGAGATGGTCGCGTCTGTCTGGTGACTGCGTCCGCATATACACAACGCTTTACACATTGGGATGACCACACATGCGCGAACTCGCTTGCTCCGAGGTGGCAGATTTCCAGATTCATCTCGTGTCTCGCTGCCATGATCGCACATCGTGCAACTCGGGGCAGCCCTCTTCTGCCGGGCACTCCTTCTGAGCGGGATGACAGGGTCCTCATGCTCGGATGAACTCTCATCCATTGAGCTGCCACCCGACTTTAAATACACCACTCGTGCACCATCTTCATAATCACTTTCATCATCTGATGACGGTTTTAACCCTACAACTGGTCACAAGTCTTTAACATGACGAGGCACGCCATCGACACGCACTAACTGCGGGCTGATAATCTCGGTAACATGCCCCATTTTAAGCTTGTCCGTACACTTGCTGTGCGGGGTCTTAACCCACACTACGTCACCAATTCTGTATTTTGCTTGCGCGTCGCTCGGAGCCATTGCGATGTCAATGCCTCGCAGGTGTAAGTGATAGGTGTGCACCATGTTAGCCGGTGCTGTTGTAGTCGAAACACCGTCTTCAGGCGTCGCATTATACCAATAAACTGCTTCGGGGATCGAACATCGCTTCTTGGCTGCAATCACTTTTATAGACCGGTGCCTCCTTTCTACTATGCCGTTTCCCATCGGCACGTAGGCACACCGGAACCGAAGCCGCACACCCCACTTCCTTAAGAACTGCGAGAATTGCTCTGAGGAAAACGCCGCACCATTATCTGTCAGTATTTCTGCAGGTGGCTCCCGGTCGTAAAAGATGGACTCCAATTGACGTATTATGCTGGCAGTGTCCTGCCGATGCAGCAGTCACCAAATGAGAGACCACAGTCAGTAATAGTCAAATAGAGCTGGCTGCCAACATGCGTAACATCTATCCCCAGCTTGTTCCAAACACGGGTAGTACTGAAATTTCCTTTTTGCCATTGCACCGGTGCCGGGTCAATTGACTGGCACGCCTCGCACCTCTGCACTACTGTCCTAACATCCGCCTTTTTGACTGCTGGGTCGAGCATATTCGAGAAGTAGAGCGTCCGTTTAATCCTGGGATGCCCACACTGTTCATGTATGCTCATGAATCCACTCGTGGTCCATACTGAGCGCAGAAGCCGTACACGGCAGCTGCAGAGGTTCAGACTCTTTCCGAGCAACAGTCAACCAACGCTGCGGAACGCGAGTCAAAGCATCTGCTCTGTTGACTGCCGAGTTAAATAACGCTACATCCACAGACAGGTTGTATTCTTTGATAGTTTCAGTCAGCGTGGCGAGCCGCCTTCGTATCAACATCTCGCTCGATGCCTTGGTGGTCAGTCGCGCTCTTCCGGTAAGTGCATCTGATATCCAACGCTGAGTGCATGCTGAGTCCGTGACGACTGTTGCTTGCCATTGGAGCGCCAGGTTAACCCCCTTCAGAGTGGCGTCTAGTTCGGCCAGGTTTATGTGTCGTGCATCATTTTCAGGTCGTAACCAGCATGCGTCTTCTATGATGGACCCGTTATCCTCAAGGGCGACACCTATGGCCAACGAGCTGGCATCCACCCAAACGGTGAGCTCGTTCCCCTTAATGCACCAGTCACCTCGTACGAGATCATCTTGCATCACTCTCTCCATATTTTCAGTTATCATGCATCTTAGGGTAACGTCGTGCACCTCGTCGTCCCATCCTGACGAAACAGAAGTCACGCGGCGCTTTATGGCTGCTGCCGCCACTCTGAGCCAACCGCATACGGGAAAATGGCCTACCAGTTTCCCACACATGGAGAAGGCACTTCGACAAGTGATCACTGGTGGTACTTCCGGGACGTCACTGCCTCGCCTCCAGCGAAGTTTTTCTCTATCACTACTGATGTGTAGTCCAAGTACATTCGCTCCATCCTGCAGCGGCTCTGGGGCTTTGCACACCAAGCCAAAGCGTTCTTGATGTTTCTTAACCCTCGTTGAAGAGGCCACGTTTTCATTGACATAGACATCGTCATTGCCCTTCGAATTTCCTCATCCTGCGACATGACCACATTCATAATCGCTGACATGATTTTGGGGGCAATTTAAGACCAAATCTCAATCGAGTGAGGCAATATCTCCTTCCTTTTCCCATGACAGTCTGAAAGGGCCAGAGCGGTCGGTGGACTCGGACTTGGAAGTAGGACCTTCTTAAATCGAGTGTGGCTACGTTGCTCCCTTGCCGTCGCCATTCCCGCAAATTCTGAGCACAAACGTCCGCGTTGGCCGTATGCGCATCTACAAAGTTATTCAATTCTCTGTAGTCCATGACCGGTCTCACTTTCCCCCTATTCTCTTGCACTATTGCCATCAAGGAATCAGTCCTCGAGGCGGCCCTAGCGTCTCGCCATCCGCCTATCCGCCCACTTCCACGTTGCGGTCCATACGCGCCTGCGCTGGTCGACAGTTGCACTGAAGTCAGGTTCGTTTATTGCAATGGATGCTCTGAGAGGCACGTTCTCAGCGGCAAAATTCACCTCACCTGACCCGCTTATACGGACTCCTCCCAGTTTCGCAATCACGTCGACTTCTAGTAGGAGGTCGAGCCCTGGCAAGGTTTGGTGTACAATCAATATCTCCACGGTTACCGTGCGTATGTTGTTGATTTTCAGCTCCACTGTTTCGACATCTAGGCTGGTAAGGGTTTTTCCGTCGGCAGTTACAATCTGGGCCTCTTTAGGTCTCCACGAGCGACACGCCGACTTGCATATTAGTGCCTTTGAACACCCGGAGTCCACCAGGGCCGTGCATCTCTGTCCATCAACGAGCAGTTTAATCACAGGTAAGCGCCTCAATGTTGCACTTGCCCGGGGAGGAGACCGGCGCTGGCGTCTTTTCCCCTGACTCGTTTCCCGTGCACTCTGATGCCAAGTGACCCATCCTTTCGCATTTGAAGTACCGTAACCTTCGGCGCAATCGTCGTACCTGGTTGTCCGTCCTCGTTGCACGTCCCTGGGTGCAGCCATTATTCAGGTCGTTGGGGTTGGCGCATGGACAATACACCAAGTTTCTTCCGTTCTGGTCAGCAATTACTTCCACGGCATCTGCATGTGGCCGTTGGGCCGCTGCAATAAGTTGATTTACAGGTCTATGGTCATCAACCAGTATGGCTCGAGCTCTCGCACAGAGCTGGTCTAATGTCAAAGTGTCCATTCGCGCCGACGCCCGAAGCTGCTATCTGACATGCTGTGGCAACCCCACAACAAACGCGCGGGCTATCCATCTTTCAGGTGGTCTTTCTCTAACCTGGCGAGCCAGTCTTTCGAGTACCGACTGGAATTCATCGACTGTCTCTCCATCACGAAGTCGCTGCATCGCAAACTGTTCAAATGCTACGAATGCATCTACGGCGAACGCAGTGGTGAGGGCACGCTTGATTTCCTCTCTGCTTTTTGCTGAGTTGCCGATACATAGCGAGAGCCCCACCAATCAACCGCAATGAGAGAATGCGCTCGACCCTTTCTTCATCTGACAGCTCACAGATCATCTCTACTCGCTCGAGCCATTCTATAATTGGTTCATCCGACGCGGCCCCTCCAAACTCAGGAATCAACTGCAGGTCGAAAGGCCTCCTTGCCATTGCTGCTCGTTTCAGATAAAGCGTGTCAACATCTGAGGTTTGCCGAAATAGCTTGTATTGAAATTCGTCTCTCTCCTACTGTCGTAGCGACGGGCACAGTCTCCACTTCTGATACGAACAATATTTATTACTGTAAATAATACAATAAATGTGGCACAAGGCCGAAAAGGGGGATGGGGAAAGGACGTTCATCATTTGTCTTAATTTATAACTTAGCTAGCCACAACCACTGACCCAATCATACAAAACAATAATCCTAGCACCAAAACAACACATTCATACTTACCTTCTTTACTACGTCCACCAAAATACCTCATTGTCTCAATGAAAATCCTAAATAGCTCCTATATGTACAAATCGTTGTCTGTGAAAGGAGGGGAATAAAAAACAACAAGCTAAAAACATTCCAATGATATATATATACAATATGGTTATAAACTATTTACATGAAACTAAACAAAATCATGTTAGTAATAAAACCCCTCACAAGCCTTAAATGTGGCAGAAATCGATTGGGGACTATAAGAATATAGAAAAACATTCATCCATCCCAAGCACTCACACAGACATGCACTCATTCTGACACAACAGCAAATCCGAAAAACACACACGCGAAAAGAAAGTCGCCCCGCATCCACCAGAGAGCTGACATCACTGACCACCTAACGAGGGAGGGGATGGAGAGTTAAACTAAAGAAAAAAAGGGACAGAAATAAAAGGGTCCAATGAGCAAACACACCCTAGCTAAGTTTACTGGAAAAGAAAAGAAAAACTAAAGAATCAAAAACCTACTTCTAGCCTAAATCCAGGGATGGGTTGCCCAAGTTCGAACTAGGAAACTAAGTGCCTAACCAGCATCAAAATGTCACTCCAGGTTAGCCCCTTTTACTCGGCACAACCGCACAAGATTCACCCACCTTTTGCCAAATTCTGATGAGGTGAACCGCCGCCTTTCCGCCCTAATCTTGACTTTAATGATGGTTAAAGAACAAGATCAGTTGGGAAGAAGCGAACTTCTCGCCCTGATAGAATTCCTTCTGACGCGTCGTCCAAATCACGACTCTCATAACACCTAGTAAGCAACATAATGTTCAGCCTTCGTCATCTGCGGCACCACATTGCTACAAACAGAACTGGCCTCAAGGACAAAGAACTTTGCTTGCAGCATGCGGACCATGAGGCCTTCAACAAACTTACACAACGGCACTACTACCCTGCAATGAAAGAAGGCGTGGCCAATGGTCTCGACTTCCCCAATACAGCGACGGCAGTTTGGAGATTTCTCAAGCCCGCTGAACAAAGTCTTTTGACGACCCAGAGGGCTCCACGAATCACCAGCCAGGTGAGTGATGCCTTATCGTTATTTCAACCCTGGCGCCCAAGGCCATATCGAGCGAGCCTCCTGCTTCGTAAGACCGAGCTCGTCAATCAGATCATCCTGACCCCCCCCCCCACGACTAACAGTTGATACAATGCCCTACGAGACAACGCCTGGGCGTTGGAGAGGCCATCCGACGCCCGTAAGAGGTGTTTCAGAGCACGAAGACATTCGCGGTAGAAGGACGGGGTGTACGGCCGGACTCCTCCTCGCACGAGTGCACACTTCACAGGGATGGGAAATGTCTACGAACGTTTTCCTTCCAGAAGGCGCCCTCCTCATACGATCCGCGACACAGTCTAGAAAGGCGATGTGAAGCATATATTGACGAATCTCAATGCTAGGCATACCCAGATCGCCCACAGAGGGATGAAAGCAACAGATCTCTCGAGATATCATAGCGGCCTTGTCTCTCCACAAGAAAGAGAACAAAAGCCTTACTAATAATATTAGTCTGGTATACGGAAGTGGAAGTACATAGAGTCGGTAAAGAAAAATCGGGTAGATGTGTAAAACACATACTTCCGCCCTCTATTTCAAGGAAAGCCTCCTCCGAGACCACATATAAACCGCGATCTCGGCCTTCCCTTGTACCTCCGACCAATTCATTTCCAACTGGAGATCAGGACCGAACCAGACACCGAGTATCTTGACCGGCCCATCCGCCCAGAGGAAAGGTCCGGGAAGAGAAACTCCTTTCCACACACCCAACCGCAAGCCAACAGACTTATCGCGGTTGATCTTGGCCCCTGTCACCATCTCATAACCACTGATCTCCTTGCTGACTTCGTCAATCTCGGCTCTGCTCGACACAAGAACCGAAACGTTATCAGCATAGGCAGAATACCTGGCTGAGGTGGTAGCCCCAGGCAGGGAAATTCCGCTCAGGACCGGATTCGCCTTTAACTTGCGAAGTAATGGTCCCAACGCAAGAACGTAAAGCAAAGGCGAAAGCGGACAACCTTGACGAATGGAGCGAGACAATACAAAAGGCTCCGACCTTACCCCATTCACCTCCACCAGTACACCGCGGGTCGCATACAAAATTCGGGTCCAGGAGCGAAAGTCGGGTCCGAAACCGGCCGCCGAAAGGACAGCCTCCAGAAAAACATGGTCAACCCTATCAAAGGCCTTGGACTGATCTAAATTGATCAGTGCGGTTTCACTGTCGTCTTGTTCTAAGATCAAGCGTACCATATGCAGGTTATTCTGAATAGTCTATTCGGAGCCAATCAGACTAGACAGGACAAGCTGCAATCGGTTGGCTAAGATCTTCGTCAAAATCTTTAACTCTGTGTTTAACATAGTCAAAGGGCGAAAGTTATTTAACCCATATCCACCGTTCTTGTCCTTACGCAGCAACTTGATCACACCCCTGGTGAAGCGTTGGGGTATAGACCCCTGCTTCATCCAGTTGTTGAAGATCAGTTCCAGCAAAGGAACAAAAACGGGCGACTGCCTCATGTAAACTTCGTAGGGAAGACCATCTAGTCCCGGAGATTTATCCAGGCTAACCTGTTTCAGCGCTTCCCAGATTTCCGACTTTGTGATGGGACCCTCGCACCCAGCCGCTTCAGCTGCCTCGAGGCAGGGAAAGTCGGCTAAATAGGCGTCGAACCGGGCTCCCTGATGAAAAGTTCCTGAAAGTAATCCCGAAAGGCCTCGCATATGCCCGCGTTTGTAGTCACGTTCCGCTTATTCGGCAATGTGACGCACGCGATATGTCGCCGTGACGCGCTCCGATTTTCCTCTACACGCAATTCAGCGGCCATATTCGTCGCCTCAGAGGACATTATTTTTAAACTAGCCCTAACTTGAACCTTGCAAGGAGGACAACTCTTCCTTAGCTAAGGCTTTCCCCATTATCACGGGATTTCACTGCCCGATCAACTTTTTGTTCTAAAGCCGTTTGCGCCGCTAATCTACCTAGATTGAGTCGACGACTAAAATCGGCAGCAAACGTTCTAATTTTGGATTTTAATTTATCCCACCAGGCGTTCCCAACAACCGCCCCCGTCAATTTCTTCTGTATCTCTGGTCCTGGAAATCCTGCTCACCAAATAATGAAGAGTTTAATTTCCAGTACCCAGCCAACCTAACCTTAGGTTTATCTAAGTTTACACGGACCCGGACAAGCCTATGATCCGTATAAACTATATAATGGAAGCTTGGACACCCTAAGAGGTCTAACATCGACTCTCCTAACTAAGACTCGGTCGAGTTAGCTAGCAAGCGTCACTATTTGTCCATGCTACCTCCAGAGGGTGCTCATTCCGGTACTTATCGACAAGATAAAGCTCATCGATAAAGTCCAGAAATGGTTTCACGTCCCGGTTGTTAGTACCCGAATTGTGCCCTATATGATCTATATCGTGGTCAAGGACGGCATTAAAATCCCCCACTAAAATTACCCGACGAGATGTCGTCAAGTACGGTCCGATCTGCCGAAACAAAGTAGGCCGATCAGAATGGTTATTGGTCGCATAAACCCCAATGAGACGTAGAACCTTATCCTTTATGGTAACATCCAACACGCAAAACCTCCCCGCCGGATCTGCGAAGACAAGAGTACATGCAGCCTTCAAAGACTTGCTCACTAGCCAAGAGACACCCCTCGAACAACCATCATAACATGCTGAATAAAGGGAGAACCCCTTAGACAGCACGTCCTCGCGGTCATGAGAAGAAAACTAGGTCTCTTGCACACAACAAACATTCACCCCAAGGCGCTGCAAGACTCGGACCTCAGGCCCCGGACATTTTTACTTGCTAACCAGAGTGCCATGATGAAAACAAATTAGGGTTAATACTAGTTTGAACATGGTCGGGGTAAGGATACCAACAGCTTCTCCCATAGACCCATGGCCCATCTCAGTCGTGATGGAGCCGTCTTGTGAGATTCCGCCGATATCCCAGGGGAAAGTCAGTTTTAGGGCTCTATACAGGGAGGGGTGAACTAAAACTGGGACCCTCCCTGGACAAAATTGTTTTAAATTTTTCAATTGCTGATTCTGGACTATCGCAATAGGTAAGGCCATCTTGTACGACATGATGGCTTCATCCAGCATTGCCCAAATTTGCTTAGCTCCAGGGCCTGTTCTTATTACAGTCAAAACCATTTGGGCAAGAGGGACATTTTGCGGCACTTCAACATCCAACTCGGCAAACTGTTTTATTGAGAGAAGGTATTTCAAATCTTTTATACGATTGCCGTAATCCCTGGCTCTTTCCGCCTGAGCCGGGAAAATGCGACAAACATCCTCTCCCAAGTTATAGATGTGTTTTTTGGTCTTTTTCTTATCTTTCAGCTCAGGTGGGGCTTCTATGACGTTTGAAAGAGGGTGGGGTGGCATCTCTGCATTTTTAACGGGGGAAGGAGTGGGAGTATGCAGGGTTGTGTGGGAGGATCTTTTTTTAATGGGGTAAGTACTGGGTGTGTGGAGAGGGGTGTAAAAAGATCGATGTCTATAAGGGCTGGGATCTCTGCTGAGAGATTTGGACGGTGTTGCCAGAGGCGAAGGTCGTTTCTTAGGTGAAGGGGAGGACCAGGTAGAGGACGTGGAAGGAATAGGGTTTTGGTGTTGAGTCTGTTTCTGCTTGTCTAGTTTCTTCTTGAGTTCCTTTATTTTTCAGATTTCTCGAATCCGGGGTCAAATTTCCTTTTCCTTTTCTTGAAAAGACAGTTGAGGGCCCGGGGCATCGCCCTTAACGTTGCCAGAGGGAGTGGGTCTGTTCGTCCTTGGGGCTTCAGGGGACTGAGGACCCGCTGTCTGGCGCTTCCCTCTGACCTTCTCCACAACTGCACTAGCAGCGAGCGAAGGCTCTTTGGGAAATGTGGCCTTAGATGTTTGGCCAACTGGAGGATTATCCGTACCGGTCCCAGGATCTGGAAAGCCCATTACAGCCGAGGCGGTAGGTAAAGACGCGGTCAGAGGGGGATTTTGGTCAGCAGGAGCTTGACTTCCAGAGGCCTTCTTCTCTGGGCAGGAAGAGGAGAGGTGACCAGTCTCTCCACACTTCCAGCATACCGGTTGGTGGTAAAAAGGCGGTGTGTGTGGGGGGGAGGGATTCTAAATAAGCGAAATTGGCAGTTAACAAAAAACAGAAAACTCGCCCGAAAGCGAGGCAGCAAAAATAAATTAAAAAATAAAGAACAGATAAATAAAAAAGGTTTTACAACGAAAAGACAATTAAAACAAGGTTCACCTATAGACTAAAAATAAAAGCGCAAAATTCGCCTAAAGGCGAAACAATGAATTTAAAACACAAACAACGAAATAAATAATAAAACGCTAGACAAAAAAAAAAAAGGAAGAAAAAAAGAAAAAATAGCCGGAGCTAGTTACAATAACAAAATGGCTGACGTTAAGAAAGCGAGTAAAACAAATAAACAAAAAATAAATATACAAGTTAGACAATACAAAGAGAAAATACAAAGATTAAACAAAATTGGTACAGAAAAATTAAAAAACAATACACGAAAAAACTTAACGGATATAAAAAAAGGAAAGAATTAAAGAAATAACGAGAAATTAAAGTTAGTCAGAAATTAAAACGAAACACAGACAAGGGTCACAAAATAAAGAAAACGAAGATAGATTTAAAAGAGAAAATAAAGTAAAAGAAAATCAAAATCAAAAAGGAAACTAGAATAAAAGTTAAAGAGCAAAAATTAAGGGGCTAAAAATAAAAACATAGAGCTTGGTAACTCGCCATTACAAAACACAAACAATCCTGCCCACCTCCACTCTCTTTGTGGGTGTCAAGTTGACCGACTCATTACAGAGGTGTTAAAATTGATAAGACATCTTTTCCCCCAATTAATGATGGTCTTGAGGTTGTTTTGTACATCGGCTGCCATTTTGATCATGTCTGACTGATCAGCCTTATTATTAAGACAGGAGTAAATAGTAGTGTCGTCAGTGTAGATGCCAAGTTGAGAGCTGATGTCATTGGAAAGTTTGTTAATGAAAATTAAAAACTGCATAGGACCGCGTTTGTACGAAAGAATGTAGACGAGTGGCTGTTCATTTTACGATTTGATAGGAACGACTGGATCAGTTTAAAAATGTGCTCGGAGATACCGTAGCTTTTCAGCTTGTGGAGAAGACTTGAATGCCAGACCCTGTCAAAGGCTTTTGAGATATCCAGTGCTACAGATTGGGCTTCACTGTTTTTATCTAAAGCTCGATAGACTCTTTCGGCAATATCCTAAGAAACGAAAGCTGTATTGCTTGTCTGAGAAAAGGCCCAATGATGAACCAATTCAGCATTGATTAAGGCATCTAAGATTTTTCCAAACAGAGACGGTTAAAAGGCTGATAGTTGGATGGGTCAGACGGTTCACTGGAGTTCTTAAAAACTGGAACAATAGATAACTTCCAGCAGGCAGGAAAGCAGGAGGTGATGAGTCATTTATTATACAGTTTAGAGAGAACATGAGCTCTTTGGAGAGATACCTCTTAATCCATGCCATTGGTTCCACATGCTTTGTGGCAAATTAGGTTATAGTTGATAGCAGAATATGCATTCCATTCAACAGAGAATCAGTTCTAAGTGGGAAGTTAAGCAGTTAATACCCCAAATAAGTCAAGAATAGAGTTTGAGGATAATTTATCAGCAGAGGATAACACCTCAAATCGATTAAAGGGGTGGGGTGAATAAAGAACTTTCACTTATTTACTACCCTATTACAGAGACGCCTGTAGTCACGAGAGCCAAAGGTTTTAGAGGCTATGCAGTGCTTCATTCTCTCAGAAAACAGAGGCTGAACTACTTCGAGGATTCGTTTACATTTGTTATGAGCAGTAGCAAATAGGTACCTGTTATGATTAGAGCTATCCTGCTGGTATAGCCAGAAAGAATGGTTCCTATGTGCTATGGCGGCTGGTGTGCATCATGGAGAGGATTGTGGTTTCATCTGGTATTTCCGAGAAGATATGAAAGCGTCCATGCCGGTTTTGACCCAAGAAAAAATGTATGTGGTGCATTTTTCAGTTGAAAAGTTGAAGATGTCAGTCCAAGGGGTGTTATGAAGAAATTTCCGAAATGAGTTCCAATCAACATGCTGGTACCGGAAAGAGGTCTTAAGAATAGGAGGTTCCTGTTTAATGGATGCTTGGAAGGAGATATCAATAGATATCAGAGTGGTCCGAGTTACCAAGAGGGCAGTATTGTGAAGCTTAACAAGAGCTAGGAATGGAGGTAAGAAATAGATCCAAGCTTGTTGCTCGGTTTGGCTAGGGAAACGAGAAAGGAAGTCCACGATTTGAGTGAGGGATTGAGCAATGGAAAAATTTAATGTCTGTATACCAGCAACAACAGTACTTTTTGAATGTGTCAGCCATGTGTCGTTGTAAGCATTAAAGTCGCTGAAGGCAAAGATGTTCGCAGATGGCTGGAGAGAATGTGTCAGCTATTGCGTCTAATATACTGCAGTCTTGGAAAGAGGGGGGGGCGATAAATGAAAAAGTGATAGCTGATAGTTTAGTAGCGAAAGACAGAAGCACATGAAAGAGTAGTCAATAACCTCGAGAAAAAATTCTCTGGTCATCGAGAGATTATCCCAGATGTAAACATCAAGGCCATACATGTGAATGCTGGAAAAGGGGAAGATAACCTTGAACCAAGAATTCATTGATTGTAATGGAAGAATTCGAGTCAGTTTCACAAAGGACAAAGATATCTGGCGTCCGCTCCATGAGGAAGGTTTCTACTCTGCAGAAGTTGGAACGGATACCCCGAATATTGGAGAAAGAAAGATTGAGTGGGGTAGGTGGTTTTTATAATAATTTATATAAAGTTTTACATTTTAAAAAATTCTGACCTATGTTGCAGAGGTAGTTGATTAAGTAAAAACTATATTTACTAATGATAAATGGAAAACTTAGTACAATCGACCCTCAATATTTTAAAAATAATTCTGGAATTTCTTATATGCGTATAAACATGCTGATTTTTGTAAATATAGATGTCCATACAGAAAATAAGAGTGATAACTATAGTAGCCAAAGTACGTGAAATTCAATAAACATTAGGTTACGGAGAATATTTTGCTAAATTTGAAAGATTATTGAGTAGTTAAAAATTATATAAAAAGGCGCTCATGTTATATTCTTCAAGTAATTTTTACATATATATACACTATAGAAAAGCATTAGAGAAACTTCCGCTTGTGAGTCAAGCTGTCAACACCTTAAATAAACAGGTACCACCATGTTAAAAATGCATTTCTGTGATATTTTAAACTTAAAGTAAGTAATATTTGTTTAAAATCAGATTAATTAAACTTTAAATCAACTAATATACCCCAAATAAAGTTTTAGAAAAAGTATATTTTATTTTTGAAAGATTTTTTAATTAAGAGAATTACAATGCGATGACAGATAGCTAAAAATAGTGCTATTATTAGCGATGTTTAATGATTTCAAAACAGAAATTCATCTGTGAAGGTATCTATTTTAGACTCTTCTCTGTAAGGCTCTCAAAGTTAGATTTCAATTCTGGCACTTCCACTGTAATGTAATCTGAACTATGAGTTCTTTCTGTTATTGGTTTGTCAGCGATGCTATCTGTAACTGGCATTCTGACATCCATAGATTTCTTCCTTTTCAGTTTTCAGACAAAGCATCAGTACGACCTTTGTCAGAAAAATGTCCTTAGAAACATCTGATTTTTCTGTAGATGTTTTCAATTTTGTTCCGAAGTCAGAAGTTCCGTCAATCTCAGAATTATTGGAAATTTTGTCGTTTGCAACAACTGATTCATTGTCAGAATCTTCAGTAATGGAATCCTCATCACAAGCAACAACAGCCAAGCTTTTGGCTCTTCTGGAAACTTGCTTCTTCAAGCATTTTTTGTACCACCATGATACTACCAGAAACTGAATTCTGCTTTGAACCTCTCAAAGATGTGGTCATAGATTCAATAGATTCTTCTTAATCCTGTAGTAGTAGCATCTTTCCTGCCTTCAGCTTCCCTTTCGTTGATCTTGTTCTTAGTTCTGGTTTATTTTCAGCCTGCGAAGACATTAAAAATGCCTGGGGAAGGGGACAGCTGATGTGTTGCTTTATCATTGAGATGACTTAAAAATGGATTTCTTTTTCTCTCAACTTTTTCTGCTTCACTCTCTAACTCTGTCTCAGCATAACTTCTATACTCTGCCTCCATGACTTCAAGGTCTCTTTTATGCGCAGAAATTTCCTTTTCTCTATTTCAACCCGTTTGTAAATACACGCAGCAACATCGCTCTTTCTCGTTAATATATGGGATTTCTGGTGGCTGTTTACACAGACAGACTTAGCATCTTCTCTCTGAAGTAATTCATTGAGCTGGATCGAAATGTTTTGTGTCAGCCTCTCTGCAGTGTTCCTTTAGGACTGAAGTTATTTCAAAAGTAACCGAGGTGCTCATTCTCCTTCCTATGTTTTCTGAGGGTAGGGTAACGGTCTTCAAACTATCATATATCTGCCTAAGGTTTACCTAATATTGCTCGACTACTTCTATCATTTCTTCTGATTTGGAGCATTCTTCCTTAATTTGGTCTCAATGATAAAATGAATTTCCGTCTTAAAGCTAATGTATTTCCACATGAAAATCCTTCCTTTCGCTTGAGATAAAGCATTTTTCTGTTGTGCGTTTTACTCTTTCTGAGCGCCTTAATTCTTGAGTTTGTTGTAACTCTTGCCATCGACAGGTCCCAGTAAGTATGAACTTCGGACAAACGAGCTTCTGAAACATATATTCTTTTTTAACGAATTCTGAGGCGTCAAAGGGAGGCTACCCCTTATTAACTGATTGTGACAGAATGGTGTTAACCTTCTTTCAACCTACAAAAACGAAGCATTAAAAAGTAAAACCATAGTAAATTTTACAATAAATGGCAAGTAACGTTTTAAACTTACTTCCTTTAGGTAGCAGTCTTTGAGATTTTTTTTTGACAGTAAGAGAAAGTGCTATATCTTGCGACAAGGCCAACTGTAATTGGAGCTTTATAATGTTATTGTTTCAACTTTCAACTTTCAATTGTTCCCTTTTTTTCCTAGTGAAAGGTGCCACTTTCACACTTTCAGTCACCAACGTAGTGCTTGGTAGATCTTTCCACGCTTTGAAACGTATTTTCCTAGGTGGTTAATTTTCCTTCCAAATTAGAATATCAAAGTATTTATAGTTGCTGTCAATGTTCTTTTCAGGTGAATAATAACACAAGCCTTGACTGAATATTATCTTTATTTTGGTAAACACCGTACGGTAAAACGGTAAAATACTGAAAACAAAAGTTCAGCAAATTTCAGGAGAGATTTTCAGAAACGAGTTATCATGTGTACCTTGTCACCAATGTGTTTAAAACTGCTAAGATGGATAAGATTAATTCCAGCTTATGTGTTCAAGCTTTTGACTTCCTCCAGTTACTAAAATCTAGATAATTAACTGTTTAATTGGCCCAGTTACTTTGATTGCAGTCTAGTTGAGTGGAATGTGCTGCTGCATATAAGTCATTTGATGATTTCTTTTTATCATTGAGTCCTGCTGGATTCAACCTTTTGCCAAAATAACATGTCCATTTTCTATTAATATATCCCCCTACTGCCTTAAATATGCCATATTCAAATGATTTTAATGCTGAAAAGATAACCCAAACATACTTCCTCCAGGATCTAAAATTTATTTTCAAACCCTGATACACTTCTAAGAAATGTTGCATATATTTCTTGCTTACAACAGCTGATGTTTTGTTTTCATTGGGGGTATGTCCTATCATGACATTCTTTAGCAGCTTAGATTTTACTTAGACTTAGTCATTCACTAACTGTAGCTTTCACCAGTCTTTCATTTTCTGAAATTAAATTAGCCTTCTTCAATGCTCTGTATGCAAGTACTGACTTTGGTCATATTTTATGATATCACCCACCAATACATACCAGGCTATTTGGTATTTTTCAAAAGACTCAGAAAATCTGAAAGCTGATTGGTTGGTGTCCCTTTTTTAAAGAAGGTAGCTATATTTAATATAATTTCTCCATACTATCATCTGTATTTTGGTGCTAAGGTCTATTTCAAGTACACCTACTCTTGCTTTTTCTTTGAATATGAAAAAAACAGTGAGTGCTCTTTTCTCTAGATCAGTGCTAGTAGTCATTTACCATATTTGCATCTCCTTTCTTCAGAATACCCGCTTTGGTAGTGTGACTTTACAAATTTAAGCATATATTTTTCTTTATCTCATATTATTTCACACTTTGTAACCACTTGCTTCTTAGTGACTTGCTTGGGGTGAAATGATTAAAAGAAAAAATATGTACTATTCATTTTTCAACAGAGTTGAGGCTATAGATTTGGAAGTTTTATATATATATATATATATATATATATATATATATATATATATATATATATATATATATGTAAAACTTTGTGGGTAAGTAATCAAAGTGAATCCTAATAATATAAAATATTAAAACTGATCCACAAAAGAGAGCTCAATGCATTTATTACAGAGCATATGTAAATAAATTACATATAAATGAAATTCAGAAATACCCCATCCCATGGCCATTTTTCTCCACAATAAAAATTTCCTTCTGGAGCTTGTCAACACTAAATCTTTTTAGTGTTGACAAGCTCATTTTAGGCCTGATCTGGCTCTTGTAAAAGTAGAGGATAACATGAGGCGTCAGGTACTTGTTGAAGTAGTACAGAAAACTGACCATTTTTCTGCATCTTTAGCAGTTGATCGTATAAACAAGTTCCACTTGAAGGCTGGTGTAAGTTTTAGGCCTCTCAAGGCATTGTGACTGGTGGTAGTTTAGGGTTTGATTGGTGATGATGGAATGTAACTAGTTTGTTAGGCAATTCTGAATACAGTAAGATTAGAATTATACTGCTCCTTGTGATAGATATTGAAATAGCTATAGCTGCAGTGCATTAAGGATGAATTGGGTCTGACTGTTTATTTTTTGTTGGGATTTTTTGGAAGTATAAAACTCTCCATTCCAGAAAGGATCCATTCAGAGATGAGGGCAGTAGTTTTTTGGAGACAGCATGCATGAAGAAAGTTGAAATAATGGAATGGAAAATCAGGAGATGCCCTTGATTTGGCATTAATTTAGACACTAAGGAACAGTATGATGCACCCAGGGTGTGGGGTGTTGTAAAACCTTTGCTAAGCATTTTTCAGGGAAAGATGAAAGAAAAAGGTTGAGGAGATTCACCTGGTGTCCTTTCATAGATGGGTTCTTAGATGATTTGGGCTAGTTTATAGGTGACAGAGAAGTCTCTGCAATATCTGCCTTCTTTGGTTTCATTTGAGTGGACTAACCACTCTTTGTGGTGAATATTATAGCCACTATGGACATTAAAGCTAACCAAGGTAAATTTGGTGAAGATATTATCAATCCTCTCAGATATACAATTGAAAATTAGTGTTCCATCATCGTGAGGATGATAGAGAGTGAAATTGAATGTGGTACCATGGATAAGTACCACGTGAAAGGTGAGACCAGGGTCCTCATTTTTGTGTCTTTGCCACAGAAAAACCCTGTATGCACCAAGTCCATGGCATTTAGGTAGGTTTAGGTTTATCTATCCACCATATCCTCTTAATATTAAGTTTCTAATTCTTACATTCATAATAATTACATCCATCCAGGAAAAGCAGCACCGTAGAAAAGATCAGTATTAATAACAGGATGTTGCTCTTGCTATTAAGCATTGAAAATTCTGTAGTGTAAGAAAACATTCCATCATAAATTGTATAAAGTTTCTTTCTCTAGAATCTAGATTGAACAGATGTAGAGAATTGAAATGATACCTCATGTCCGAGTAGTAATCACAGTAAGTGTGGATGTAGTGGGGAAGACAACAAATGCAAACCA
This sequence comes from Acanthosepion lycidas, assembly GCA_963932145.1. Taxonomy (NCBI): domain Eukaryota; kingdom Metazoa; phylum Mollusca; class Cephalopoda; order Sepiida; family Sepiidae; genus Acanthosepion; species Acanthosepion lycidas. The sequence goes on along the minus strand of OZ010589.1, from coordinate 30,253,235 downwards.
GTAAAAATTCCTGTCCTTTAAATATGTAATGTAGAACAACCAAATCTTACTGATAGGATTTATACCTATTATTAGTGGTAACTATAATGATAAATTTAATTGTTTAGTGAATACAGGAAGACAGAGATCTTATTTTTCTGAGCTTGTATTTAGGAAACTGACAGGAAAGAAGTATTTTGCTTCTCCCACTGATTACAAAGTGAGAATCTTTCTTAATTCTAAGTATAAAATCTTAAATGATATATCTTTTTAGATACAATTTCCTAGGCATACTCTTTCCATTCTGATCGATAATAATTTTGTTAAATTTTGATCTTTGTGGCTGCAAGAAAAAAGCGTCTCAAAAAGACGGTTTTTCCCTTGACACTGCTATTATTTTAACTACCTTCACTCTTCAGTAATGTTTATTCTTTTAAAAAGCAATGATTAGAATTGTAATAAAACCAAATCATATGAAAGTGAATTTATACATTTTCTTTGTTCGTGAGATTTGGCAACAAAAATAATAAACACTATTTATTTATTAGATTGTTTATTGGAATGGTTGGCAAATTGCCAGTTGATTTGGACTTTATAAAATGGCAAACATTTTATAAAGTTTGGCAAATGTATACTTAATACAGTTTATGAAACTCATATATGTGATTAAATGTATGCATGGTTCTCCATAGAGAGTCCATAATGAGGTTATTTCATATGGAAATATTAATAATTTCTTATAAGCTAATCAAATGTCACATCCTAAAACTTTTCAGAAAGGTACAGAAAATAATATTAATACTCCACTTGTCACATCGCATATATTAACTTTGTTTTAGTACCTAAAAAAGGTCATATTGAAATTCAAGTAAATAAAACAGGACCTGAGGAAAACATTCTTCTCCAAAGAAACTAAATTAGCCCTGTTTCTGATTTATATTTTGACAAAGAAAAAAGAATAATATATAAGGAAAAAACATGCTTAAAGTACAGTCAAGAACAGAGACCAAGGTAGAAGTCAAGTAATTGTCAATGCTTGGATGAAAACCATAAACTGATCTTTCTGAAAAGTTTTGTCAAATATCAAATGAAATTTCTGAAATTACAAATTATACTCCTTAAATCTGTATGTATAAATGGCATTCTGTTAGAGTGTCTGTGTGTTTGTCACCTTGTTACCTCATCCTGAGCAAACCGTTCGTCCGATTGGTATAAAAATTCACAGACCGATCGAAAATTTTCGGAATTCGTACTTGACGAAAAAATCGATAAAACCGATAGGGGGTCGAATATTGATTCGAAAAAAAAATCATCAGTTTTTCAGTGATAGTTTTCACAAATTACAAGTGATATCCACCAAACTCACGTTGAGCAATATCCTTGAGCATTGTTTTTATCAACACTTATGAGGTGCTGACATTCATTTTCAATATCAATATCAATTACTGGAAAAAATCGACAAAATCAATCACTTTGGGACATCCAATTCAAGTCCAGTCTAGCTGATTTTTGACTATATTTTTCGCAAATGGTGAAGAAATTTCAGCAAATTTCCCGTTGAACATAGTATTTACCGACATTATTGAGGTGCTGACTTTCGTTTTCAGTATCGGTTTCAATTATCGGATAAAAATCGATGAAATCATACCCCTTTTGACTTCCTATTCAAATCGATTTTACCTGAATTTGGCGATGTTATTCGCAACTTGCTTGGGATTTTGATTAACTTTATCGGCTTTAGTCAATACAATTAAAAACTTCTACTCCGTGAGCTCCTTTGTGACCAACTAATACCTGAGAGAAGTCGATACAATCATGTCTTCATCGGAACTTGCGAATACACCAATCAAACGTATGTTCAACTGAGACGTCTACACTACAGACTCTACAGCTGATTTTTATTCACACACGCGTGACCATGCTTCACATAGTGGTCTCTCATTGGCCGAGTGCAGTACGCGGTCGCTGATTGGTGTTTGAAACCCTAGAACGCTCGCTGATGGGCACAACCGATTGGCCAGTAATACTTCGCATTTGAATCTGCTGTGGACAGCTGTGGGACGAAGGTCTCACATCTGCTCCTGTTACGCCGCCATCCGGTTGATACGATAGGCTCCTTCAACTGATCATTTCTCCTACCGCAAGTTGTTTCTTACGTTTTTGTTTTCCGTTTGTCTGTTTAACTACATTTTTCCAACTACCATAAACAATTTATTCAGCTGTTTTACTTAAATATCTGCCTCCCCGATTCTGACTCACGCTTTGCGATACTAAGTTAGACTTTGTACTCCTGCAATTGAGCAACCTTAATCAACCACTACTAGCACCACTTTTCCCTATGCCGCGAAAATGGAGGGTACGTCTTAGCCTTCGGTCTACAAGAGCATCCGCTATGGGGGCAAGAAGGGCCCGCGAGTCCCAGGAGCAGACAACAATGCGACCATCACAGGTCGCTCAACGCAGCGCCCTCACTCAGACCTTGCAGTCACAAGAGGAGCGTGCCAAATGTTTGGTTGGGAAAACTGCCTACAGGGCTTCGTTGCGATCAAGACTCAAGAATGCACAACGGTCGAGAATGAACGCACAGGCTTCCGAGACTCATAGTCAAAAGCTTCTTTGTAAGGTAAGAAACGCTGCTGCCACTGCAAAATCAAGGGCAATAGAAACACTTGACCGCAGGCGCGCCCGTCAATTCAGGGACGCTGCTGCAACAGAAAGCGCTAGGTCCGCTGAGACACCGCTCCGTAGGTCTGTGCGAAATGCTACAAATGCTGCCATCACTGCCAGGTCGAGGGCAGTAAGAGACACCTGCCCGCAGGCGCGCCCGTCAATCCAGGGATGCTGCTACAACAGCGACCGGTAGGGCTGCTGAGACTCCGCTCCGGAGGTCTGTTCGAAATGCTAGGAATGCAAGTCGAGGGCAGCTGAAACATTTGATCCCAGGTGCGCACGTCAATCCAGGGACGCTGCTGCAACAGCTAGGTCGAGGGAGTCCGAGACAGAGCTGCAGCAGGCAACCTGAAATGTTGCTGCAGCGACTTCTGCTGCCAGAAACCCCGAGGGCCCACAGACAAGGGCAAACAGACTTTCAACGGCTGCTACAAACATGGCCGCTGTGTGCTTATCTCAAACTCCCCAAGCTCACCGCATATGTCTCGATGGCGACATTCAGTGCATTGCGGCCGCCCGTGATATTACCTGTGCCAGTAGCTCTTTTTGGTCTTTCTTGGGTTTCAATTACAACTCCGGCTTTAACTTAACAACGCGTGACGATATCAGTGTAGGGTCCATGACCTGCGTTTGCCAATTCTGCAACGCCCGCAAATGGGCCGGGGAGCCTGTCGGTCTGTGCTGCTCCTCCGGCAAAGTTCGACTGCCATCTTTGCATGAACCACTTACCCTGTTGAGGGGAATAATAGCCGGCTCGCATCCCGACTCCAACCACTTCCTTAAAACAATTAGGCAATAAACAACTCCTTTCAAATGACCTCATTTGGGGCTGAGGTGGTTCGAGAAGAGAATTGGATGCCCACTTTCAAAGTACAGGGGCAGGTATACCACCGCATTGGGTCTGCTGCCTGAGGAGACCTCTAGGCCTAAATTCTTTCAACTGTACCTTATTACAGACTACAACCTACAGGCACAGATTGGTATTTTTCCGCCGACGTGAAGAGTTCCTCGCAGGTACATCATGCTACTACTTCAGGTCATGCTTCACGAGGTTAACAGCTACATTCGCAGTTTCAAATAGGCTTTGCAAAATGCTCCCTTTCCTTCCTTCAGCATTGTAATTGACGCCGACAAATGACCTCATGATGAACACAAACGCTGCTACAATGCTCCTGCGTGCAACGAAGTGGCCGCTATTATACATGGGGAGCAAGACCGCACTCGCGATATTGTCCTTAAATCAAGTGGCGATGCTCTTCGCAGGATTTCAGAGACCCATTGATCCTATGACGCATTGCAGTACCCTTTTCTTTTCCCTTATGGTGACAATGGCTACCACTTTAGCATTCCCCTTCATACTCCGGGTGGCCAACCTACAAAGCCTTATCGTGCAAGGCCTTCTCCTCATACCGTTTCATGGTTAGGGATGGAGGCTTCAACCTGTTTCATAGATGCAGGGAGCTTTTCCACCAGTTTGCGGTTGACATGGCCGCTAAGATGAAATCGGAGAGGCTTTGTTTTATACGGAATCATCAGAAACAGTTGCGCACAGACTCCTACGTACACTTACACAACAGCCTTCGAAATGAAGTCAATCCCCGCGACCTATGGAAGCTGTGCATTCTGCCCTCTACCTACACTGGGGGGCCGCGTTACATGCATCAACGCACACAGAACGCTATGACATACGTTAGGCAATATGGGCGGCCAGACTTATAACGTTTACCTGCAACCCCAAATGGGTTAAGATAACGAGTGAACTTCTACCCGGACAGGATTACACTCACAGACATGACATTACCGTCTGCGTATTCCCCTTAAAACTGGGAAAACTTATGGACTTAATAGTGAAGGAGCGAGTCCTACAGTGAAAACGCAACCACTATTTTACATTGCCAGAAGTAAAAATCTTGACCGATTATGAACGGGTGGCAGTCTTCGGGTAAGCACGGAGCAGCAACACAGCAGCCACCTGTTGCCACTGATTGTCCTTGATCTAATTGATTTTGCTACCAGTGAGATTCCCGGCCTATCAGTGACCTCAACAACTGTGGAGACATGCGTAAGTTCAATAATTCAAACCCCAAAGCAATTTAACTACATAAAACCCCGAGCAACGCCGGGCTTTACTGCTAGTATTGAATAAAATTTCTTTTAACTTTATAGAGCTTAACCTCTATATGCCAGTGGATCAGAATCAATTACTGAGTGCACTACATCCTCATTGGACAAGAAATGCTAAAAACATTTCTAATTTACATTTTCATGTTAGTTATAGATTTTTGTGCAAGCTAAACACAATTCAGGCTCCAGACGCAAGTTTTACAATAATTGCTTCTGATTGGCCAATTTATCTCAAAGTAATAACAACGCCTACGCACACATGTTTAAACACAAAATACCGCCAAAAATCTTGAAATGTGTTCGCGAGCCACGCACGTGACCAGAAATGTAAATAAATACGATGCAAGAACACAAGTTTATCAGTGACCTTCGTGACGGATAACCAACTGCCAAACAACTCCACGTCACTCATACTTTTGAAGTTACAAAGTTAAATTTATTTAACACGAAACAACTCCAATACACTCACTCACCAACCTCTGAAATCACTCCTGAACTTTTATCAACTTTAGAACTCACAATTCCAAACTTTATTCTTCTGAATTACAAGTTCAATATTACAGTAAAAGGTAAATTACTTCTTAAGAACTTTCTGTTTAAAAGACACTTATTAACAACTTTAATATCAACATTAACGAACGAGTACAAGAAAGACATTCTGTAAACCTAAAACATCATACATATTTACCAACATATCATATACGAAATATTCTGCTTGTACATTGTTTTGAATGTTTTATTAGTTTCTAATTAAATATATCTTGTTCGTAATATGAACTCTAGTACAAATATTTCCAAATCAAAGGGACACGACTCTGTCCTACCTTTTCTTTACATGTTGTACACCAACCTAAATAAATCTAATTGTTACGTTTTAAAACAATTCAGCTGAATTTTGTATTTTATTTGATGTTAGTGGAAATAGTTAATTGACACGCAACTTATTCTCAACAAATATTACCACATAATTAACCCATCCACTACAACTTCAGTGACACTCATAAAACATTGAATGATAAATTTAAAAGTGTCAAATGATATTCGATATTTTTTCAATTTCCAGTGTTAACAAAATAAAAAAAAATAATATAAAATAATAAGGCAATTACTAATCTACCAGAGTTTGGTTGTCCCAAATGAAGAACATGATGTAATTCTAGGTTTCACTGTTTAGAGAAATAGTTCTCTAAATTTCTCTACTTTGGTGTCTATATAAACTCATCACTCCTTTACTCTCAGATGTTTCTAGCTATAAAACTAAAGTCAGTGAAAAACAGGATTTCTCTCTTAGAAAAACAAATGATCCCTTCACTCACTAGAGTTGTCTCTTTCTTTTCATCCACATATATTTGAAGGAATATAGAAAGATTTAGATGATTGGAAAACTAATGAAAATTTATCTAATTGTGACATTTATTTAGCTATATATGTAAAATAATCACAACGGCAATGATAGGAATAATTCTCAATTACTTTGCTCTCATGCAAATGATATACAAATACAAAAAGTATGTCTTTCCCCCAGCCACTCATGTGCATCAGGTACTGGTTCGGACTGGTGCAGATGCCATGTCTTATTTTGTTAAGAAAGTTCCATGTATTCAACAGATCCTGTTCACAGTGACATGTAAAGTAACCACAACAAATACCATGTAAAATAACTACAATGGCAATAGTAGTAATAGTTCTCAATTACTTTACTCTCATCCCAACGAGATACAAATACAAAAAAATGTCTGGCCCCTGGCCACTCAACTGTTTAACACTAAAAGCAACTTATGTCTGCTAATGAAAGTCCCCCATTATCTAATGAGACCTTCCGTTTCTATTCTACAATGTTCAAAAAGTTTTCTAATAGACCCTAAAGATACCTATCTCTGCTATTAAATGCTAAATCTGGATAAATACAAGTTGCCTCTTTCTTTGTAAAGCCGACCATTGATAACTTAATGCTTAATAACTGGAGGCACAAGTTACCTCCCTTTAATTATTAAGTATTATATTCACAATGCAAAATGCTTAATTTTATTACTTGTCATTTAGCTATTACAATAATTATATTTGCTTATTATAATCATCTCTAGAAAAGATTAAATGAAAAACCCAAAAGAAATGTACTAGGTGAGATATCTCCAGACATAGTAGAATGAGAACAATTGACTATTTTATGTTAAAGTAAGGATTTTAGTTCCAAATTCCCTGAATTGACAAGCACTTGATGAATGCTTTTCAGTTTTTCCTTGCTGAACAAGGAAAGCTACACCATGCTGAGATTCATAATTTCTTTCCATTGATAAGTATGTAGATTAATGATATATAATAAATATAAGATTTTTGATAATTATAATGAAATTTCAAGACTCTAGTTATCACAAAAAATAAGCCTTTCATTAATGATTCAAACAGTACAGTTAAATTGAAACCTGAGGAATGTAGTCTGTTTTTGGACCTTGAAATTTGAACAATATATTTTTTAATCTTTTCCCCCCATGCAAGTTCAATAAAGCCACTAAGACATAAGAGATTACTGTGTATTAGAGAATATAAGAAAACAAGCACTATTAAGGAAAGTGAACAATGAAGAAATAAGAATTAAGAAAATAGTTCAAACAAATGTCTGAGGTAAAATTTAATTTATAAGGGCACACAACAAAGACAGATGCCATGAGCCGAGTTTAAAAACCAGACAAATAAATTTATTGTTAACACACAAAAAAAGAGAGAATTACATAAATTAAGTGCTTTGTGTGCCAAATGATGGCCAATAACATGTATGTAAAAATAATCAATGCAAATAAAATATGCCTCTTTTACAATAAAAATTACATTGCTGCATAAGGTCCTCAGAAAAGCTAAACAACATAAAAATAAATGAAGAAAGGGGAAAAATACTTCACTGAATAATTTTCAAAGAATAGGTACAATTTTCAAAGCAAAGTTCAAGGTAGCAGTGAAGAACAGAATCACACCACCCGAGGAATTTTCCTTGAGCAACTTTGATGTTCCTTTCAATTATTCTCTGGTGGCTGTCAAATTTTTTTCTGTGTTGCTTTTCCATGACTAAGCCAACCTGGGTTCATGCAGCAACTGTTCGTTGACTCCTTGAGTTCAATTTCTGGTTTTCCTTTTATTCACCCAGATAGGCTTCAAATTTCACTTCTCATAATTTGGAAGGAAACCTTTTGATTGGTTCTGAATGAAAAACAAAATCCTACAAATTGAAATGTACCAATAATATTTTTTAAATTCAGTGTCTGCTTTCTCTCAGAAATGCAGATGATAAATGCTCAAGCAGCTTAAATTTCCTATATTATTAGCCCATTTGCAACAACAGTAGCTGTTTGAACTCCCCCTACAAAAAAAAAAAAAAAAAATCAACAGAATTTAATTGAAATAATACAGAAAAAATTGGAAAATTCCCCAAGTTCTTCTACTCCTGATGCAGTGGCTGAATTCATATACAATTCAGATGATGGAATTATCCTTTCTGATTATTTTAGAAGACACAAGCAAATTTTCAGAGAAGAGTACAGTGACTGGGAAGACAAGAAAGAAACAAGACATGGCGTGTTGGATAAGATATTATTTTTTAATTAGTGAAATGACTTGTAACATTTCATTTCATAACAAGTGTGTAAAAGCTAAGATTTATGTATTAAAAATACTCCAAAATTATTCAGTAATGACTAGATGGAATTATTTGAGTTGTGAGATTTACCTATAAATATTTATTGCAAAAATGTAAGTGGACAAGCTACTTGTTTAAAAAACAATATGAAAATTTAAAGGAAGAATTGAAAATGATTTCTGGATGTTCTGTTGGATGAGTTGAGTAGGTGTTCCAAAGTCAAAGTGAAATTTCAACTGAAAAAATGAGTTGATGCCAGTCTTTAAACCAAAATGTAGTGTATCATCACAGCATTGGATCAAGTCAACAAAACAATAGATGTAATTGAAAAGATTGACCATTCAAAATGGGCAGCACCAGCACTGTATGTAAAGAAATAAAACATAAAATTTATGTTTCTGCTGATTTTCAACAAAGTTAAATAAATATTTAGAATACCATAACTACCCATTACCAAGTCCAGAGGAAATTTCTGCAAATTTAAATGGTGGAAAAAGTTTTTTTGAAGCTGGATCTTTCTGAAGCATATTTGCAAATACAGGTTGAAAAAGAATGTTTAGTCTTAATAACTATAAATACACACAAAGGATTGTATAAGTTCAACCAACTTCCTTTTAGGATAAAAGAGGCTCTAGCTATATTTCAGCATGCTATGAATACTATGCTTTCAGATTGTGAATTTGCAGTTGCTTATCTGCATGATATATTAATTAAAAGTGTACCTAAGGGATGACATATCAGGCATGTAAAGGGTTTTTGAAAAATATGAGAATACAGGTTCAAACTCAATGTGGAAAAGTTCAAATTGTTTTCACCTAAAATCAAGTACTTAGGACAGAAATGATTGTCAACCAGATCTTTCAAGGGCAAGTGCAATTAAGAATATGCCTCCCACAACAAACATGACTATCTTAAAAGCATTTCTGGAACTAGCAAACTATTATCTAATCTGTGAAATGAGCATTGTCACAGAGTTAATCCAATAGCACAATAGACTTTTAGCACATCCCCAGGCAAATGACTTTTTTTTTTTTACAACTGAACCAATTTGTATGCATCTTAAGTGGTGCCTGCTACAAACCCAAGTCTACCCATAAAACAGTCTTATTTAAATTAAACCAACCTACAATTTATTATGAGAAGGTCTCAGGTTCAATTCCTGATAAGTCACAAGTTAACATTACTCCCCACTTTTTCTTTTTCTCATGGCCTGCCATGCATCTCATGATTTTTTGGGGAGAGAAACCTCTTTTTATAAGAATATCAGCCACTTGGTGTTCTTGGTAAATCCATATGATTTCCTCTATTTTATTCTTAGCCAGCATTTGAGGATGGCTAAGAACTCTCAACCTTTTATCAAGAATGAGATTGGTCAAATGAGTGGTACTATGTACTCCAAAGTTGACTGTTTTTCAGACTATGGGGATCTTTGACAAATCATCTATGTGCAGAAGTAATGTTTTGTAATATATGCTATCCTTGGTAAGATCCACTAAAGCTAGAGTCTCTGCCTCTTGTGTGCTTTTGACAACTCCCCTTATCCTCTTGAATGAACAGGGAAGTATTTGCCGTTGCTTCCAGCAATGAAAATCATATAGCTCCCCCGAGAACCACCATCCTTTAAACTGGCAAAAGATGTATCACAATATGCTAGTATTCACAGTTTCTGGAGATCACCAAGAGCTTGGATAAAATCCGTGAAGTCTCCTTCTTGGCTTTTTTTATGTTCTTGTTGACTTGTCATATACAACCAAATCTTCCCTTCTACATAAAAGATGGAAATTCACTCACATCAAAACTGAGACCAGGCCTGGTCTGGATGGCAATCCAATTTAACCTGCCATTGGCCTGTCTAACCATTGTTTCTTCATCAGAACTCAGTCTTCCATCCACATAAGGAACAGGGATAAGCTGAAGTTCTTGAACATATTTGTCCTGGCTAATAACAATGATGTTTTTCCCTGATTAACATCTAATCCAAGGTAACCTGAAGTTAACTGAATCCTCAGATTTAACAACAAAAGTGGCCTTTAGTTAATCAATGACAGATCCCCCAAAAAGCTCAAATCACTCCAACAGAAGTCATCAATATGTGTGGAAATAATACTATGCATTTCCCCATTATGGAAGCAAGTAAAAATAGCTTGGTCATATCTGGATATCTTGGCTCCAAGTTTCTGCAATGCATTTTTTACTGTAAGGTACCAGGACCTTCAGGCATTGGTCAAACCATAAATACACTTGGTAAGCTTCCAAAGTTTACCTTTGTCATTGACAGCTTCAGGTGGTGGCAACAAATAGACAGGTCTGTCCATTTTCATGCCTTGAAGAAAAGCAGTCTTTATGTGTAAAAAAATTGCAGGACCAACCTTTCAAGGCTATCACAGCCAAAGCAATCCTAAATCCTTCCTTGGAGCATGTGGGAGAGTCATATCTAATGGATCCTGCATTCCTGTCGTGAAATCCTCTAGCAACAAACCTTGCCTTAACAGAATTATTGCCTTGTGCAGTTTTTACTGTGCACACCCATGATGTGGGGACTCTACTATGCCACATGTCATGAACAACTGTATAGACTTTATTCTTTAGCCAATTAGATAATTCCTCCTGTTTTGCCTGCTCTACAAATGTAGATAATATGAGTCTCTGCTGGGTCTGTTCATTCCACTTCTGGGACAGGTGTCCAAGAAGTAACAGCATTTTCAAAATCAAGACAAAAGGGTCTATTGCCCGCTTAAATGGTATTCATGAAATATTTATTGGAACCAGTGGCTTTTCCAGCTCTACTGATTATTCTCAGGTTATTCAGTTCAGCCTGGTCAGTCATTTGGCAATTCACTACTTGCTCTGGTTTAGGTAGATCCACCTGTTCTACTGGTTTCACAACTTTTTCTGGTAATGCTTCAGGGACTAATATCTACATTGTTACCAGACTCTTCTGGCATTAGATATTCTTCTATGTCATTGTGAGTTGGACTGTCTGTAACATTTCCATGTACCACCTCTGGATTTCCAAAAATATCTGAATCACTGTTAACTTCTGGCTGTTTGATCGGATTGGAGTAGTGCATCAGCTGACAGGAATGTACTCTTACATATGTTCCTCCATGTTTCATTAGGACCTGCTTAGCCTCTCATCCAATAACTGTTCCTTGAACTATCCATTTTTCTGATTCATTTCTCTTGCAATATACTAGATCACCATTGGTATATTTCTGTGGAAATGCTGAATGGATTTGATGTTGTAGGACTCTTATTTTTTCAGAAGACTCACTTTCAACAAATGATCTTCTAGCAGCATGCATTGCATTTAGATTGTTGGCAACTAGCTTCACTTGTGGATATCCCTTCCAGAACAGATGTTTTATTATTTAGTAATGCAGGAATGTTTGGCTTCCTACCTAACACCAATTGATTTGGACTGTATCCATTCACATTGTGTAATGCATTCTTTGCACTAACGGCCCACCCAAGAGCCACTTCAAAATTACACTTAACATCAGCTAATGTCTTAATTACCATATCTCCTAGAACAGCATTATGATGCTCACATGACCCATTACTGCAGGGAGACCGAGAAGCAGTTGTTCTTACAACTACATTTAGATTTTGAGCCATGTCTCAAAATTCTTGGTTATCAAACTCTCTTCCATTGTCTCACAGAAAAAATCTGGTGTTCCAAAATAAGAAATCCAATATTTAAAAATGCATTTAATAATGGAAGAGCTTTCTTTGTTAGAGATTTCAGCAGCAACACTATACCGAATGCCATGATCGATCATACGGAGCACCTTATGACCTTGAATGTCTTTAATTGCCATATCAACTTGCTCATTGAATCATGTGGCTAATGAGAATCTGACAATGGGCCTTGGCTTTGTTTTTTTGTAAGTTAAACAAATGTCACATGTTGATGGAAACTCCTCCAGTATTTTAAGAAATTCCCTGTCTCTTATTACTTCATTCCTTGCCGGTGAAGCCAATTTGAAACCACTGGGTTGGCTAAATTGGTGGTGTAATTTTTCAGATATTTTCAAATTTTCCTTTCTACCTTTTTTTTATTTACACTGATAAGTAGTACTTCAGCACAATCCTTCTGTGATGGAGCCTTTGTTAGGAGTACATAATAGTCTTGAATCTATGCAGAACAATTTTTGCATGGTATCAAACAATTTTATAGTGTCTTTGGAAAAATTCAACACAGTACCTGCTTTCTTCAAAGCTCTTTTGCATAACAACATTTACCACCAACCACACAAGGTAGTTCCACATAAAAAAGAGATGGCAAAACACCACCATTGCTAAACCTGAATTTACTGCATCCTTTGTTTCTCCTAACTTTATCCCTCATCACTCAAGGAAGAGTATCCAGGTAATACTTGTACAATGTCTTACCACAGACTGTTCATGAACAGCAGGAATCCAGCACAACAGCACCAATTGTCTGTCCAAGTAGGGTTGTTTGTGACAATTTTGGTTCATGACCTAACTGGCTCATTAGTTTCATGTACAGCATTGTCTATCTGTTCTTCAGAGTGTTGGCAGTCTCTAGCCCACATTTAGAGGGCCTACTATCATGTCCAGGTTGGTTGACTCTTCCTTTATAGATTGGAAGACTTGATGCTGTATCCATATCCTAATTGACTTTTTCTGATCTCTTTGGGTTTAGAAGCCCAACAGCTATCAAATTTATTGGCAAAAAATGTTTCTTCTTTCTGTGGTTTGATGTAATTGTTATCCAGATGAGCAACATCAGTTTCTCTTCTTATCAGATTAGATCTTGTCTGGGAGTTGTTGGAGACACCCATGCTTGCCATTAAAGCAGCCAAGTTTGTATCAACTCTGAACAAATTATCCAGCTTGGCATAGAGGGTTGTCATACTATCCTCCTGGTTGAAGACTTCGGGATACATTTCAAGGATAGCCTCACATGCTTTTCCAGTTAAAGACAAAAATATGGTTGGAGCTCTTTTTGTCTTCTCTAGACTGGTAGCCATCTCCCAGAACCTCATTTCTTTCCTCCAGGAATCATACTTTTCTAGGTTCAAGACAGGTGGTACAAGTATTTTTGAAACTATATTTTTTTCTGAAACTATACTTTTTATATTTATTGCATAAAATTATACAGTTATGGCACAAGGCCGAAAAGGGGTGTGTGTTGATGCTGGTCTTCACTATCTTATACCTAAATAATCCGATTCACGACCCATTCACTCATTACAATTCGCACATCCACCATAAGAACTCACCAGTCAATCCTCCATATATCCCAATGCTGCATCCTCTCAGGGGGACCTACAAAACGCATCCCGTGATATAAAAATTTGATGATAATAAAATTATTATATATAAAAATCTGAAGATTGACAATGAGAGCGGAGGAGATGAACCCCAGAAACAAACTAAATCAAAACAAAGCAAAATAAATATAACTGATGTTGGTAGGATCCGTCTAAACCTCAAAAAAAAAAAAAGAAAAAAAAAATGGTTGTTGTATTCTGCCCATGGACAAAATCAAGAGACTCTCTCGCGAAGGGAGAGGGAAAGGAGAAAACATATACAGACATGGGAAATAAATAAAGCTGACCCAGTCGAGATGAAAATGGGGCTCCAAAAACAAACTGGGAAGGTTATGAATCTCAACTTGGATCATAACCAAAGATGTAGACGGGAGCAGGCCGGGAACAACACTTACTCATTATCTAGGCACACAAAGCTTGTTTAGCCTAACCAGAGGAGAGTTCCACAGGAAACCACCCCGATGTGATATAGGCAGACAGGAGAAAATCAAGGCTAGACCTGTTCCCACAAACCAAGCTCGACTCAGTCACCCACCTTTTGCTAAATTCTGTCGAAATTGTATAAGTGATCAATGAGCACGAGTTTTTCGGGAGCGATACGAGCCGTCAACTCGCCGACATGGCCCCATAAGGGGGCGGACCCGAGGACAATCGTAGAAGGCGTGCAAAGCCATTTCTTCTAGGCCAAGGTCACATCGTTCACAGTCTGGCAAATCCGCCAAACCCCATATGAAGGATTTGTCATGGAGAGATTGCCTATTTCGAACCAGTCGCCAGGTAAGCGAAAACTCAGGGTTACTGAGGTAATCTGCTGCTGGTGCCCAAAACCAGAAGGAGCGAAACTTATTCTCCAACTTGCCGAGCCGCTTACGCAGCCCCCTCCACTAGTTCCTGATAGAAGACTCTTCTAGGCCGAGAAAGGTCACTGGACCGAGGGATGATCTTCAAGGCCGATTGAAACTCGAAGGAAATATAATTGATACCGGGGTTTACAACAGTGTTGAACCCGTAAGATGGGAGGACTGATGGTAAGGAAAGGGAAGGCGTCCCTTACAAATCCCGCCATAATCGAATCCCCTGTCAATGCATGGCGTAGGAAAGCCAACCTCGAGGTGAGCTTGTGACTTGCTAAGTGCGGCATTCCCAACCCCCCATGACACAGACGTTGTTCACAGACTTCTCTGTCAACCATATGCTTGTGCCCCCTCCATAAATTGTGGATAGCAAGTGCTCGAGCGCCTTATGCCTCTTACAGAGAGGAAGTACAAATATGGGGAAAGACTTAAGTGGCATACACTTCCGCTTTGCCCTTCACGGACAACCTCCTTCGACGCCAAGTCTGACCGGGTGTGCCGACCTTTGCCTGTACTTCTGACCAATTTTTCTCCAGATGGAGGTCAGGTCCAAACCGCACTCCAAGAATGCGTTCAGGAACATTCAGGATCGAGCCCCTTCCAGGTACCTAACTGCAAGCCGGAAGACTTGTCACAGTTAATCTTGACCCCTGTCACCTTTTCGTACCGTTCAAGTGCCTTCAGTACCACCTCGATGTCGCTGCGGGACAACACGAAAGTAGATACGTCATCGGGGTACGCAGAAAACCTGGCTCAAGCCCCTCCAGGGATAGCGATTCCATGTAGGACTGCACGCCTTGTCCCTTAGCCAGCGAAGGAGAGGCGCCAAAGCATAAAGTAGGGGCGACAGTGGACAACTCTGAAGAACCGACCGAGACAGCACAAAAGCGCCCGAGAGCTCCCGTTCACTTGTACCACAGCATTTGGAGAGCGATACAGCAAGCTAATCCAGTGGCAGAAGCTGGGTTTGAATCCGGCGACCTGCAGGACACCAGCAAGGTAGCGATGGTCAACTCTATCTGTGCGACAGTATAATTCATACGGCAAACCATCCAGACCTTCTGCAATGTCGCGTAAACTTCGCCCTCCGTGATCTCCCCTTGCAGCTAGCCACTTCAGTCAGTGAAAGCCAAGTAAAGCCAGCCAAAAAGCTATGAAACTTCGTCACGGAGAGCAGTAAACCGGCTCTCAAAATGCCTCGCACATGTCATCAGTGTCCTGAAGAGTCTGCGACTCCGTGGTTTTGACTTCACGAATGTACCGACCAGAACCTCAACGGATCTCTTCCTTGCACAATTCTGCGCCCATATTCACAGCTTCGGAAAACATTTTACTTAACCTATGTCTAATTAGCAAGCAAGCTCGCTAGTCAAACGCCCCAAGGCCTCCTTAGCTAAGGCCATCTCTAAGGGATCCCCCTCAGCCACCGTCTTCACCTTGTTAGCTCTATCTAGTACGAGCCGTTTGCTAAACTCGGTGTTGAAGGACCTAATTTTATCTTTAAGCCTCTTCCACGATAACCGCCCCCGCTTGTTCCCGCTGCACTAAGCTAGTTAGCTGTTCCTGGAAGTCCCGCTGTCCAGTAAAGTTGGACTGAACTTCCAGTAGCCAGCCATTCTAGGCCTAAAATTTAACGCTACCCGGCACAAACAAGTTTGTGGTCCGAATAGCCTAACCAGTGGAATGTAGAGCAATTTAGCAAATCTACGCCGGCTCCTCTAACTAACATTCTATCCAGGTAGCTAACTACCTGGGTAGAAGGCCAATTAAGAGCCCACGTCCACATCTTCCCTCCGTATCTATTGACGAGACCAAACTCGTCGATCATATCCACCAAGCTACGATCGCCTGCCTTCCTGCTAGCTTTCCGCCTCTAACTTGGGGTTCAGGATGGAATCCCAGTCCCCTATTAAGATTAGATGCGTTGAATCCACCAGCAACAGCCCCAACAGCCGGAAAAAACGTGACCCGCGCCTCCCGATCGTTGGGCGCATAAACCACAACGACTTGAAACAAACCACTTTTTTTACGGCAATATCGTTCACGATCAATCGGCCCTCGGCATCGACACGAAGAAGGACCACCTTCGCATCCAGGGCACGGCTAACCAGCAAAGAAACTCCTCTGGCATGTCGGTTCCCATATGCAGAATAAACGACACACATGCATCGACACTACAAACGAAGGGTTTCTTGGATCGCGACGACATCTACTCCGAACGACCAGAGGTCACGGAGCAGGTGGACAGCCCTATCCCGATCCCTCAGGTCCTTCACATTCAGACTGGCTATCTTGATAGACATATTTTAAGTCTGAAAAAGAGAAAAGCAACAATTAACCTATTCACTTACGGGGCGGAAATCTGCAGCTGAAAGGACCCTGACGGATTGTCCCAAGCTCCCTGTGCCCAACTCCGACGTCATCCATCCATCCGAGACAATTCCGCCGACGTCCATGGGATATGTTAATTTTAAGGCCCTGTATAGAGATGGGTGGAGACGTACCGGGACCCTCCTTACACAAAATCTCAGGAGTTTCTTTAAACCTGCTGTGCCCGTCTGGTCTATGCGAAGCTCGGGAAAGGCATCTTTTGTCCCCTGTAAATGCGACCAACTTTTAGATGTTTTTCCGTGTCCCTAATACAGATGATCATTCCCGGGGCCCGAGGGATCTTCTATCAACTTACCGTCGGCAGATGTAAACTTGAAAAGTGGCCCAAGAGGGCCTTTTTTGTGATGAAAGGTCCCGCTCTGCTTCTCTTCTATTTACTTTACAAATATCTTCCAAAACGAGAAAATATTTTCTCCCCTTCTTTTTTCTGGATGAATGGGGGGGGGGTGGAAGTTGACAGCGGGGCAGAAGTAGGTAGTTGGGGAGGTGTGAAAGTGGAGGGTAACGGAGCCCTAGATGGTGAAGATGGGAGGCTCCTTTGTCTCATATTTGTGTCCTCAACTTCTGCTAGTGAAGTAGGAACAGATTGCCACCTAGCTTTCGTCATTTCTTTCTCCCTCCTGCTTCTTCCAGTTCACTTTTTTTTCATTGGTCTCTTATCCTCCACCTCTTCAACCAGTAGGACCGTTTCCTCTATGTCGGAATCTGTCCTCCTTTGCTGTTTCTGCTGTTGTTGCTGTTCCTGCAGTTGTTGTTCTAGTTGGTTGTTTAGTTGGTCGTGCTTTTGTTGTTGCTGCACCTTTTGCTGTTTTTGTGGTTTCAATTGTTGCTGATCTTGACAATGCTGCTGCTTTTTTTGCTTGGGTTGCTGTTCCTTTTCTTGAAGCCTTTCCTGGCTCTGAAGTAGTGGGTAACAAAGCTTTACAGGCTCTGGCCTCTCCTGGGGTTGTTGTTGCTGCTGTGAGGCCTTCTGTTGAGGGGTAGGTTTTAACAATTTTCGTCACTTTTTGCCACCTTCCTCCATACACCATCAGGATCTTTGCCAGGCACATCAGTTTTTCCTGCTGCTGCTACTTGCGTGTGAAGCATCATCCCTTTTTTCCTGCTGTGGGAAAAGTTAATGCTACACACTTTGAAAGGTGGAAAAAAAGAAAAAGAGAGTTACTTAAGGGTTCACCTATTTTTATACTCTCTGGTCTGATGTTGATAATATGTTTATTAAGGCACTACAGTGTGAAAGTTAACCATAAGGAAATACTATTTCTCATTACAACTTACTGTCCAGCAATAATATACCTACAAGAAAACCACCTGAAAGAAAACAATACACTTAATATCAAAAACATATACAACCACATGAATGAACAAGCCGATAGAACTTTGAATGACTCATCAATACATATTAATAATAACATTCCTCTCAATGAAGTAAAGTTAAAAACAATATGAAGATGATTGCAATATTTTCTGCCTTACACTAAATAATAATCATTTATTTACTATACATTCCAAGAGATGCAATCAAAGAAACAGAACTAAACCAATTTAACAGTTACTGAAGCCTTTCATTCTAATGGGGGACTTCAACATCCATCACAAATTGTGAGGCAGTAAAGAAGCTAACAAAAAAAAAAAACAGAGGCACTGTTAAGCCAAATACACTTGTGCTTGTTTAATAACAAGGCAAACATATACCTACACTCAATAACAGGCATTTATTCTGCAATTTATTTAGCAATATGTGACCCCATTATATACATGGACTACACCTGGAAAACTCATGACAATACATGCAGAAATGATCATGACCCCATCATGTTAGAAAATCATAATCCAAAATTAAACTATAAGATACCATGCTGGAGTCTCCATAAAGCTAACTGGGTAGAATTTGAAAACTTGTGTCAATCCAGGCTAATTTCAGAAGCTAATATTAATAATGAGGAAAACATGTTTTATTTTATCAGTATTTCCTCTTTATAGTTAAAGAAAGCATCCCAAAATACTCTATCTCCCCAAAATTCAGCAGGTCATCCTTTGACAGTGAATTCATCTTGTGCAAACCTTAGGAAACTCAGGAACAACACAACCAAAGAAAATTTAGACAGATATAAAAACAGCAGAGCCAAAACCCATACAGTTATTAAGGAATCCAAATGAAATACTTGAAGAAACTACATATCAAGAGTAAACTTGAATACAAAAACAAAAAAGGTATGCATATGATGTGGAGATATCAGGGGAAGAAGTCAAGAAAATTACAAACAAGCCATTTAACAAAACAGAATTAGAAGAAGTGTAAAACAAAATATTGGAAATTTTTATCTATAAAAGAATTTATTCTTTAAATTTTTAACTTTAGATAAAAAAATAAAATAAAAACTCCTGAATGATGTGAATGTGAAGGAGAAATATATGCAGAGAATGAAAATGAGAAGTGGGATATATTAAGATGTTATAAATGCGCAAAATGGTAGCATGGGAGAACAAATGAAACAAGTACCACTAGTGAGGTGAAAAGAATGCAAGAATTGTTAAGATAAAAAAAAGGAATTGTCTGATGAGACATGAGACATCTGATGAGACACTGCTGTTCTTTTTTTGTTGCTGGAATTTACAGCCAGCTCAGTTTTTGGTTTAATGTCTGGTTGTCAGGTGAAGATTTTGCTGTAAGTCAGACTTAACTACTAATGATGATGAAAACTATGCAATTTCTCCGCATAATATCATGCGATCTTACAAAATGTAGTAAACAGCTTAAGATAATGATAAACTGCATATTTTGAAAAGCATTTTGAAATAAGAATTACCCAATTTTTCATTTTATTACTTTTTCTATTATGAAAATTTCAAAATAAGCACTTTATCATTATCCTTAGCTGTTTCTTATTTTTTGTAAAATTGCAATATAATATGCAAAGAAATGACATACTTTTCTTCATTTTTCACTTTTTCTACTATGAACCTTTCGAAATATGTTTCTCATTGCCCTTATATTTTTATGAATTTGTGTATATTCACATTACATTGTGCAAAAAGATTACCTATTTTTCTTCATTTTTCTCCAATATGAATAGTTCAATATATGCAGTGCATCATTTTCATAAGCATTCTACTACTTTTTGTTCAATTGTAATATGTTATGTGAAAAATTGTGTGTTTTTCTTCCTTTTATCAACAGTGAGTGTTATAGCAAGTGACACACAATGCATAGTATGGGCAATTTGAATTAACATTGACTAATGTAAAGATATACATGTCAAATTTTGTGGTTCAGTGCCAGTGACCACAGTAGACACTGAGCATGAAACTAGTTGATATAGCTAAAACATTGCAATGTACCATAGAGTTTGCTACTATCTGTATAAGTCCGCTCTATCCTAGTACAACCGCTAGTACAACCGAAGAGAGTGATTCTCCTAACTAGAACCTGGTTGATGTAGATAGAACACTGCAATACTATGAAAGTTAGGATAACCTGGTAGATCGACTCTCCTAACTAGAACCCAGTTGACGTAGCCAGAACACTGCAATGCACCATCCTTATGTGTCCACATCCAATTGTATCTTATGCAAGCTAGGACAACCTAGGAGATCAACTCTCCTAACTAGAAGCCAGTTGATGTAGCTAGAACACTGCAATGTACCATTCAGGCTGCCCCTATGGGTCCACCGTATCGTATGGAAGCTAGGACATGTTAAGAGATTGACTCTCCTAACTAGAACCTGGTTGATGTAGCTAAAACACTGCAATGTACCATCCAGGATACCCCTATCTGTCGAAGTCCACTGTATCGTATGGAAGCTAAGGCAACCTAAGAGGTCGATTCTCCTAAGTAGAACCTGGTAAATGTAAACTATGACAACCTAGTAGATCAACTCTCCTAACTAGAACCTGGTTGATGTAGCTAGAACACTGCAATGTACCATCCAAGCTGCCCCTATGTGTCCAAGTCCACTGTATCCTATGCAAGCTAGGCCGACCTAGGAGATCGTTACTCCTTACTAGATCCTGGTTGATGTAGCTAGAACACTGCAATGTACCATCCAGTCTGCCCCTATATGTCCAAGTCCACTGTATCGTATGGAAGCTAAGGCAACCTAAGAGGTCGATTCTCCTAAGTAGAACCTGGTAAATGAAGTGAGAACACTGCAATGTACTATCCAGGCTGCCCCTGTGTGTCCAAGTCCACTGTATACTATGGGAGTTAGGACAACCTAGTAGATCGACTCTCCTAACTATATCCTGTAACAAATCAATCAATCAATCAACATCCCAAGACTTCCCCATGTCATTTCAATACTTCTAGAATTTTACTTATAAATTTTAATTTCAAATATCAAAATCTATAGGTTTTCTGCAGTAACCTATAGAAATTATTTTGATAGATATTGATCTGATTTGACTTAATCATTTTTAATTTAGAATTAAATATTTTTTATCATTTCACCCCAAATCAATAAAACCACTAAGAGTCAAGAGTGTTATAGAATATGAGAAAACGATATTATTAAGGAGAGAGGACAATAAAAGAACAATAATTAAAAAGATAGAAGGTAATATTAATATTGCATTTAAATTGTTGAAGATCAAACTTGACTGGGAAGCAAGAAGCCAGAAGAGAGTTCCACAAACTCTCTTCTGAGACATTGCATTTTAAAAGTTTCATTTTTCTTAATCACTGAGATTGGTGGAATTAATTTTATTATTAAAGTTATGTGTAATACCTATTACATCACTCCCATATAGAATTGATTTATTTGTTACTATTATGAGAAAAGAATATGGAATTGACAATATATAAAATAATGAAAGTTTTTTGTAAGGACCTGGTCATTTGAATAATTCCCTCACACTTCAATTAAGATTTCTACAGTGAAAATTGTTGACATACTCATAAACTTCACATTCATTCTATGATTGAAAATAGAATATATAGTAGCAACATTAATAATGTATCAGTATGCTAGTAATTGATGGCAAGTTATGAAAACAATATTAATTCACTAATAATAAAAAAAAAAAAATCACTACCAAATGTTGACTAATGATAAATGGGCACTTATTTTAATTTCTTAAATTACCATTTTTTTGTCATTTTTTAATTACTTACAAGATTGACTAATAATAATATTTATATACCTATTTCAGATTTCGTCTCATAATCATGACCATTGTGAACATAACACCCTCAATATTCACTTATGGAGCTGTGATGCTTGTATGTATACAAAATTTTACTTCTCACAGTATTTTAGATTTCTCAGTATATACAACTGACTGCATTATGAGTCCTTTTACGCTGATGTAAAAGTATTTTTATCCAGGTTAAAGTTATTACTCATCAAAGTGATAAAATCTTTGTTTCAGTTCAATTATAACCAAATTAAGGTACAACAAAGTAATGGGAAAATTGATAAATATTGTTCTTGTAGATTTTCCAACAAATGAGAGTAAATGTAGTACTTATGTTAATAAGTTAAAAAAAGAGAAGAAAGTACATGTGGATTCAGATGAATTTGACACCATTCCTGTTTGGTGCAGTTAAATTAAACAAATATCCAGAAATTTTATAACTATAATAATAACAAATGATCCTAAGTAACCTTAAATTAACCATAAATCAGAAATACCACCAAGATCAACACCACAATTTTTTTCATTTGTACTCCATTCTGATCAAAATACTGAATAAAACTTATTTTATAACAGGCCTATCTATGCAGGTGCTTATTTCTTGTGGCTTTTATGATATATTTATTCTATCCCCTACAATAACTAACATTATGTCAGATATTATTATTATGTAAGTCTATGTTTGCACTATAAAACTGGTATTAACATTTTCATACACTTTTTAAATTTGGTGTTGATTTGAATGTTTAACAATCAGCAGTAAAACACACACACACACACACACACACACACACACACACACACACACACATATACATATATATAATGGACTGGGACAGCAGATCATTATTTAAACATATATTGTTAAATATAATAGACAATGAATGCTTATCATGTTTAATCATAAGACGTTCTAAACTTTGTATGTCTGCTTTAATTTTGGAAAAATAAAGACAAAAATTGTATATTTTTTATTAAGTGGGTCCTTGATATTCACCATCAAAGATGATATTTTGTTATGTTGACATAGAAGATGTCATGATAACAGTTGTGGAATAGCAGGTGCAGGTCTTAAGTTCATGATGTGGTTCTATGACATCATACCACATGAATGACCGAAATATTAACAAAAGAATCATGTGTCTACATGCAATATAATGTGTTGTGACTAGTTTGAAATGTAATTTTGTTGAGTGTGGGTTGCTTTATTTTAAAGCAACCCATAATCAGCAATTGGCCTCCAATATCTAAAGGTTCTTTTTACTGTGTGTATGTATGAGTATTATTGTGTTATCAACTAATATCTGTATCTCTATCTATAAAAGGCAGGATGTGTGTGTGTGTGTAACAAATGTATGGCCACAATTTTTTATGGATTTGCACCAAAATTTACATGCACATGCTCCAAGTTAGCAGGAAGGCCAAGACTGACTTTGCCTTTCCCAAATTCCATCGATAGTGGAAATAATCATTTTTTTCATGCTTCTATGGCATTTTCATGTAGTTTGCAGCCATTTTCTACTGGTCAGAGTGAGAGCCTATAGCTGGCTGCCACATATAGGCAGGAAGATTCTATTGGTCAGCGTGAGAGCCAACAGATGACTGACATGAATGTTAACTAGCATGCTAGCATGCAAAAAAAATCAATAGCTGCATTTGTCACAAGTGGGAAAAATTTAAATCTGCATGGCACTTTACTCCAATTGGCTCATTTGCTTGCTTAAACTCAATGTTGATTCTGATTCCACAGAACTGGGTTGGGTGTGAAAAAGTATTTTTTGTTAACATTCTTTTTTCATTTGGTTTTTCCAGTTATGGGTCCTTTTTTAAAGCTGATCGTTTTGTGTTCATTTTGTTTAGTTCTTTTTACGTAACAGATTTAATGTTTAGTATAGAGCTTAGAAAAAATTCACAGTGTGAGATAGGCAAGAAGTAAGGCAAGTAGCAACGTCAGCATGGCAAAGGGCACTTCTTTAAAGCCAAGGAAGGGCAAAAATATTTTAAGTCAAGTGATAGCGATTGCTGTATGAGCCGTACAATTTTTGAATCAAGCATGGGCAACGCCGGGGCATGCTGTTAGTCTATCTATATTTCTGAGATGAGGTATTATGTACATTATTCGGACTATTGTCCTCATCTTTGTCACCATATTTATTACAACGTTTCGGCCGTTGTATGCTCCTGCCTTCTTCAGGTAGTTGGAATGTCAAACTGAACCCTTCATTTTGCTCACTGGGGTAGACTGTTCTAGTTCCATATGCCATGTTTGATGGATGTCAGTTATCAGTTATCTCCTGTTAATTCCCCTCTCCAAGTTCTCCACTGGCTTAACCAGGTATTGAACTCACACTCTTTGGGTTTGGGTTTTGTCACTATCCAACCAGATGGTGAGCTTGAACATGGTGAGTTTGTTTACCAAGGTACCCATGGACGAGGCTCTCTCAGTAGTCAGAAATAGATTGGCCTCTGACTCATTCCTAGAAGAACAGACCAGTATTCCAATAGATAATCTGATGGAGATGTTGACTTTCTGTACACAAACAACACATTTTAGAATGGGATCACACACATACCAACAGGATGAGGGCTTAGCAATGGGCTTGCTGTTATCACCAGCAATGGTGAATATATTCATGGAATACTTTGAGGAAATGGCATTAGAATCTATATCTCTAAAGCCAACTCTATGGTTATGGTACGTAGATGACACCTTCATACTCTGACCACACCAGGAAGATGTTCAGGTTCCATGTGAACTCAATAAGACCTTCGATACAGTTCACAATGGAGAAAGAGAGTAACAACACATTCCCATTCCTGGATGTTCTAATATCTTGAACAGAGCATGGGTTCAAGACATCTGTATACCATAAACTGACATTCACTGGACAGTACCTCAATTTCAACTCCCACTATCCATACAGCGTAAAGAAAGGAATTGTCCACTGCTTACAACACCGAGCAAAAGTCATAAGTGGCGGCCCAGAGACATTAGATAAAGAATTGGTCAGTATAAGTAGTACCCTACAACGTAACAACTACCCTTGGCACATGGCAGCAGCCCACCAAAACTGGGATAGGTGTGTACAAGAGGAGGACAACAACACTCAGAAAACAGTCTGCCTGCCTTATGTGAAGGGGTTATCAAAGAAAATACAAAGGATCTGCAGTCCATATAACATCAGGACAACATTCAAATGCTGGACGACACTTCGCAGATATCTCTCCCAAGTAAGACCCCTCCCCATAGAGGAGAACATGACTAAAGACTGCGTGTGTGCTGTCCCATGCAGCTGCCAAAAGAAATATAAAGGGGAGACAGGCCGCCCCCTTAAGGTAAGGCTTCAAAAACACCAGAAAGCTGAGAGGAAGTGGAAAAATCAGGCTTGGCTGACCACATATGGAGAGAAAAGGGAGATCACTGCCTCTGTGGGGTCAGGTTGGGATCATAGACAAAGAACACCATTGGAAAATTCGTAAACTTAAGGGATCAACACATATGCTTGGTCACAAAAATCTCCTGAGCTGTTCAAGCATAGAAATGAATACAATATGGGAACTAGTAATAAGGAGTGCCAGAGAAAAGTGATAATAACAACAAAAAAATTGCAATATGAGCTCTGGTAAAAAAATGTTTGATGAGACATTAGGTTTATAATACCCAGAAATTCATACACAGATGTCCTCAAGAACACATGGCACAGTGGATAAAGGTGTTGGTTAGATCCTGTGACAAGACCAAAAGAGTGTGAGTTCAATACCTGGCTAACCCAGTGGAGAACTTGGAGAGGGGAATTAACAAGAGATAACTGACATCCATTAAACATGGAACTACATTAAGCTTGATTATATCCTCTTAGCCTACATTTATAACAATCTTTATTATTGGAAGCACAAAGTTTAACTTAATGATTTCTACTGCATTTATATTGCAGTGGAAATCAGTTGATATATTTTGTTTAGATAATCTGAATCAGTTGAATATTACAAATATAATATATTTAAACTGGTCATTCAACTTGAACATTTTACATTCTGTAATCACTTCTTTTTCAAGATGAGTTCATATCTTTCCCAAAAGGAACACAAAAACTAGTCTGGAATTTGAATTTGCCTTGTTAGTTTCACATTCCATGCCAATACCCATTACACTAATTGCACATCCCACTGTCTACAATACTAGCTCAAAGCATTCATTAGTATTGAATGTACAGCTACATTAAATGGACAGAAATAGTCAAAGAACACACTGACTATTTCTGTCCATTTAATGTAGCTGTACATTCATTACTAAAATTATTGTTGAGAAATCATTTTTATGTACTTTGCCAAACTTAGAAGTTTGTCTTTGTAATATTTATTTAAAGTTAGTAGTTTGTTTGCTTTAAAGTCTTTTGCCAATATATTTTTAATATTTCATTTTTTCTCTTTATCTATGTTAGTAGTCTCACTTTCTTCAAATTATTTCTTTCTGATCAATCCACTTTTCTTGCTCATTATACTTTTAATTTTTATCAAATCTCATTTTTATGGCATTGTTCTTGCCAATATTTTAATCCCTTTTTGATTGTTCTATTTTCTCCGTTCAAATGATTTTTGCAATTTCCTAAGTTGTGTTTCCATCATTCAATAACTTTACAATGTTTCCAATCACTTTTGAGATTTTATCATTTTTTACAAGTCATTGCAATCTTTTTATATCTGAAATTAAAAACAAATATATCAATAACTATACTATTATATATTTTTATTTACAATATTATGAATATCCATGATGTTGTATAATAATATCTCATACCACTATATAAGTCATTGTAAATATTTCTAATAGAAACCAAAATTTTCATGGTATATTTAAGATATATTTATATATAGAGAGAAAAGTTTACTAACTTTCTTTGTTTAATACAAATTCTATTGTGAAAAAGTTGACTTGCATAATAAATTCTGACTTAGTATCTATCTTAACTCTCTTTCTACAAAAAAAGAACTTTATGGGAAGAATATTCTTTATCAGTTTATGTACATTGTTACATTTTTTCATGCATTCTAAATTGTATTTTCTCATCTTGAAAATCAGTATTATAAAAATTGGTTAATTTCCTTTTCATGAGGTCTAAAATAATTCAATATTTTTAAATACATATGATCACTGTTATTTATTAAAGTTTGAGTCAAGCCTGTCATGTCATTAATAATTTGTATCAGATCATCCCATAAGTTCTGTCTGAATTTTAACTTTTTGTTAAAATGAACGAAATTTAAAGAGTATTTTATAATGTCTAATGGAGCTGAACATTATTTTTATGTTTAGATACATTTAAACTGATCAAATTTTATTTCAGAGAACAATAAAATTAAATTTTGTTTGATCAAAACCCTGCTAACATGGAAGTACCCAAGAATCATTTGAGGCACATAATGCTTTATGAGTTCAAGAAAGGAAACTCAGCAGCCAAAGCGGCTAGAAACATTCACTCAGTTTATGGAGAGGAATGTGTGAATGAAAGAACTTGCAGAAGATGGTTTGCAAAATTCAGAGGTGGAGATTTCACCCTTGAAGATGAAGATCGAACCGGACGTCCAGTTGAGTTTGATGAAAAGCTTCTTGAAGCAGCCCTTGAAGAAAATCCTGCTTTATCAGTTGAGGAATTGGCTGTGGTTCTCAGTTTAAACAATGCAACTGTTCATCGTCATCTTCAACAACTTGGAAAAGTTCCTAAACTTGGAAAATGGGTGCCTCATGAATTGTCTGAAAACAACCTCAAATCCTGAGTTGACATCTGCTCTTCTCTTCATTCCCGCCAACTTGTTTCACCTTTTTTGGATAGAGTTGTGACTGGCGACAAAAAATGGATCTTTTATCAAAATGTTAAGCATCGTAGGCAGTTGCTTTGTAAAGGGGAAGGACACCAGCCACAGCTGAGAAGGGAACTTCATGGGCAAAAGGTTCTTCTTTCAATCTGGAGGGATCGCCAAGGAATAATCTACTTTGAATTCTTACCACCTAATGCAACAATTAATGCTCAAATATAATGTCAGCAATTAGAGCATTTGAACCAAGCTTTGAGGAAAAAAAGACCAGCTTTAGTGAATTGAAAAGAGGTGATGTTTCATCAGGACAATGCGCAACCCAGCAAGAATCACATCACAAAAGATCGAAGAACTTGGTTGGGAGAAAATTCTTCAACCCCCTTATTCTCCCGATCTTGGTCCTTCAGACTACCATTTGTTTTGTAGCTTACAGAATCATTTGGAAGAAACAGCTTTTGTAACATGGGAAGAGATTAAAACTGACATTTGTGAGTTCTTCGAATCAAAGCCAAAAGAATTTTACAGTAATGGAATTAGTAAGCTTGTTAATAGATGGAAGGAAGTCATAGATAATCAGGGAAAATATTGTTGATTGAATCTGTAATTAAATGTAACATTTGGTCACTTGTTTTCTTTATTCAAAATTCAGACAGAACTTATGGGATGACCTGATATATAACATTTATTTGCCCAATACATGTATGTATTCTTTGTCAGGAACTTTTTTTTTTTTTGTTATTTGATCCTGTTGTTTCAATACAGTTAGTTCCCTTTTAGATGATTCAAAATCTCATGCTTTTCTCTTATTAAAGAAAGAAATATTTTTATGTTATAGGATTTTACAGGCCAGCAGTAGAAAAACTGCTTTATATTGGTTAAATATTTAAAGTTATCTAAGAGAGATATGTATAACTATGAGATTGTGATGAAAAGTTCTTGGCCTCATCCATTTCTGAAAATTTGATTTTTTTAAAACCCTTCTTGGTCAGGCTGAAAACTTTTCAACATACCTCAAATCCCATAGAAAAGCTCAGACAGAAAAAGGAGGTTGGAAATTTTTAAAAAAGTTTCCTTACCAATATTCTAAACAATTACCTAAAAATTATAACTTTATGAATAATGGTATTTTTCTGATGAAAATTAGGATGGCAAAATCAACTTTTATCAAACAATAGCCTTTGGGTAAATTAAATAGTAACTAATTTAAGTCTGAGAAGTGTCAAAATTGAAACAAAGAAACTGTGTCAGAAAAAGAATGATGTTAAATGATTTAGAAGAATGCATCATGTCTGCATAAAGTGTTTTTATGGTATTTCCCCAAGCAAAAGACAAAAGAGAGTTGTGTCAACAACAAAAGATAGAGTAGAATAAAAGCAAACAGTTTTAGCAAGGAGAAGAAATGAAATTTGAGTTGTGAGGAAAAATAGAAATCAGCCAAAAGAAATAAAAGAAAAAAAATTATTTAACTACAACTGGGTAGGTAAAAAGAAAATTTGTAAGAAAACGTAATTGTAAGGATTTGTCTCTTCTTGGTGCCTTTGAATCATATAAAATATTTTTGATCCCCCAAAAATTTAGATAAAAATGATTTGTTGTTATGGTCATTTTACCATTACACATAATTTTCTGGAAAGCTTTTATTGTGCTTGTAATATCAGTGTTTGTGGTTGACAATTCATGATAATAGTCAACACCAAAGAGAGTGCAGACATGATCATCCTCTAGATGAGGACATTTGCTAGCAAAACAAAGCCCTCTAGATCAATTAAAGACATAATAATCATCATTATTATAAGCATCAGAGAACAAGAGAAAGTAATTCCCTGAATAATAAGTGCATCAAAACATTGATTTTGTATCTAAGATCATATTAAAAATAAAGTTTAAATTCAATATTACAATTTTCTTTTGAAAAATGATAAATATTTTAATAGTTTGTTCTTAAGAAAACATTTCTTTTTACATCAGTAAATTTAAAAGCAGTCTTTCATAACAAGATGTTTATGCTACAATTTATTTTAAAGTTATTTCTTGCAGGTATTTTATTATTTCTATGCAGTAATTGGAATGGAAATATTCCATGGTCTAATCCAATTCCATGGCTATAATATGACATTCACAGAGCTAAACAATTACAGTTTTTGTGGAAATGCTAAGCTGAGAAATTCTAATTTCTATCATGACCACTACTGCAGTAATAATTTCAATGATATTTTAAAATCATTTGTAATTCTGTTTGAATTAACAGTGGTAAATCAATGGCATGATATCCTTTGTTTCAGAATTCATTTGAATAGTAAATCATTTTAAGAAATAAAATATATTGTTGCTTAGAAGGAGTTAACTTCTTTTTTTGATAATCTTATTTTATATAAACTATTTCAACTTTATATTGCAGTTTTACAAGCATCTTTTATTAATACATTTTCTTTCAGCCTAACTGAAAAATGATATATAATTATTCATATTTTGATGAAAAGTATCTTTACTTATTTGCCTGCTTATATTGTTTTATATAGAATTCATTATATCAGTTCAAACTTTAATATCTTTAATTTGTTGAAGAATACTTTGCCTCTAGTGCACTTAATTTGATAATACTTGGCAATTATTATAGTTTTCATCATATTTTAAGATTTTTATTGAATCTTTCCTCACCCAAATGAAAACATCTTCCTTGACAATGATACTATTAACATCTGGATTTGTTCTTGTCACCCACCCAGCTGCACGCCTCTACTTCTTGACATTCCATATCTGTTGTGTTGTCATTGTTCTCAAGTAAGTGATTTCTCATTGATTAATTGCTTTTTTCTGATTTTATTAACTTTATTTTATTTCTCAAGAAGAAACTCAACCAAAAGTGAAATTACTAACAACATTTGAAGTCAGTAGAAGACAAATAAACTGGGTATTGATTGTTATTGGAAATAGCTGTCTTGATACTCACCACTGAAGTCTTCACAATAGGGAAGATTGATTTTTTATTTTCTTTATAAAAATCAGACATTGAAACACAGTGAAAAAGCTGGGGTTTGATGTAATAAGTACTGATACCAAAAATTAGATTTCAAGCTATTACCAATTTTTGAGCATTTAGTTTTAAAGATCATCTGAAAAAATTTGCAGAAATGATTAATTTCTGAAGGTTTTTGCAAACAAACTGACTTCAAAATTTTGCTATTTCAATTATTCAGCCTTTATCCACACATGGCACAGTGGATAAAGGCTGAATAATGTAAATAATGTAAATAATAACCTCATCTCAGAAATATAGACAGATACTCAATGTATTGAATACAAAAAATTACAACTTTATTTGGATTTATTCTTTAAATAGTAAAAACCTGCAGAAATTAGATATTTCTGTACATTTTTCAGATATTTAAAGCTAAATACTCAAATATTGGTAATAGTTATGAATCTAATTTTTGGTATCAGTACTTATCACATCTAATTCCAGCTGTTGTATTAAGTGCAATGTTGATTTTCTAAAAAAAGTGAAAAATCAACCTGATGTAATGAAGAGTGTTCAAGATTTTCAATATAATTATAATAAAAAATAATGGCAAACATTTATAATTATGAAAAATTAGATAATATCCATCAAAAGAAAGTTGTGGAACAAGATTCTTAAACAAAATATTTTTTATTTTACTACTTAAAATGAAGAAATTTCTTGTTTTTATGAGGTTTTATTTCCCACTGAAAAATAACTAAAACTATATTTTATAAAAGAAAAAAGGAATAGCTTTCCATTGCTGGCCATAATACATTGTATTTAGTCTCCATTTTTGCCTTTATAAAATGAATATTTTTATATTATTCATAATTTTGATTTATTTTTCAATGATGTATTGAGAATGAGGCAAATGCTACAATTTGAAAACATTTTATTAAATGATGTTTACACACTTGTTTTCCATAGAGGTAAAGAATTTTTTGACAATTTTTTTTTACTGATCACCAGAATTCAATTCCAATACTCTAATTTTGAACCTAGACTTAATCTTTCAACTTGTTTCCCCACAAAAAATGCCAATGATTTAGGAAAAAACATATTGTGTCATTGTTCAACATGTCAAACTCCAACTTTCAAATTGAATGCAATACCACAATATCAAAATCGACCTGCACTGTGGTTACAATTCTAAGCTGTATTTCTGATTAGATTTTCTTCACTTTGTGAGGGGACATAAGCCATATTTCTCAGTTCTAAATAGGTGTGTCAACTTGGTTATGATTCCATTGCACATTTGAGATACAATTTATTTTGGAAAGCCACAATGAGAAAAGGCAACATGGAGTTGGAATTGAAATACACAAATCACCAGATAGTGTAATAGAGTCAGAAAGACTGACGGCTGACAACATTGTTATTTGTGGTGTTATAAGCAGTGCATGGTTGTTAAGAAAAGAACAAACAAGGATTTCATTTTCAACAAGAATATATTGACCGATTTTCAGAATATATACAGCCAACGACGAAATTACTTATACACTCATCAATTTTGAATATTTTTATCCATTTCTCAGAAACTAATGCCTGTATGATGCCAAGATTTAATGTTGCCAGTGTGTTCTTTGATGTTCTTGATGCCAAGATTGTTACATGTTAATAAGCACAAAGAAGGGAATATAAAACTCAATTTTCAGAACAATACATTAAATACAACAAATTTGACAGGCAAATTATGCTAAATAGGAAAAGTCATATTATTCGTAGAGTAGAAAATATTGCTTTAAATTGATTAATTCATGTAAGTATAAGTAATTTACATAATTATCTTATCGGTGAAGCCTTCTACACTATTTATTCAGTAGAATATTTGTGATAATTCCAGCAAAGAACATCATGTGGTGCATACAGTGTCACCATTGTTATTCTTAAGTTAACAACACAATAGAAAAGACTTGAGACAGAGAATTCTTAACTTCCACAAGTCAGGAAATAGTTACAAACTATTTCAAACTGGTTAGCTATCCCTAGATTTATGGTACAGTCCATCATAAAGAAGTTTAATCAGTTTAACATGACAGAGAATTTGCTTGAGTGTGGAAGAAAACCCACATCATCACTGAGAACTGCATGAAAACTGTCATGAGGTTAATATAAACCCAATAGAGACATTGCCAAAAGTTTGGATATGATGGGTATCAGCATAAGTAATTGTACAATACAATATTGTTTAAATATAAATAGGCTGTATGGAAACCAACCACAGTGAACTCCTTTTCACAAACCATGTCAAATTGCTACTTGGTTTAATTTTGCCAAAATGTTCCTGGACAAAGAAAATTGCTTTTAGGTGCAAGTACTATGGAGTGATGAAACAAAAATTAAGCTTTTTGGACATAATGTTGTACAGAAGATCTGGCAACATTAAAACATGGAGGTGGCTTGATGATGCTTTGGGGTTGTTTTAGATCAAGGGGGACTGGAAAATTATTTGCAATAAGAGGAATAATAAAATATGCAGACTATATCAAAATTCTGGATAAAAATCTACAACTATCAATGAAAAATCTTCATCTAAGTTGGTGATTTACTTTCCAGCAAGATAATAATCCCAAACATATGTCTAAATCGGTACCTGCATGACTTCAGAAAAAGATTGAAGTTCTGCCATGGTCTTCAATGATTCCTGACTTGAATCCTATTGAAAATCTATGGCAAAAATTGAAAGTTCGAATAAATCGTCAGTACCAAAAAAACTTCAGGAATTAGAATGTGTAACCATTGAAGAATGGAAGAAAATCACAGAAAAGACTTATTCAGATCTCACCAAAACATTAGAAAATGATCACAGCAGGTATAAATATGAGAGGCCATACTAATGATTATTAATATTGTGAAAATTGTTCAATTTTTTCTATTTTGTCATTTCCTATTTTGCATAATTCACCTGTCAAATTTGTTGCATTTAACCTACTGTTCTGAAAATTGAGTTTTATATTCCTTTTCTGTGCTTATTAACATGTAAAAATCCTGGCATCATGAGTTCCTGAGGTATAAGCAGTTGGTAGCATGAGTCAGGTGTCATTGGCAGGGTTGATCCTGTTGTTGGTAAAGCATATAGTTAATAGATTTGTTGGGTTAGTTGACTGAGGTCACAGTGTGATAATGAAGCTGTGAATCTTGTTGCCATTACAGTGGGTATTTAAGGAAGTTGATTTAAAGGAAGGTGAGCCTAAGTAAGGCCTGAAATTAGTGAATTTGGTGGGTCAGTTGAGCGAGATCTGGAGTGAGTGAAGCTATGAATCATACTTTGCTGATACAAAGGGTGTGAGCAAAATGTCTCTGGACACATGGTTTGAGTGTTTGGTCTCCAGTGGATATTTGTGATAGGTTAGTTGATTGAAATCATGGTAGTGTCCTTGAGAACCTGCTGGCTTGTCATACAGTTTCTGTGTGTAAAGAGTTGGGTGAAGTCATGAATCTGGCTGTTGTTACATTGGATTCACTGAAGTCCTAGTGGTGATGATGAGAGGGGCGGTCATAGTAGTGACATTGAGTGCCCACTGTTATTGAGAGTTTGCCATTGTCAACAGTTGGCCTGTCACCTGGGTAATGTATCCATTGTTTTTGAG
Source organism: Acanthosepion lycidas (assembly GCA_963932145.1). Taxonomy (NCBI): domain Eukaryota; kingdom Metazoa; phylum Mollusca; class Cephalopoda; order Sepiida; family Sepiidae; genus Acanthosepion; species Acanthosepion lycidas. The sequence continues at coordinate 30,218,747 of OZ010589.1, read as the reverse complement.
GGATTTTCTTTTAAGCAAATTTTGTCATGCCCAGACTCATATTTTTTATTTGGGGGCAACATTTGTATTTGGGTTCAGATTTCCTCTTTTTGGGAAACTACTAGAATGTAGTTTCCCAAAAAGAGGTAGAAGGCTAATAGGCTGATAGTTGGAAGGATTGGATGGTTCACCTGAGTTCTTAAAAACTGGAACAGCAAATGATGATTTTTCCAAAGTTGTAAAGTACAACTTCATTGTAATTTCAACAAGTGGATTTGAATGGGTGTGGGTGAGCTGAAGATAAAGATTTAAATTTAAAATTAATGGCAGTAGAGAAAAATAAAAATAAAGAAATTCAAAGACAAAATTTAAAAGTAAAAATGAAAAAATACATACAACAAAAGGTATAAACCAAGTGTGTTGTTAGTGTGCAATGGTTCTATCTGGATTCTTATGTTTCATATTACAATATTTAACAATCAACTTTCTTGGTCCAAGCAGGACACCATATTAGGGATACTATGGAAATGAATGAATGACTATCTGAAAGGAATTTCTCCATTATTGTGGCTGAAAGATACTTACAAGCTTCCCAGTTTGGGGTCAGGTTGTATCATTTTGCATTCAGCTTTCTCATCCCAATACAATCTTTCTTTTTTTTTTACTTGGCCTCTATTGATTTTTTGAGTCTCTCCAGCCATGAAAAAAAGATGTCAGTGTTTTTTTTTTTTGTTTTTTTTTTAAATAAAGTCTTTGGAGGTCAATTGATAAAAATCGCCTGAGGATACTGTAAGGATGAAACTAAGGTAGTGGAATCAACTGATTTCATAATTTTTAAAGTATTTACATATATATATATATATATATATATATATATATATATATATATATATATATATATATATAGAGAGAGAGAGAGAGAGAGAGAGAGAGAGAGGAATCTAAATGGAATAATAATAAAAAAAACGATAGAAAGAATATTAATCTACAACCCAGTGTGTCTAAAGATTTTTATTTTTTTATTTTTTTATTGTTCAAAATATATATATATATATATATATATATATATATATATATATATATATATATATATATATATTTAGTTTATGTAAAACTAGGTAATCCATATGGGTGGACCCAAGGAGGAGGATATCCGGAGAGCTCAATGTAAATTCAGATCAAATATGTTTGAATAAAAACAGATCACTTTAAGGTTCCATGTAATAAGTTATTTCACCACAACCCTTTTACAGGGTTCTGGATCATCAGACTTTACTTCCAAAAGTTGAAATGAAAAATGGAAAGAAACTTACACATTTTTGACGGACCGCACCAAGCGTATGTGAAATTAACGAAGTGAGGGAGTGAGGTGGGAGAGAAAATATGAGTGAGTTAGATGTACCATTTTCAATTCCTTATCCTTAACCCCACTCTGTGTAGGCTAGATGCCGCTTAACTTAACGCATTCTATCTTGATCTAGATGGGTAAGGGGTGAGGGAGAAGACCGACTTAAAGGTGGAAGATACAGTTAACAATAAAATAATAAATCAGGATTCACTCAAATTCTAATTTTCTCTTAGTAGTGTTTTATCCAAATTTCTCCTCTCGGACTCTCCAATTGGAAGTGAGTTTAAATAATACAGAAGTAAATTTTAAATTGGTAATTTAATTTGAATGGAAATATATTACCCTTTAATAATCATTATTGATGATAAAATTATTTAAATTGGAACAACCCTTGATAATAATTAGGTAGGTATCTAAAAACAGTCACGAGTTTAATTTATGAACAAGACTCAAACGAATAGATGTCAACTGAATAATCAACAAGAAAAAAAAAAAGTATGTGTACGAATATATAGAATATTGTAAAAGAAGGACCTAATTTTCTGTTAGTAATCTTTTATCCAATTCTCTCCTCTAATATTCTCCAATTAGAAGTGAGTTTAAATAAATAATACGGAGGTAAATTTTTAAATTGATAATTTAATTTAAATTGAAATATATTACTCAATAATCATTATTGATGATAAAATTTTTTGAATTGGAATAAACCTTGATAATGAGGTATCTAAGAAGAGTAACGAGTTTAATTTATGAACAAGAATCAAACGAATAGATGTCAACTTAACAAGCTATAAGAAAAAAGTTTAGGAAAATAAAAAGGATTACTAGATATAAAATGGATTATTCTTTCAATGTACTTTCTATGATTTTTCCAATCGATATTTCATAGAAAATACCCAAAACTCCAACAAACTTCAAATTAAATTCGTCGTAGATTTTTTAGACATTTAGATTTATATCAAAATCTAACCCCCAAAGATACCCTTTAAAATAATGCGAAATAACAGCATCTAAGAATTTGAGTGAATCCTGATTTATTATTTTATTGTTAACTGTATCTTCCACCTTTAAGTCGGTCTTCTCCCTCACTCCTTACCCATCTAGATCAAGATAGAATGCGTTAAGTTAAGCGGCATCTAGCCTACACAGAGTGGGGTTAAGGATAAGGAATTGAAAATGGTACATCTAACTCACTCATATTTTCTCTCCCACCTCACTTCCTCACTTCGTTAATTTCACATACGCTTGGTGCGGTCCGTCAAAAATGTGTAAGTTTCTTTCCATTTTTCATTTCAACTTTTGGAAGTAAAGTCTGATGATCCAGAACCCTGTAAAAGGGTTGTGATGAAATAACTTATTACATGGAACCTTAAAGTGATCTGTTTTTATTCAAACAAATATATATATATATATACACAAATGTACATATACACATATATAGGGTGTATCAAAGATACTTTTTCAAACTTTGGTTGTGGGTTCCTAATAGCAAACCAAGGACAAAAGTCTTCAAATCCTTCATTTTTGAGTTGTTAAGTTTAAAGAAAGTTTGCAATAGATGGCACTGTGTTGCCATGTAGACTACATTATATTTGTCATTCGTGCACATTTGTGGTTAGTCTGTCTTTAATGTTTAACACATGTAGTAGTGAGTTAACTGAGAAGTGTTCCATTTAACAATGTCAGAATATTCATATTGTGAGCATGCAGATATGATTTTTACATATGTCCAAGCAAATGGTAATGGATATGAAGCTGCATGGCTGTATTAAATTGTGTTTCTAGGCCAAAGGCAGCCAAATTATGCAACCTTTGCTGCTTTTTATCATTGCATTGTTGAGACAGGACCTGTGGCACCACAAACAATAGATTGAGGAAGACTGAGATTGGCTTATATGATCAAACCATGAAGAATATATTCTACAGGCTGTTGGAGATGAACCAGATATCAGCACACATCAAGTAGCCCTAGCATGTCATACATGTCATAGTACCACATAGAGGGTACTTCAAGAGCAGCTCCTGCATCTGTATCATTTGTAAAGTGTGCAGGGTATTTCACCCACTGATCCCTCATCACAGGAGAACTTATGTCAATGGTTTATTGCATAAACTGCTGATCTGTTGTTTGTCTCTTCAGTCTTGTTTACAGATGAGGCAACATTTAGAAGAGATAGAATAACAAATTTACACAACCAAAATTTCTGGGCAGATTGGAATCCCCATGGTGCAATGCAGGCTAGACACTAGCATCAGTTTATAATTAATGTGTGTGCTGGAATTGTAAGTAATTGTCTGGCAGTTCATATGTACTCCCAGCATGACTTATAGGAGCAATCTACAGGGACTTTATTTCAAACACACTTTCAGACCTGCTAGAGGATGTACCCCTGCTAATACGAAGACACATGTAGTTCATTTTAGTCACATTGTTCGAAATGCATTGGTTGACATCTACCATGAAAGATGGCTAGATAGGGGAGGGCCAGTTCTATGTCCTGCACATTCTCCCAACCCCAATCCTTTGGATTTTTATCTTTATCTTAAAACAATTGGTTTATGCAGGAGACAGTAATAATGCAGAGATACTTCATTAACATGTCATAGGGGCCTGCAAAATCATTTGATACCATGTAGGAGTATTTGAAAGGGTCCACCAGTCAATTATTTTGACAGGTGAATGTGTGGAGAACATTTTGAATATTCGTTATGAGTTGCTGAAGTACAATGATGACCTTTTGGATATATGTTTATATGAAGATTTTACCTTGTTTTGATGTCAGAAATCCCCCACAAAAGTTTGTAAAAGTATTTTTGATACACCCTGTATACACACACACACACATACATACACATATTCAGACATAAGCAATTTACTTTAGTAAAACTCTACTGAACACAGGAATTGTCCTCAAATAAAAGTTCAGATTATTAAATGATATAGATTTCTTGACACAGATTTAAGCACAAAATTAAACAATGAAAGTGGATCTACTGGAAAAGAGAGAAGAGAAAAAATACAGGGAGATGAAAAATAGATTAATAAATAAATATGGAATATATATAAATTAAGATTTCAAATTGTATCAAAGAACACATGGCCTACATTCAGGACAGGCAAGATTTCTGCTTCATAATTTTGGCTAAAAGTTCAGGTTATCCATGCTGCTTGAATTCAATTGATAAACAACTTTTATTGTAAAGTAGTTATGAAGATAGACTTGAAGCAACCAATTCAAAGAAGTGATGACAATCAACATGCTGATAGGTTTATTGAGGTGAACAAGAATGCCATATAGAATAAAAATGTCTTGAAGAACCATAGAACAAGTTATTGGAAATGATATAGAAAATATTGTGTGCTATCAAGATGACATTTTCATAGGAGTCAGAAATGAAATAGAACTAAAAAAGAAAACTAAAGTTGCATTGATATGATTAAGAAATGTGGGAATGAAAATAGATGGGAAAAATGTGTACATAACAACAGTGAAATATTGTTTCTGGGATATTTCATTTCAAAGATGTTTCGCCAGATCAAACACAGTATGAGTACCAAAAAATAAAAAGAACTGGAATCCTTTTTGGGATTTGTAAATTTTCATAGACAATACTTACCAAGGTATACAGAATTGACATTTTTCAAGCTAAAAGAAAGTGGAATTCATATGGGAGAAGACCCAACAAAAAGCGTTTGACTAACTAAAATTAACTCTTGCTAAAAACAAGTAAGGATGATAACATTGACTACAGATGCTAGTGAACATTCAATACTGTGAATACTTACACAGAAAGGACATCCAATAATGTATCTGTCAAGCACTAGCCCTTGACAAGTGTCAGTTCATCATGCAAGTCAGGCAGTCAGTTATTTAGGTCTGAATTTTATTTTTTACTATAGTAAATTCATATTGTTTTTAATAACTGTTTAATTAGGAGAACAAGATTTCTCTATTTTTACACTTGTTGTATTATGTGTAGAGTGGTGTGACGGATAACAGCTTGGAATCAAATTCCAGTTGGGTTCATTACATTCACTTTCACAAATACCCTTGGGAAAGGTATGAATTTATCTCTTCTCCCTCCAGCTATGGGTTTGAACAGCAAGATAGACTGAGTCCTATAGCTGTGGCTGGCAACCAGTCTACTGCAGAAAGAAATGGCAACTTACTATGGGAAAATATTCTGCCTAGTCAGTTATAAATTAAAAAAACATGCAAGCCCAAGTGTGTATCACATGTGGCACATAACTGACTGATAGATTGTATTATGTGTGATGGTAGATATTTGGCATTAAGAACAAAGATATTGATGGAAGTAAACACTTCTTTGTTTTCTTTGTAAATAAAGAAGTGTTTACTGCAATCAGTTAATCATCCAGTCATCACTGTTTTGGCATACTCTTTTAGAATGGTAACTGCCTTAATATTTTGCATGTACTTCAGTGATACATCATGCTGCATGTTCAGTGAATGCTGAGATGAATACCTTCAATATGTTTGTATCGTCACAATAGCATTTCTGACAAAGATGCAGCTATTAGAACTGCTTTACCATGGTTATACTTAACAGCAGCATCATGACATTGAATTTGGATAGCATTCTTGCTAGTTGTGGAAGCTCTTGTGCTAGGTTCTTAAATAAAATTGGCTCTAATAACTTGTGGCCAATGTGAGTTGTGATTCAATAGCCCCTTACATAGTGATGAAATCTCTCAAGCTTGAAAAAAAAATGGCAAGAATCTCTTTGTTTCAATATCCATTTCAAGAGTAACATGACTCTGGTCCTAATAGCATTTTAAAAGCCAAAGCAACTGAAATGTTGTTCCAAAGAAAGGCTACACTGAGCCCAGCAGTTACTGCATGAACCAGTTATTGGAGCTTTTGGGCCAAAGTACCTCAGTACAACATTCTTATGGATTTCCTTTTTTGATACTGTCAAATGCTGATTGTTGTTGACATAACTAGATGAAATAGCTGTTCTTGGAACTCAGGTTGTAGAATAGCTTGGTCAATGTTACAAAATAGAGAGAGGATTTGTTGAGGTAGTTTGCTGATTGAAGGACACTGATTAACTGCTTTTCTTCCTCAGAAGGTTGCATTTGAGTAAGTGATTTAGTCTTCTTGATGTCTAGTTTTACACTATCCTTTGACACAATATAACCAAAGGATGACATCCTTGAATTGGTTGTAACAATATGTTATCATTCTATAATGTTCTTCAGTGCATAACCAGCATTTTAAAAATAATCTGTCTTGCCTTTTCATTGAACTGCATGAGAACTGGTTCCTGTGGAATGCAGATAGACTCTCCCTGTCATATATTTACCTTCTCCATTGTTGGGCATCAGTAAGGTAATACTTAGCAAGGTATTCTTTGGTCAAGTTCAACTGTATCCCAAATATGATTGACTTTTCTAGCATAGTAACATCTTTGCATTGTTTTATTATTTGGCATAGGGCATTTCACTTTCCATGCACCCATTACACTATCTGCACATACCACTGTCTACAATACTAGCTCAAAGCATTACTCCACATTCATTAGTAATGAATGTACAGCTACATTAAATGGACAGAAATTGTCAAAGAACACAACATAGAAAACAAGTGGTAGGGGATCAGTTACCGGAGAGAGAAAAAAGATGAAAAAATGTGTTTGCTGCTCCTCTTTATATGCTTCTGTGAGCAATTCTCATTGGTTTCATGGCAGCCTACATAATATCTATCTTTGGCATGCAGACTTTAATTTTTACAAAAATCCATAAATGCTAGCTAGCATCTGAATCATTTGAAATTTAGAAATATTTCATTTAAATATTGAAAGTTTAAAACCAACAAGTACAGTGGGATAAACAGCTGCTATTACAATGTTGTTATTTTTAAATATATAACTTGTAATGATAAATGTAACTTTGGCTGCCAACATGTATATAAACTTTTTGATGTGCTATCAACTGCTATATATAGTTGCAGATTTTTATTCTTATGAACTGATACCCTACACGCAAGTCACCAATCTGCCACTGGATGGCATGCCACTAATGTTTATCACTGGTGAACTGCTGGTGTTTTCGTCTCGGCAATGTTACCACTTGCAGACTGCTAGTGGACCACTGTTAGCTTACTGGTTGGGGGTCTGCTGGTGACTGCTACCAGAGGACTACTGGTGTTGCCATCAGCAGCCTGTCAGCAGGTGACTAGCAACTTGTGTGTAAGGTAGTTGATAAGAAAAAAATTATATCTACAGATAGTTACTTAACAATTGTTATGATATTATATGTGATGGAGGTGGTATGCATAAATATTCAGTAATATTAATAATCTAAAGGATACATGGCACAGTGGATAAAGTTAGTGCTAGTTAGATCCAGTGACAGGACCTAAAGAGTGTGAGTTCAATACCTGGTTAAGGTGATGGAGAAATTGGAGAGGGGAATTAATAGTCTGAGCAATGTAAATAGTGTACATTATACCTCATCTCAGAAATATAGACAGATATTAATAATCTCATCAAATAAATTTTGATAAAGCAAAGATAATTCTATTGATTGTGACGTTGTATCCCTTGAATGTTACTAATCTTAATAGCAATAAAACAATATGTAATTTTATGAAGAGAATATTTGCAAATATTCATCTTATAAAAAGTGGACAGCTTGTAATTTTTGATCTTTCATTTTCTTTCAGTATCTTTACTGCTTTTATTTTGGAGGCATTTGTTCTAGAGTACACTCTCAGCAAAGGGAGAAAACTGGAGACTGTTTTAGAGAGAACACTTAAAAAACTTGGATTTGGAATAAGAGGGTAAGTTTAAAACGTACTTTGTGCATGCAGTTTATTTTCTATAATCATTCTAGTTGAACTACAAATGAAACTTTTCAACACTTCATGCAGCATAAGCTGTTAAGTCAATTCTATTTTGACATCTTTTAGCAAATCATACATATTAAGTGCAATTATAATTTTTAATTATTTAAACTTGCCTTCTTTTTTTTCATAAATTTTATTCATACTTTTTAGATTTGCAAGTTTTTTCATTTGTTCTTTTTTTATGGATAATAATGATTTTGTTTTTGTCATTAGTTAAAGTACTGACATAATTTTTAGAAAATGGAGTTGTCTACAGAAGGCATTTCAAGAAAAATATTAATCTCTAAGGAATTAAAGTATAAAATCAGAAAAGGAAATTAGCTGATGCATTTGTAAATTTTTGCTATGAATTGAATTCTATTTTATTAGAATGAGACAAGGAAATCAAACATATATGACTTATTTAAACATGAGTAAATGGAACATTTTCATACTGAAAAGATATCATGAATGATTGACAATGTGGAGAATAACAGTTTTCATTAATGATAAAAGGTTGGGCTTTAAGATATGCATCAAGAAGAATTTAGCTTGAGAGAAATTAAGTTGTAATATAAAAAATATAAAGAAATGTTTTAATCATTTGTTGGTAAGAGTTTACTGATGTCTTTGAATTGATTAATTATTCCTATTTTCAGATTTAGAAGCTGGTGGCAATATAAATCTGGAGATAATACAAATATAACATGAATCTAGATGAAAATCAGAGATAATTGCTGAGGACTTGATTAATATGGAGATGATTGAAGAAGATTTTGTGGTAGAATAAAAATAGATAAATAGAATAAATTGATGAAAATATGCAAAAAGTGGGGGAATATTTTGAGAAAAAACAGCAGAATTAGGAGAAGGTGTAATGGAGTTAGGATTAATAAACTTTATTTGAATATAGATGACTTTAAAAATATAATTTCACTAGCTGCAAATTAGGAGACAATGTGAAATGAGGGGTTGAAAAATGTAAGATGACTAGACCCAAGGAGTTATGAGTTCAATATCAAAAAACTTGTTGAGTTAAAGGGAAATGTTAAATTTTCTTTTTAACACCCGTGCTAAATATCTCTTAAAATTTTCTCAAATCATCATAATTCCATGTAAATGTACATGCTGAACTTGAATTAACAATTAAATTATGAAGAAACCTACCATTTTGGAGTTATTGACAAGAAAAAAACGGACTTCTTGTTGGTCATTTGTTCCCCATTACTGCCATCATTATCACTGATTCACTGTGTAGTACTTCTGTTGGTGGAAACAAAATTTTGGCCTATTTACTTCTTTTACAGACTTTCCTTGCAGAAAATCACTACACACTACCATAAAGAAATGTAATTTTTTTTTTGGTAAGTGTAGTTTTATTTATAAAAAAAACAAATTAAATAATACAATAAAACCCTTTTTTTCTGTATAGAATAGCAATGACAAATTAAAAGAACAAAAGCTGAATGGTTGAGATAACAAAACAAAGATGAGTTCAAATGTAAATAAACAAGACACTGTTGACTGCTAAACAGGACTTGGGTTCATTACTGATTGTGATTGTTCAAAATATAAAGATATTCCATTTTAGTCAGCCAAAAACAGGAGGTTGAAGAATCTTTTAGGACACATCCCAAATTCATGAAGAGAAAATATAACCATCCAGTTGAACAAATCACCAGTATCAATTACAGGTGTGAGGACTGATACCCACAGTCCCACATAATAAGGTCATAATGTTTCCTATATGATATAAAAGTAAAAAAGTATAATTCTCAAATGATGTAAAACTAATGATTATTTCCAGTGAGAATTCCCAAACTTTTTGGATACATTTACTGTCTTTAGGCAGGGTGAGCTCCAGATATTTCTGTGCTCTCAGCAAAGTGAGATATTACTGAAAAATTAAAGAAATTTACAATCTTTCATTTGCAGAAAAAATAAAACTTGAAACTGCTAAATTTATTTAAAACTGATTGAAGAAGTAGAAATCAATTTTACATTTTCATTTGTTAAAAAGAATGAAAATGTTTTAGCACACAAATAATTTTGAATGAAAAATCACTTGATATGATGTATAACTCCACACAACACTTTTCATACATCTTTAAGTATATAGGCCATTTATGGTTACTTGGTATGTCACCATGATATTTTGTTTATAGTTAGAAAGAGAAATGAACAAAAAAAGAAACAAAAATAAAAACATCTAAAAATGTTTCCATTTCAAATGTATTAAAATCGTTGCAAACTTTTTCAATAATTCAACTAAATCAAGTAGTGATACTTAAACATGTTCAATCAATATAATTTCCAAGGTAACTTACCTTTATTCAACATTGTAGAACCCTAAAATTTAATTAAATTTATAACCAGGGTAGTTGTTATTCTGAAGGGTATTTTTAATGCTGATTATCTCCTTTTGGTATATGCCCGAGTCACCACACATGAGTTTTGGTATAGTTTTATGCACATTGGATGATCATCTTTCTTTACACTGTAAGGATGATGAGAACTGATGAATGTTGATTTGTAATATATGAATATCTTGAACCCATTCTCTGTACAAGTTGTTAGTACATCCATGAGGGCTAACTGATTTTTGGATTATTGTTAACTGCATTGACAATTTTACTAAATTCACATGGTCTAGAAATATTTGTATGGCTTCCTGCTGAGAGCTGTGTATAAGGGTACCATCTACATAAGCTGGCTTTAATGGTGCCATTATCTGTGAATGTTGTCTGTGCATAAACTGTTAACATTTCCATTGGGTTTATCTATCAAAATCATAGTAGAAGAGTCCAATTCCAATTAATTTCAAATCACTAATCTATCAGAACCCTGGTGAGCAGGCTCACTACATCTAAACTTACTGTGTGATGTTTATGGATGGAAGCAGCTTTAATTGATTCCACAAAGTGTTCTAAATTCTTCACATATGATGAGGACATGCCTGTCCATGAGTTTAGTATATCCATCTGCTCTAAAAGGATTTATAGGGAGAAAAGGAGAAGAGAGAATATCAAATCTCTTATTTTGAATGGTGCAAACAAAAAAACACAAGACTCTTACTCTGGTGTAGAATGTGCAGAGAAACAAAAAGTTATTACAATGAAAAAATATTTTTTCAATTGTTTTTTAATCATTTTACCCCAAGAAAGCAAGAAGATACTGAGTATGAGAGAATATGAGAAAACAAAAACATTATTAAAGAGAGAGAACAATAAAAGAACAAAAATTAAGAAGACAGAAGATAACGATTGACATTGCATTTAAATCTTTGAAGATCAAAGTTGACTGGAAAGCAAAAGCCAGAAGTGAGTTCCAAAAGTGAGAAATGTGACAGAAGGAACTGTCAGAATAAAACTTACAGTTACATCTCATCATTTCAAATGTAAAAAGTTGAGATCTTGTTGCCAATCGATTACTACATTTAAATTCATAAAGTCAAGATACCATAGAGGAAAGTTTGTCAGAACAATTACCATGAACATATTTATAGAAAAGGCTCAGGGAAACTATGTTACGGTGGTGGGAAAGTGACTGAAGCCAAGATGCCAGTTCAGGACCAATAACATTCTTTGGATTTTATCAAGAATCTCTAAATATATAGCAGGAGCAATAGACAAGATATAGCAGCAATATTCAAGGCAAGGATGAATGGTATACTTATAGATATGTAAGATAGCTTCTGGTGAAAAAAATTGTCTAGCATAACACAGTAAACCAGCTTCTCTAGCAAGAGACATAGTAGTGGATGCAATATAATCTTTCAACATCATGTTAATGGAAAGTATTAGTCCAAGAAGGCACAATGAGTCACTCTCCTGAATAGAAAGCAAAAAATGTTCTCTCAGATGATTAAAAGAGAGCAGTTTTGTTTTGGAGGCATTAAAATTAACAAGCCATTCCTTGCTGAACTTATCAAACTGTTAAGACTTACTATTAAGACAGAAATAGTAGGAGGCATGGTAGAGTAATGGATTGCAGCTTGGAATGAGGAATTGGAGAGCTGAATTTGAATTCCAGTCAAATTCACTTATTTTCTAATACCTTTAGGAAAAGTATGAAAACTCTTCAAAGCTATGGGCAAATTGTTTTTTAATAGGATATTGAGTTGAGAACAGTTGACATCAGGAAGGTTGTTGATGAAAATTAAGTAAAATGTAGGTCCAAGAATAGAGTCCTGGGAAACACCTGCACTAATGCAAAAAGATTGAGAAGAGTGGCCATTTAAGACAACTTTTATTTCACAATTCAATAAGAAAGACTGAATCAGTTCAAAAATTCATCCACAAATGCAATAACCTTTCAATTTGTGAAGAAAACCAGGATGCTAAACCCTATCAAATCTTGAGATATCTAAAACAACAATCCAAGCATCACCATTCTTATCTAAAGCTTGATAAACTCTTTCAGCAATAATGATTAATACACTGGCAGTTGAGCTAGAGAAGTGAAGGCCTTATTGCTTATCTGAAAGTACTTTGCCAAAAATAGGTAGGAGAATAATAGATTGATAGAAGGATCACACTGTTTGCTTGAGTTTTATAGACTGGGACTACAGAAGAGGATTTTTAACAAATAAGAAAGCAGTAAGGTATTTATTATAGAGTTTAGAGAGAACAGAAGTAGTTCAGTAGCTCTTTTCTTAAGGACTATTGCAGGGATACCTCTAAGTTCACATTATGTGCCTCAAATTGTCAAGGCAGGTTTTAATAGTTCTTACAAATACAGATCAGTTTTCTCTTAGAAAACTACAGTTCATGTAAAGCAAATGTTTTCCTCAACAACAAAGGAATTTTAACAACTTGCATTTAGAGTAATAATTCAAATGAATCAATTTCTGAGCAACAAAAGACATTTACTTACTTTGTAAACTGACTGTTGCAGGTTGAAAGGTTGAAAGGTTGAAAGGTGAAATTCAAAGTTTGAAGGTGGACAAGAAAAGGTTGAGCTACTTCATTGAAGCTGCTTTTCTAGAGTTCTTTTATGAATATTCAGATTTTCTGAACAGGCATTCTCAAATTTAAGTAAACTCTCATGAGTTTATGAAAGTCATTCGTATTATGAAAATTTAAAAGGTTCTTCTATTTTCTTTGTCAACATCAACAATGGTAGTAGATTTTATCATCCCAGGTCATTTCTTTTCTTGGCAACAGCAGCAGCAGCAGCCTTTATTTGCAAAGATGGTCAGACCTTTCTGCCTGATGATAGCTTTTCATGCAAGTGTCCTAATCCCTTCTCAGCAGCAGCAGCATCATTTTGTTTGAGTAAAAGTTCTACACCTTTCTCCCTTTGCCGTCAAAATTTTCTCTCTTATATAGCAAACATGTGGATCAAATCTGATTTATAAACCAATTCATTAGTGGCCTATACTCTTTATCCTCATTGGTTGCCGTCCATAGAACTGTGCCTATTTTCAATTCAAATTGGGTGTTGTTATAATCTCTTTGAGGACAGACATGTACGGTGGGTTACGAAGCAGGTTTATTTTCAATAGGGTGTGGTGCCTAGTACAAATATATATAGAAAGGGGAACAGCTCCTACAGTTCAGTATCGCAGATACCACATTTCTCGCCGTTAAAGTTCATACTCCCCATTACATTTCTGTTACAGACATAACATTATCTCTCAGATACGGGGGCGTGGTGTGTTGCCTGTGGTGGTGTCTGGTCTCAGGCTCTTTTGAACTTCTTGGGGATGGCGGAGTGTTACAGGATTGGGAACTGCTACTGGCACCTCGTTATGATGGTTTGGTTTTTGTATTGGCATTTGCTGATACCTGGCTGTTGATGGACACCTTTTACTCTGAAGTGGGTGAGTGTAGATGCTCCTAGGGTTGGCCTGTATCGATGGCCAACGTTAACGTACATGGTCGACATGTCTTCGATTATTTGTTCGTTCGTCACTCTCACATGCACTGAAACAGGTCCTGACCTTTTTTTTCTACTACACCTAGGATCCATTTTCCCCGGGAATCGAACATGTGAACAAAGACCAGATCTCCCTCCGTAAACCCTTCTGCTTTGCATGTTGATCATGCCTTCCTTCACAACTGTTTCTTTTTCGTACATGCGCAATTGTAGGTCTGGATGTACCCTACTAAGTCTTATAGTCAATTTTCTTTCTGCCAACAGTTCAGTTCGTGATAGACCTGTCGTTGTGTGATATGGTACAATATTGTAGAAGTATTTTACACACCTGTGTTTCAATATCTCCTTCTTTTATCTTTTTCAAAGAGTACTTAAAGGACTGTACCGCTCGTTCTGCTTTACTGTTTGTTGCCGGATGGTATTGTGACACTATTATAGTAAATTGGAAAAAAGGCTTTCAAAATAAACTGGAAAACAAGAAAGAAAAATGTTTTTCGATAGACTGGAAATATACTGATAACAAGAAAAACTAGAGAAACAATAAACCTAAAGTATACTGATAAGAAATACAATAGGAATGGGGGAGAAGATATTTTTCCTTTCTCTCCCCACCTTGTTGTGTGGCTGTCGATAACGACTAGCATGAAAGCCTTCTGTACATTGTGAACTTAAGTGATGGTATGTTTCTTAAGTGCCCACTTGACCCGCGCGGTGGAATAGATTACATTTTAATGTATCCACGACAACGAGAAACGAATCTGTAGCCAAAATTTGGTCAGTTGATAGAACTTGGAAAACAGGAATGGCACCGTAGCTATATTTTTCCTTCGTTTGCCTAAGTAGCAATAAAATTTATTAAGAGGAATTGTATCTTTTTGTCATTTGTTGACCAAAACTCTGGCGTTGAGAAGCGACAGGTCACGAAACCCAAATGCAACCGACCACACAAAGACGTGATAAGAATTCTTCACTGATGGTAAATTTGAATGATAATTGAATTCAGAATTTTGGGCTAGACCACACCTAGCCTCAGGGGACAGCTTTGATCAAGAAACAAAGAGAGAGGTAAAAGACCCAGGTGGAATTTTAATGAAGACGAAGGAGTTGCCTGCACCCCTTGAGCAATGATGTATGAACTTTGATATAAAGTTGTTGTGTTACACAGATGTTCCTTGTGACGACATCTCGCCAAAGCTACCGGATCAGCAACGTTGAGTATACAACTTCGCCTTTGCCTACTCTGTGATCTAAAACAAATACAACATGGGCGAGATTGTGTAACCAACTCCAAGGCTGGTCGTAACGAACAACCACGAACTCGCCCGGTGCTGTGACCAACAGATTCACCCTTGGGTTGCTACGATCAACCTAGCAGTGGACTATCAAGAAGAAAGAATGAAAGCGAACCACGGATTTTGGTTATTTTCGTTCAGACGTTTCTAAAAAAAAATAATGATAGAAAAGACAGTAGAATACAGAAACCAGGATGACCGCTGGACAGGCGGCAGGTAGGTCACTTTTCGGTATTCCCCTGAATTTCTCATTTTGTTGTTGCATTTTGCCAGAAAAGTTTTTCTCTTCTCTCCGTTTCTTCTTGCCGAGTTCTTCCGACCTACTAGTAATTAATTAGGGAATTGAGTGACCACGTATCCGAGGAATCCGAGAGATCGAGGATGATATAGTCATGCATTGAGTAACAGCCAACCTGAGGAGACTGCTGGTGGGGGCCTAGAGGTTCGACCTTTGGGGGGATACGCCGGACTTAAAGGAATGGCTGGCGGGAAGGGGCAGCTGATATAGGAACTGTTCGAGAAAGAAACGGTGTATCTGTCTATAACAAGGCGGAAGGGTCAGTCTCCAAATTCATAAGGAACCAATTGACGAGGGACCACGGCTAGGGTGGACTGAGTTGAGAGGGCTACTGGTAGTTGAGTATGCAAACGAGAGGACGACAGTGGAGGCAATGAAGATGAACCAGATGAGGGACGAAACGACTGGAGAATTGAGGAGTTAGCTGTCCTGGCATACCCAGAAGAAGTGAGGGAAAATAACACGATACAGGTCCAATTGGCAGATCTATAGGTGGAGGCCTGGTCAATGAACGCATAAGGCGCGAGATAATTAAAGGTCCCAGTTAATTTATCATCAGCTATCGCCTTGGCAAAGGATAGCCAGAGAATTCTAGAGAAAGAAAAAGGAAATAGGACAGAGGCGCAAGGTTGGGAGGTAGGCGACAGGAGGAGGAAAGAAAGCCTCCATGTGGGACAGGAAGGCAAAACGGGAAGAGGTCGAACCGCAGGAATGGGAAGAGCTTCCCAATAGAAGGGCGTGGACGATGGGGCATGGGTGGGGCTAGCATGCTGGAGCTGTTATTACAAAGGTCATAGGGCAGTGGACGAGCCGAGATGCACCATGTGTGGCCATCATTGACATAAAACGAGCTGGTATGGTCTAAAGAAAGGACCACCAGAGTTCCCCGTTACAAGAACCCGCTCTTGAAAAAAATAGAAAAAGGGGAACATCAAAGGGCTGGCTCGGCAAACAAAGTAAGATGTGGGTGTTCCAGGTAAATAGAAGAGTAATGCCATGCTGGGCATGTAACCGGGTAGGCTATTTTGCCGCCAAATGCCCTGGAAAAAGTTACTGAGGTTAACATGACACCGGAAGAAAAATTGCCCCATACAGGAGAAGGATGCAATGTTGAGCATGTGGCCAGGTCAGCCATTTTGCCGCCAACTGCTCCTATAGAAATAGGAAGGGTGAACATCAGAAGAGCTGCCTGGGGCTACCACAGCGTAGAAGACATCCGCGGACCTCGCTCTACAGAGATGATGAGGAGTCATTGTTGTTGGAACCCATGTCTGAATGGACATCCCTCAGAGGGAGGGTAGCCAGGGTGTTTTCCTTGCTGACTTAAGAGGAGGAGCTCTCCTGTGAGGCATTGGTAGATGGAAAGTCATTGAAGGCCTTGATAGACATGAGGGCGTCGCTGTCCTTGAAGCTGTGGGGTTGGTTAAGAAGACCCGATATAGAAATTGATCAGATGGACGGGAAGCCAATGAAGATAACGGGAATGGTAAGGCTCCTGGTGAAGGTAGGAGGGACAACTAGTGTCCACAAATTATGTGGTCCCGGATTTTTGTGGAGATAGGTTGCATCATCATGGGGCACAAGTGAAGTTCAACTCCACAGTGTTGACTGTCAAAAGGCAGTAGTAATTTATTTTCCTTCGTTGCTTGAACGAAAGGGATGATCAGAGAATTATTTTATTGTGATATGAGGTTTGGGTACAAACTGTCGGTTAATTTTCGGATAGGTTCGAACTCAATGTCGCTGGTGAGATTGATTTTTGACGAGGACCACTCCGTTGCTGGGTCTAGAGATGATGAGGTGTTAGCCTGTAACTTTGTTTTTCAAACATAAGAAAGGAAATATCGGTTTGATATTGTGGATTTAAAATGAGGATTAATTACTTATTACTAATGGAGGCACGGTGGGGTAAGTGGAGGCACGGTGGAGTAATGGAGTGAGGAATCGGAGATCCGAGTTCGAGTTCCAGTCAAATCCATTACATTCACTTAAGTGCTAATATCCTTGGGAAAGGTATGAATTCTCTTCTTCTATCCCCAGATATGGGTAAATAGCAGGACTGACCAGATTCTATAACCTTGAATGGTAACTGGTCTACCGCAGAAAGAAATAGCAACCTACTGCGGAAAAAATCTGCCTCGTCAGTTGATCGCCTAAGTATGTATCACTATGGAACATAACTGATTGACTAATGAAGTGGATGTTTGGCTCTGATGAATGAGCCATGAAATTTAAAGTGATCAAGTATCACGGAAACGATAACCGTGCACACTAAAGGGAAGATTGGTGCTGTCGTTGGTCTGCACAAGGGCCCGTGCATGACTGGCGGTAGTATCGATGAGACATGAGCTTTGGACGAAAGCGCCCTGGTGTTAAAGCGAGGTCACAGTTAGAAAACAGGAAAAAGGGCAAGTACTCCCTATTGTAGGAAAAGCATTGAGCCTCTTGTTTGATACGATGACAGACGAGGATATTGAGACCATTAAGAAAAAAACTGGGGGAGGTAAAAAAGAATCAAGTTTTAGCCTAGGTGGCGAGAGAAATCGTGTCAATACTGAATATGACAAGGTTAGAACTAACGAAGAATAGGGAAAATATCAATCGGTTGATAGGCAGTTTGCGAGAATTAAGGTAGGAGATATGTTCGAGAGCTATGGCATATGAAGTTTATGCGCTGAGTGGCTTTGTACAGCAATACTCTCAGCTAATAAGCATTGTTAACAAGGTGCGACAAAGTAGCTAGACCCTGACGATTTTGATGTAGCATGTAAGAGCTAGATTAGATATGCTATTGTTGGGACACTTGTCCCAAGAAATAGTGATCCCCAGGCCACCTAAGGGACTTTGTTAAAAATATAGACAATGTTACCCCACCACATATGTTTGCCAGCAGATTTCAACAAAAAATTACGGAAATATTACAATGCGTTAGGTTGTGTCACATTGTTAGAGAATAAAAACTACTAGTTCTGATGTCCGTTCAGCTGCTGGACCGGGAGAGTATATTTGAAGTGTATCAAGTAATAAATTCCCTTGCTCATTCCCTACCTTCGAGAAGAACAGGGCTTAGGGGTGGTCGCCAAGAATCGAGTAGAAACGGAGTATATAGCAATGAACTCAGGACGAAGTTTATGATGCTGACGCCCGAAGAGGCGAGGGAGTGTCGGGTGCACGCGCTGGGGACGTTTACTTCATTAAGTCCCAGTTATGGGACAGGTAATCACAGATTGTGTTTGTTAGAGTTGTTTAAAGGAGTTAGGGAAGGCTGTCAAGTAAAGAGATTAACAAATACAGTTTTGCCACAGGCTATCAGTATATCTGATGTAATCTGGGCCATTGCTACCTAGAAGCAGATTGATCTGTTTAGGGTGTGTAGGGAAAAACCCGCTAGAACTTTAAGAGTAGGTCCCCCACTGTCCCTAACTGAGTTCCCACAGGGGTGTTTGGCCTTTGGAGTGTCTATTTCACTTCCACCATATTATCAGGCGGAAGAGAAGTATGAAGTAATTGGACGGAATTATGGGAACCAGTGCTAGAGAAATTCCCCGAGGCTGTCTTAAAAAATATGCCGACCTTATTGAAACTCGTAGAGAAGGTTAGCTGGGAACAATTAAAAAGATGCCTAATCGATGTAGAAGGGGAGAAAACAACCTGGAGGGAAAATAAAAGAAATATAATAAGCTAGTCATTAGTGGTCGGTGTCCTGATAGTTATTTTTGCTGTAGGAATGACAATATGGATGTTAGGGGAGTGTAGGAAAAACTCAATTGACAGAGTTTTGGTAGAGTCACAACAGCTTGATAGGGGAGAGCTGAATAGCGGTCGCTGCACTCCTCCACACGGAAGAAAAAGAAGACACCAAACCATGTTTGGCTGAAGGAAGGAAAAAAGAATCGAAATCCGTTAAGAAAAAAAGTTGAAGAAAGAAAGAAATCGTAAGGGATGTATTGAGTTCCACAGGAGAAAAAAAGACGTTGCATGAAAAAAGAGAGAATTTTTTAAACACTGCATGAAAAAAAGAGAACTTTCGAAAAGGTCTCATGGTAAACAAAAATAAATGAACCTTGAGGAAATTGCATGAAAAAATGAACTTTAAAAACATTGCATGGAAAACAGAAGGACAGGACAGGGCTTTTGGGAATGTTGATAGAAAAAGGAAAGGATCCATGCCAAGTAGATTGGTATTTACTAATGGGAGTAAAAATTTTCTTTTGTGTCAATTATGAGTAAATGACAGGATAGGTAGGGGAGAGATGTTACACTATTACGAAGGCGTTGGTAAATTGGGGAAATGGCTTTCAAAATAAACTGGAAAACAAGAAAAAAAAACAATGTTTTTCGATAGACTGAAAATATACTGATAACAAGAAAAGCTAAAGAAATGCTGTTTTCAATAAACTGAAAGTATACTGATAAGAAATACAAGGAGGGTGGGAGAGTGTGTGGATGTGGACAACGAATATCATAGAAGCCATGCATACATGGTTGACTTAATTTTAAGTAATGGTATTTTTCTTAAGTGCCCAGTTGACCTGCGCGGTGGAATAGATTACATTTTAATGACTTCAAGTATCCACGGCAACTAGGAACGAATCTGTAGCCAAAATTTGGTCAGTTGATAGCACTGGGAAAACAGGAATGGCATTGTAGCTATATTTTTCCTTCGTCTGCCTATGTAACAATAAAATTTATTAAGAGGAATTGTATCTTTTTCTCATTTGTTAACCAAAACGCTGGCGTTGAGAAGCGACAGGTCATTAAACCCAGATGCAACCGACCACACAAAGACGTGATAAGAATTTCCCACTGATGGTAAATTTGAATGATAATTGAATTCAGAATTTTGGGCTGGACCACACCTAACCTCAGGGACAGCTTTGCTCAAGAAACAAAGAAAGAGCTAAAAGGCCCAGGTGTAATTTCAGGGAAGACGGAGAAGTTGCCTGCACCCCCGGGCTATGATGGTGCGAGTCACCCACGCGAGATGAAAGGAGTTGGGCGGATCGATATTTTGCCACCACACTTTTCGGGTGTTGGGAGATCTCCCCAAATTTGATCAGGCGATCAATTTCCCGACATCCTCATGCCCCGAACCTGGTTTGCACAAGGTTCCATAAATACAGGTAAGTGAGATGAGAGGTGGAGAAGGAAGCAGACAGGCTGAATTGCTGTTTGCGAGAAAGACGTCAGTTTGTTCAAAACCCACTTTGCCACTGCGGATTCTGCAGAAAGAAATTAGACTCTGACCTTGTTCCAGACTACCAAATACACCTAAATGGTCAACCCGAAGAAATGACAGACTTCAGCCTTGTATCAGTTTACCGAGTGTGGCTAGACCTAGTGTTGTGGGGTATTAAATGGGGATATGCTGAAAATGTGCATGCTGTTAATCTAGTGAGTAGAACGTTCAATGCATGAACTTTTGCTATAAAGTTGTTGTGCTACACAGATGTCTCTTACTTTGTCCCTTGTAACGAAATCTCGCCAAAGATCAGCAACATTGGGTATACACCTCGGCCTTTGCCCACCCTGTGATCTAAAACAAACACAACGTGGGTGGGGTGGGAATTGAAGATCGAGTAACCAACTCCAAAGCTGGCAGTAAGGATCAATCATGAACTCGCCCGGTGACTGAGGAAGGGATTGCAACATCATAGTATGCAGCTGAGGTGACGTGCTTTATGCCATTATTGGTCTTAAATTCTTCAAAATACGAACTGGTGAAGCAGATGGCATTATCATCATACACTGGTCATGTAAGTCATGCTCTGCGAAGGTGCGACGCAAATTTCCAATTGTAGCGCTTGAAGTCGCTGTATTCATATGATGTACATCCAACCATATGGAATATTCATCCACAGTGATCAGGAACATTTTTCCTTCACAGGGACCCGCATAATCCAAATTAATACAAAACCATGTTTTCTGTGGGAATTCCCAGGGGTGCAATAGGGTCACTGCGGGCATTTTATGGTTCAGTTGATACATCGAACAGCTTTTGACAAAGATTTCAATGTTTTTATCTATTCCTGGCTATGTGGTGACACATATCTTCGGGATAGTACCTTCATCCCAAACACACCCAGATGCATGTTATGGACCTCTAATATTTTTTCTACCTGGTCCTGGAATGATGATCCTTTGTCCCTACAACAGATAACCATTTTGCACTGTTATTTCATTCTTGCATTTGAAATATGGTTGTATCAGGCCATTCTGACTCAACGAAAGTCAATACTTCTGGCATCATTGATCAACCAGAGTATTTCTCCCTGGATTGGAACTGGCATTGAAAACACCTCGTTCAATGGCATCCTACTCAGGGCATCAACGTTTGTCACATCCTTTCCTGTATCGCAGGTTATATTCATATGCTGACAACGTCAGTGCTCATCTCTGGATTGGTCCTAGATTGGTCATAATGATGGTATTGCTTTCGCCTCCCCAAATATTCCTAAGAGCGGTTTGTGATCTGTTAATACGGTGAAATATTTACTATATAGCATCTGACGAAACTTCTTTACATCATTTACTAACGCAAGACCTCTTTATCAATTTACGCATAGTTTTTTTTTCTGCTGCTGTGCTGGAAGTGTATGCGATTGGTTTCTCCTCACTGTCTTACATGATGTGTGATATTACTGCACCAATCCCATATGGTGGTGCATCGCATATAAGGACTAATTTCCTTGGAACTGTCAAGTGTACCAACACCGTAGAAGATATAAGCAACTCCTTGGATTTTCAGAATGCTTGATCTTGTTCAGCTGATCAGTTTCCTTGTTCATTCTTGGCTAACAGTTAATGTAAGGTTGCTAGTATAGTTGACAGTCTTGTTAGGAATTTATGGTAATAATTTATCATGCCCGAATATGACTTCAACTGACTGGTATTTTGAGATTTTGGTGCTTCACGTATAACTCGTAAATTTGTTTTCACTGGTGTGACACCCTCAGTGGTAACCTTGTGTCCATAATTCTCTACCTCTAGTACCATGAAAACATTTTTTCAACCTCAGGCCTACATTTTAAAGCCATTTGAGTACTTCTTCCAAGTTCCTTAGATGTTCTACATCATTTTTGCCACTGACCAAGATGGCATCAAGCCTCACAATCACATATGTATCCCAGCCAACAAATTTTCCATGACTCGCTGGAATATGCCTGGGCTGGAGGAAATACCATAGGGTAACCTGGTGTACATAAATAGTCCCTTACATGTCTTTATTGTTGTATAATTGTTGCTTTCTTCATTTAGTAACAGGCATGGTTTAAGTCGAGTTTGGTAAACTTTTGCCCCCCCACTCCAACTTTAGTTAGCAAGCCTTCTGTTTTGGGAATGGATTAGTTATCAAACGTTGAGGCTTGATTTAGTCTCCGCGTATTCGAATACTTCCATCTGTCTTCACTGTAGGAACAATGGGTGCAGCCCACTCAAAATAAGTCGCCAGCATTATTGCAGTGACTGCTTGTAGTCCCTCACTTTCCCTGACCATTAGTCCATGCAGTGTGTGGGCCAATGGTCTGGGTTTAAAATATCTTGGATTTGCACCTGCAGGTACTTGAATGTGGGCCTTCACTCCTTTCATAGTGCCCAGTTCTTCACGGAACACCTCAAGATATTGGTCTGTCACCTGTTGCTTTTGTTTATCATTTCCTTCCTCTAGGTAGTAGAATATCTGAGCCCAGTTCAATTTTATGCTGTTTTACCAGTTTATACCCAGCAAATTAGGACATCTGCCTGCAATTACTATTACAGGTAATTTATAATATTGAGCCTGATAATCAATATTGACCTCTCTCATTAATGTAACCGTGACTACTGTGTAGTTATTTTGTTCCTATTTATGGGCAACGTGACCCGGTATAGTTTTAGCCTATCTGTGTTCTCCTCCACTCAGAACATGGTGTACGCTTTTGGTTGTTATTCAAACTCTGTATCTGTCGATACCAAGGGATGTGTACGTCTGCCCCACCTCAGGTCTGCATCTGACAGAGCCCCTCTTCTTCCAGTTGGTGATTGACGACCACTTTGTTCTGGCTATCTACTGTGACAGGAACACATCAGGTGCCCCATTTTCAAACAATAATGGTATTCATTTTGCCCTTTTTGTACATGCACTGGTTTTCCTCCACAATGATAGCATTTGTTCATGTCAATCGTCTATCCTCCAGGTCATTTTTTACCTGCCTGTACATGTACCACACTTCTTGTTTTTCCCCCTGATTGTCTTTTACCACTCAAACCTGCGACATATTTCTGAGTGGCCTCCATCCCTTGAGCTATTTCGAAGGCTCTCTTAAAATGTCAAGTCACTCCCAGACATTAGTCTTTGTGTGTTTTCCTCATTTATTCCACATACATTTCTGTCTCATATTGTTATCTCAAGCGTTGCACCAAAATTGCAGTCTTCCGATAAATGTTTCAAGTCTGGCAAAAAATTTTCCTGGCACTTGTATAAAATTTATACCGCTGGACAACCTCGGATGTTTTTGGTTGGAAATGATTTCTTAAAAACTCGACAATCTCTGAATAGCTGTTGTCCGACGGTCTATGTGGGGCTAATAAATCTCTAACCAATCCATGGGTTTTATTTCCTATAACACTTAGTATGACTTTTCTTCTTCCTGAGTTCTCTGGAGTATCCTCAATGCCATTAAGCAGTGAAGAAGGATTCTAATCTCTCCATGTAATGGGAAAACTCTTCGGACCCGGTATATTCCTTCTTTTTTCCATCTGTAGCAATCTTTACTTCTACGTCAATGTGAAAAATACTTTTAAACAAATTAAATAAAGATAATAACAACAAAAAAAAGCAGTTCAACATAATAAGTCTTTCTTATTACGTGAAAGGACCCCTCAACACCGGTATAACAATATTTTTTCTTGTTTTTAGCCTTTATAGCTCGTTTTCTTCCAAGCTTGTGATATTAGTATATCTATGGAACAATAGGAGTTCATAATCTCATCTTCGTTGCCACTTTTATAATCTCTGAGGACAGACAAGGATGGAGGATTACAAAACAGGTTTATTTTCAATATGGTGTTGTGCTTACAGATATACATGGAAAGGGGAACAACTCCTACCACTCAGTTTTGCAGATCGAATTTGTGTTTTGAAAAAATTCAAATTTTGCCAGATAATGTTTCAACTGGTAATAATACAATGTTTATGACAGTACATATGCTGCTCTGTAGAGGTGTGAGGGTCAACATTTCTTTTCTTGTGATGTTTGATTTTAGTGGCATTTTCTCGTGCTTGTCTCGCTTTCCATTTTTAGCTCATCTGCCCGGATCTTAAGGATTTTCAAGGCAACCAACCTCCTCAACAAAAGCTACTATATCCAAATATATGCCTGATGGTTTAGGTGCAGTTGAAATCCCTGTTTAGCTCTGATTGTCAAGTGCACTTGCCAAGCTACAGTGATCCTTGTTGCTAATCCCACTCTGTTCTTTCATTTGTTTTAGTTTCTGGTTTGACTAGGCACTTTCCCATTTCTCATTGTATGTTTTTTTCTTTTGTTTGCTCATTGAAGTTGATATTTTTTTAATGCTTATGGATAATCCATTCCTAATGAAGTTTTAAATCTGCTCTTTCCTCTACTCTTTGTACATTACTGGAACTGACCGACCTTGATTGATAATCCTGGTTAAACTAGTCTCAGTTCCCTACATGCGTATAGGTCCTATAGGAATATCAAGTTCCAGTTTGACATGCCAATTTGTAATAAATCTTTTCCAAATGTAACCACTAGTAGGGACATTGTATCTGTAATCATTCACTAATTTCTGCCTGGATTTCTGGAATTAAAGGTTATCATTATTTACACTATTTACATTCAGAATAATGCCCTCATTGTTTACAATATTTCAGCTGTTGTGCCCTCAAGCCTTCTTCATGTGTCTGTTGATCTGGATAACCTTCAGTGAATTTCAAAGTAAACACCTTATTTAAGGTAGATCGTTGAATGTTCATATTTAGAAATATTCCTGTTCTCATATAGTACTGGATATAGTACTACATAAGAATAAGTTAAGAATATGGAAAGTGAAAGAAGAAGAATCTCTCCCCTCTTCAAAATTCCCTGATGGTTATCTAAATCAACAGCCAACTGAAGAAGGTTAGAGTTTTTACTGAAACTGTGATGGTAACTAAAAAATAAGGACATTAGTTTGAATGTAAATGTAAATAAGAAATTGTATTGTTGGAAATTCTCTTCAACAAATTGTATGGCAGATTTAAAATATCTGTAATGGCCACCACGTGATATGATTCAAGTGTGGCGACACTACGATTTATATTGACGGTATTTCCAACGTACATGATTCAAGTAAACAACAATAACTCCAGATTGTTAATCAATAGATATATATTGAAATAACATACAAGAACAAACATGCAATAAAATTGTGTTCAATGTATAGATTAAGGGAAAGAAGTTGTTCCCCTTTTTACTGTAGATTGATTTGTAACTAATTGTTTGAAGAAAGTTCTCTTGAGAGAAAAATGTTCAGAAATCAATATTAGAGCATGTTAAGGATAAATAACACAAGAATACAATTAATTAAAAATGTGTTGTGTTATAGAATGGTTTGAATCAACAGAGTTCTGGTTGATTGAACTTGGCAAAGTCGCAGAGAGAAATGTAAGTTTATATTACGAAATTCTTTGTCTGTGTGTGCATTTGAAATGTGATGAGTAAGATCGTGAATTTGTGCTGAGGGCTGGAATCTTACGGGATCTTACTGACGACTTGCGATAATATTTTTCATTTAAAGCTGGAAAAGTTATCGCTTCATCTAGATTGTACACAAATTCACTGATTGAATTAGCAACAGTATCTGGAGTAAATGAATCTTCTATCGTTTTGCTAAACAACTCAAAAAACTTCTGTTATTCTAGTTTAATTGTAATTGCTGTTCATATTGTTTTTGTTGCTGCAATTGTTGTTATTGTTGTAGTTTTTGTTGCTGTAACTGTTGTTCTTGTTGTTTTTGTAGCCTTAACATTTGAATCATGATAGTTTTAAATTCTTCCATTCAGCTGTACTCTGCTGAATATTTTGCAAATTAATTTTTCCTTGAACGAACCCTCGTGTAAGTTCAAGGAATCCTTATCACCACTTTCGTGATGTCAACAAACACTCGTTGCCACTTTTGAAATGTCAACGAATACTTATTGTCACTTTCGTAATTCTCGTTGTAGTAGAGACTTTGTAATCGCAGATACAACTATAGTGACGCCGTTGAACAATACTGGTGTCAGATGCCTTCGAATAACACTCGAACTAATAGAACTTGCTTGATAATACTTGCTCAAATAGTAACCATCGAATAGTGATCCATATAAGTGATCAGTATAGAGAAATTGTATCGTGAATTGTATAGAGAATAGTGATCCGTATAGTAATAGAGGATTGTGTAGAAATAGTTAATCGTATAGTAACCGAGGACAAAATAGAAATGGTGTCAATTATACACCACGCTAATTCCCATATATACATTTCCTTTGTGATCACGTGATCTACTTATTCAAAACGGGATCACCTGTCTTTGCTCTCTGGTGATCTGTGCTCAAACTCCAGTGTCAACAGTGACACTTTAAGTTTATTCCTATATAACAAAACTTATGGAACATTTTCTTGAAACTCAGCATCAAAGTGCCATTGCTTCCTTCTGTTTCTAACTTGTCCAATAGTTGTATTTCTGATTCTTTTGTAATTTTATTAGCATCTGTCAAAAATTTGGAATTTGACTTCTTCAGTAGCATGAATGTCTATGCGCTCATATGTAAATTAAGTAAGTCACATTTCAGTAGTAGTTATTGTGATGAAGTTACAACTTCCTTGAATTAATCACACATAAAAAATAAGTGGTCAAAAGACAAAATAATTTTTTTTGTTTTTGTTTCTTTTAGTAGTTGTAAAATGCTTGTTTTGGCGGAACTATTTTATATTTCATTTAATATTTTTCATAATATAACTTTATTTTTCTTTATTGTTAATTACTATTCTTCTCTGTATTTTAAAGTATTTTATTACTTAACTTTTAATTTTTTATTATTATTAATTATGTCTTAGACTACTACATAGTCTAATAATAGAGGGTGGGAGATATTTAGCAATTTATTTATTGCTATCATTACTGCATTAATTTATTTTTCTTTAGATAAGCAATTTAATACCATGCTAGGTTTGATAGGGTTGGAGTTGAAGAACTAATGTGGTGGTGTGTTAGTGTGGAGATATGGAAGTAATCAAAATAGGGGTTTACTTGTTTACAGGTTGTTATTTTTGGATAACGTCCTTTATCCCAAAATACACCAATTTATGGCTTTTTAAAAATGCATGCAAAGATAATTAATATATATATATATATATATATATATATATATATATATATATATATATATATATATATATATATATATATATATCCAAGTATACAATTGGTGTATACGGAATGAATTCCAATAACCAACAATTATTATTCTTAAAAGAGTGCTCAATACAAAGTAGAGCAGATATAATTATTTATTTAAAAAATTTATAACATAAACATGTTTATGTTATAATTTTTTTAAATAAATAATTGTATATATATATATATATATATATATATATATATATATATATATATATATATATAAATATAATTTACATATATATATATATATATTGCATGTACTGATAAAAATTTATATCTCTCAAAATAAAATCAATAATATTCAAAGAGTTCATAAATTCCTATTAGAAAGCTTTGAAAGTCTTTAGCACACACACACACACACACACACACATATATATATATATATATTGATTGAATTCTCTTATAAGAATTATTTCTCCTCTCCCTCATTTTAGTTGTGCACAAATTATTTGTTTTGTTTTCAGTTGCACTTTGAAAAACAAGAAATGATAACTGGTTAGTTTTTGTCATAATTTTTTGATTTAGCACTTTATGGTAAGTAATAATTATTTCATTGTTTTAATATATTTGTATATATTAATGTTAATATATACTTTCTAAATGTCTGTTTTTAAACCATAATAATATTTTGCACCCAATCAGGATAATATATTTAAATAAGTATTTAATATATTATTATCTTCTTAAGAATTGCCTTAATGTTTTTTAATTAACTCTAGTTTTCATTCCATGTTTTAAACATATGTGATATATTCTTGTAATTATATAATTTTTCTTGTAGGAGTTCTGATAAACCATTTACTTCTGATGATAGCGACTCTGATTTTGAAAGTATACCTGATAACACTTCTGCAAAAGGACTGCAATTTCATATAAAAAAGAAGAGTAAGTGTTATCCATGCATTTTTATATAGGATATATAGACTAAAAAAAAAAAAAAAAATAAAACTATAATTTTTTTCTAAGAAATCATAGTTTTAGTCTTCTTAATAAGAAAATATTTCATTTTTGTTGACATTGTTATGACACAAACTTGTTAATAAATCCTATATAAGCATTTTAATTGACAAATTTTTTCAAATTAAATTCAAATGCTGTATATAGTTGAGTATAGTGCAAGTTTTTATGATCAGTTTTTTACACAAAAATTAGGGAGTTGCACAGGTAACTTTTTTGAAGGAGTTAAAAATTATGCAGTGTCAGGTTAAAATTCATACAAAAAACATCAGGGATTGTACAATACATAAAGTCAGCTTATACAGAAGTATACATTAATTTATCTCTGTAAGCAACAATTGGTTTGTGCGAAAGTTGATGCATCTTTGAAAATTTTGAGTTTTCTTTTCTTTGAAAATTGTTACAATGCACAATGAATCTTTATAATTCTTTTACACAAATGTCTCATTTTATATACTTTTATATATTATAGATTACATCATCAAATGCACATTCTGAGACAATTTGTATTAGGTTGGTGCAAAAATAATGACGTAATAATGTCGTTTTTTGACGTTAAAAAATACGTCAAAAAACGACATTATTACGTCATTATTTTTGCACCAACCTAATACAATTTTAATGAAGTTACTTAAAATTTCTTCTTTAACATTAAATACTGAGTATGAAGTTAAAATATAAATGTTGTTCAAGAATATTTTTCAGCTTTTGTGTATCTTTTTTTTAAAGCGTTTCATCCCAAGCAAGGTGGGAAGCCACTAGCAAGTAAGGGATTACAGAGAGTTGGAGCGAGAGCAAATAGGAGTGATAGAGGAAAGGATGAAGAGAAAGATAGGGGATAGATCACGGCATCTGGAGACGTCGATTGACTAGTCATTTGAATAGATTATTGCTATCAGGGAAAACAGGAAGAGGGGAGGGAGTTCCACACGTGAGAGGTGCGAGACATGAAGCTATCGGAGTAGAAAGGACGGTTACATTTAACAGTTTCGACAGTCAAAGGGTGTGAGCAAGATGCCAGTCTAGTAGAACGCTTAAATTCATGAAGTCTGGGAACCAGCGAAAGCAGCTCCTCGGAGCAGTTACCATGAAAGTATTTGTCAAAAAGACAGAGGGAGGCGACAGCACGTCTGGGAGAGAGCGACTGAAGACGAGATGCCAGATCAGGACCAATTACGTTGCATATCCGTCTTTGGATCTTTTCAAGAACCTTGAGACAAACATAAGGGACACCAAACCATATATGGCATCAATACTCCATGCAATGGCTAATGGTTGATTTGTAGATTTGAAGGACTGACTCCAGCGAGAAAAATTTCCTGGCGCGGCACAGAAAGCCAACTTTCCTTGCGGTGGACGAAGCTATTGACTCAATCTATTTGTTCCATCTCAGGTCAGTAGTCAATGTGGGGCCGACTAGTCGCGAAGAGGAGCTGTCGAGAAGTTGAGCGTCAGACATTCAGTTCAGGCGCACATTTCTTCAAGACAATGGCTGGTATCCCATCTCCACCACTAGCCTTGTGGGGATCTAAATTAGAGATAATACCCAATACCGATGACGGATTTATGTGTAGCTCTCTCAATCGAGCCTCAGTTCTTAGGTGGAAATCGGGTGTGGGTACACCGAAAGACTCGAGCGTTGAATTGAATGAGAATGTCCGAGCTAAGCATTCAGCCTTGTCGGCAGGTCAGAACCTCGAACTGGTTGAACAAAGGAGGTATAGACGGTTTACTATTGTTAAGTACTCTCTTGCAGAGACGCCAATAATCCTTGGAGCCGAATTTGCAAGATACAATACGTTCTTTCATTCGAGCAGCAAATAGTGAATTTGCTTCATTGAGGACACGCTTACACTCTTTGCGGGCAGGGGCAAAGAGACGACTATTGCAGTCAGACATGTCGCTACGATATAGGTGGAAGAAGTGGTTCCTATGGGCAATGGCAGCTAAGCAAGCAGCCAAGAACCAAGGGGAGGAGCGCGATTTGACCTTATATTTCCTTGAGGGGATGAAAACCTCGATTCCAGCTTTAATCCAGAAGGAGATCTCGGGAGCAATTTCTTGAACGGGGAGCGTAAAGAGTACATCCAGGGGACATCGCGAAGGAAATCCCGGAACGAGTCCCAGTCTGCTCGTTGATAGCAGAACGAGGTTCTAGTGGTAGGAAGTTCATTGCAGTGGGGTGGGGGGAGTTGAAGGAGATGTTGATAGACATTACAACATGATCAGAATTGGCTCTACAGGACTTGGGGATGGAGGTAAAACATAGATCGAGAAGAGAAGCTTTACCGTCCCGGTTGTAGGGAAAACGTGTAGGGAAGTCAACTATCTGCGTGAGTGATTGAGAAATTGAAAGATTAAGGGTTTGAATGCCTGCAAGGTCAGTAGTAGCGTTTTTAAGCCACTTGGTATGATAGGCGTTAAAATCATGCATTTAATTATACCACAGTCTTGGAAGGATGGTGAGCGATAAAGGAAGAAGAGCTAGCTTACAGCATTGAGAAGAGATAGCCGGAGACACATGTACGAATGGTTATTTTATCATTTTTCGACATCATTTTCCAGATTGAAAAATTAGAACAAAATTAATGTTTCAACATAAACAATATGTTTTAAAATCTACAAATAAGTGACATTTTCTCTTATATTTTGCAGGTAAGAAAACCATGCACATGATGTTGCAGGAAATGTTTGAGGAAGAAATTGAAATGGAAAAGTTTTAGTAATTCAATCTTTCATTTGGGTTTTAAAACGTTAATTTGAATTTCAGAAAAGACAAAAATAATGAAGAGGTAAAAAAAACAATGTGTATGTAAATAATTTTTATCTGAAAATATACTAGTTGTTAATTTATGTTTACATCAAAAAAGTTGTTATAAAAATTAGAAATTAGTCTTTATGGGTTATTATACTTCATACTTCTTTAGCAAAAGTCAGATTTTACAAGTAAACGTCTTAGAAGAAATACACTAATAACTTTTTCAAAAACTACTTTCATTATCTCCAAAATCAGAATCAGTAAAAAAAAAAAAAAAATCACGATTAAAGGAAATGTGTAAAACAAGCACTATAACATCTTCCATGTAATTCAAGATGATTTTGAAAACAAATACTAGTCATAAATTACATTTTTTATTTTACAAGAAATTTGTGTGATGATTATAACAAATGAATATAAAATTGATTTTCTCTTAATGTTAGTAAAAAAAATATGAGAAACATTGATCCATTATCTTTTTTAACCTTGTTTCAAGTTTTGCATTTCATACATTTGCAGGAATGGTATAAAAGTTGCTTAACAAGCCATAAACTACCAAACCAATTCAAATGCTTTTTATTTGAAAAGACTTATTTTCTATATTGTTTCAATATTTAGCCTGTATTGGGTAAGATATAGCAAGTAATGGAATTTATCACATCATATTCACCTTTGATATGTTGATATAGAATTGCTATCTATCTACAGCATTAATAAAAATAAAATTTGTCACTTAGCAGATTGATGCGAACTCCAGATTCATTTATGAACTTTTTTGCAATTGTTCAGGGCACTCGTCAAGAGGTTTCAACATATGTAGTAACATACACACATGTTGGGGAATCATACAAGATTCTCAAATATACTCCGTCTACATCTGTACTGCAAAAATACAGAAGCATTCAGAACAAATAAAAAATGGATTGTATAGAAAAAAAGAACCTATCTTTTTGTTTGGATTCAACAAGGATAAAATTTTATATAGTTGGAATAACAAAAATGTTCGTTCATACAAAAAGTAAATAATGTTCATAGGAAAAATTTGTATGACAGGTCAAAAAATGATCACATGTGAGATGAAGTTGTTTGAAGCAAGAGTCTGTAAATGTGTTCTTTGAAAAGGAAAGTCTATAATAGGTGTTCGTACGTTGATGTGACTTAAAGGAAAGAAAGGAAGAAGCAAATGAACGTAATGAAAATATATACTCAGTTATATGTATGTTAGAAGTTCCTGTGTGGCGGCTTGAATACTATTGTGCTGCTCCTGACTGTCCGACGTAAAATGGACAACTGCTAGTATTCCTTGTGCTTCGTGTTGAGAATTCTCTTCTTTAAGTATACCCAAAAAGTCTCTACAGAGCTACGGGTATGATTTTTTTAAAGGAATTGAAAGGAATAATTTTATTGGGTGAAAGATGTCACGCGATATGCTTTCAACAACGTCCGCACTGGAAATATAAGACTATTTGAATTTATTTTTTGTATTTATCCGAAGTAAGCGCCGATCAGAAGTAAAAGTAAAAGTAGCATATAATTTAGATTTCTTGAAAGAAGATACACCGGGTTTCAAACTTCCCACTATACTTCGGCGAGAACTGGTGCATAGGGTAGGAACTAATTATTATTCCACTATGAAGGGCACTTTTGAAAATCACGGGAAAGCTATAAAACCCTTTCAAAAACGAAAAGAAGACCTTTAAATTCTTCCGGTAACTCTGGAAAACGCTTTAAACCACGCGACGAGAAACAGAAAATCACATACAAGGAGAAAAAACGAGTCAGCCTTAGAGAACTTTGCTACCAGCTTAAATAAAGCTGATTGTAAATTTTACAACGTAGGCAGACATTCTATGAACTGATATCTAAGTTACACCACATTTTGTTCTAGACAGGATAGATGTAAAGAGCTTAAGCCCTGTCTTAAATGTACTGACTCCAAACACAACACAGAGTCTTTCTCAGGACAACAGAATAAGCTACCATAAATGCAATAAATGTGAATCCAATGGACATGTTAGTTCGCAAAAATCTCAAAATGGAAGTGTGCCTATTTTCATACGTGTGTCCTAACGTGAACTCACAGCATCGCCCCTTTATACTCCCTATAGTAGCACTCACAGTTAAGGATAAACAAAACAAAGAAATGTAAAAGAAAATAAGCTGCCTTTTAAACACGCGGTACAAAAGCTAAAATGCTCTATACAAACTCTCGGTGATTTTGAAGTAAAGACAATTTTAGGTGCTGCAACTAAAAAATTACACGAGACTGTTCTGGAAGTTTAAGTTAATAAAGGCCGGAAACTTCTACTGGCTGTTTTAATAGATGATGATTTTGACATCACATTCAAATTTGACAATTTGGGTAAAGCTAAAAGTAATCTGTTAGAAATTGTTTATAACTTAGCATTCCTATTTGATGATAACAGTGACCAAATAAACATCCATGGCCTTATTGGTGTGGATATTATCCAATTTATGTATGACATAAAAATGGTTATGTACTTGCAAAGTTCAGCATGGAAATTTTCCAGGCGGTAGCCAGTATTTTTTTCATAAACATCAAATATTTCCTGTAAAAATTGAATTTAGAAAAAACAGATCCCGTAATAACTACCATGCTATACTGCCCCAAAGTTCTTCTGTTACAGACCATCAAGTAGATTTTTAATGAACCTTAAAAATACGAATGGTGTAGTTCTTGTAAAGAACCCTGCGAAACGAATGCCTATTTTAGCAACTTGCTTGAAATTTTCAGAGATGACAATAAAATCCGTTCTGCTCTTTAAAGGAGGCGATGGAGCATATTAGAAACCCATAGCCTAAAGCATCTCTATCAACTAGAGCTATCTTTGGCACATAACTTTTTCCTTCTTAGAACAAAATCTGAAGTATCAGAGAAGGAAAAAATTCGAGCATAAAATATTCAAATTATCAATATAACCCTAATTTCGACACCTTACCTGTGCTAAAAAAAAAAAAAAGAAAACAAAGAAATTGACTGAAATTGATTATATTAAGGTCACAACAAATATTTGTATTATTTAAAGTGTGAAAAACATTAAAATTACTTACATACAGTGTTAAATGATAACTTTGTAAACATTTGAATTTAAAAATTGAAGCTGCGTTATGCAAACAAACTTTAATATGCAATAAATTCTCCTGCAATTCCTCGTGTCGGGAAATTATAAGAATTTGAAAAGGATAATAAAGGAAGCCAAGCCTTTACCATTCAAAGATCAATCTTGGACTGGAAACGCTTACCAATCCAGGATTCTAATTGGCTAGCTGTTGTCCAATCAGGAGCCCACGTAGTAAAATTGATTCTGAAATCTTCCTCTTTTGCTACTGACAGCAGTAGTCACATGTTGATTGGAGCCGTCCCCTCCGACGTTAAAGGATTACAGAAGCCGCGAAACCCTCTTGTTCTTTTAACACTCTCCTAGCAGTAAAGTCTGCAAATATAAATTATAAATAATATTTGCAAGGCTTCATTTTATCTATTGTGCATACAACCTTTTCTGTACATTAAAACCGTCAAATTCAATACAGTTGAGTTGTGTTACTTCTCCAAGTGTAGGTACCTCCACTTTTTCGCGGGAAAACAGCATAGCGTAATAAACAAATGCCACAAACTTAACGAAAATAAATTTTTATCGTCAAAACGCTTATGTTATTATTAAGATGAAAGACCAAAGTATATTTTAATTATTTTTTGATATTTTTTAATATTTTTTAACACGTTCGAAATTTTGGTTAAAGTTTTCTTTTTTTTACGTCATCGCGGTGCTGTTAAAATAACATTGTTTTTTTTTGCGCTTTTTTCCCGTTGAAAACCCATTGATTTGGAAATTCTTGTAAAATTAAAGTAATTGTACGATTTTAATGAAATTTTCAGGACTTATTCACAAATGAATGAAATTATTTTTGAAATATTTCTTTTTAGTAAATTTTAGTAAAAAAAATTTTTTTTTTACTATGTTACACCCCACTTACTTATTGTCCCGAAATTTCGTTCAATCCTTTTTATTTCCTTACAATTTTTTTTTGTTTAAAGTAAGAGTCATTGGAGATGGTAAATCACCTACTTTTTTTTTTCAAATTTGTTCCAACTCACGGAAAATGAGCTCTGAATAGAAAAATAATGAATCCAATAAAACTATGATATTACTTAATTAGAAAAGCTTTTAATTGCTTTTGTAAATAAGGTCATTATTGCCTGAAGAAATAAATTTTTTCTGATGAATAATTAAATTTTACAAGAATTTTTTATTTGTTTTACATTTTGATTATAATAATTTATAATAGTTTAAAAATCGTGCAAAACTCTGTATTAGCCTATTTCCTTGTGATAATTAGTAATTAAGTAGAAACAAAATTTACGAGTTCAAAATTGCAAAGTTTAATAAATTTAGTGATTCCACTTTTTTTTCAAATAATTTTTTATGTTGTATTTTTAGTGTGTCCGTCTTTAGACCTTAAACACTTTATCTTTGAAAACTTACAAAAAACAAAAACAAAAACAAACAGTTTCAACTAGTTTTCAGACAACTTACAAAAAGTTATAAAACAAATTAGTGTTTGCAAACTTACGAAAACAACAAAAAAGTATTTAAAATCGAGTTGCTTTTGTTTGAAAATAATTTGATGTTTGAAAGCTTTCGAAAAACATCTAAAATTAGTGAAAATCAAGTTGATTTCCATCGAATACAAATGATTTTAACTTAGGATCCTCCATGAGATCGCTAAAAAAAGAGCATGATGAAAAAGCCCCCAAACTTGATGAAAGCAAAATTTCATCGTCAAAATGTTAAGAGGAAAAAACAAAGTATTTTTTAATTATTTTTAAGAATTTTTTCCTTCTTTTAGAACATTCTAACTTTTGATTAAAAAAATCTTGTTACTCTTTGTGTCAGCGGACGTACTAAATAACAACAAATTTTAGCCCATTTTTTATGACAGAAAATCTTGGAAAAATAAAAACAATTGTCGGATTTTAATAAAACTTTCAGAAACTATTCACAAATGATGGAAATTATTTTGAGTATGTTTTTTTAAAGTCATGGCAAAAATATTTTTTTTATATTTATTACCCCCGCCATAACTAATTTTATGAAAACTCTAGAAATCCAATCTAGTGGTTATATCAATTAAAAGCACAAGGCAAAGCAAACCATGTTTTTTTTTTCATCGGACCCCTCTACCTGAAAATCAGCTCTGAATTGTAACATACAAAACTCAATAAAATAAAATAAAAAAAAAAATATTATTTAATTTCAAATACTTTTCGTTATTTTTAAGAATATGGATAATATTGTCTGAAAGCAAAACCTTTTTCGATGAAAAATAAATTTTTAAAACAATTATTTGTTATTTCTTAAATTATTTATTATTTTTACATTAAAGTTGTTAAATATTCTAAAATTAGTGAAAACGGTGTACAGTTTAGTCAGTGGTGTTAGTAAGTGTAACTATCTTTATAGCATTATGAATTGTATAGCTTATAACAATCAGCAGGCCCCACAATATATATATATATATATATATATATATATATATATATATATATATATATATATATATATTGTTACGTTAACCCCATATTTGTACCCTCACCTCAGATTTTATAAGTATATTTTCAGTACCTTGTGTATTTGCGACGAACCATATGAATCTTTATAACTTCTTTATTTCTTGAATATGCAGATTGTGAGATATAAATTGTTTTTATAACCAGATGAGTCAGGGCCAGTTCTCGGAAAAGAACTTTCCCTTCTACCCCCATTTCTTATCTGGTCCCTGATGCGTAGGCTAAACGAACGCTGTTTGACAGATAGGTGCGAATGATGTTAGCCAGTTTCATAGTCGCTGGCCAAAACGAACGCTGTTTGACAGATAAGTGCGGATGGCATTAACAGGGTCCGTGAATGACGCATACCTTTTTTGGGGGCCAACACGTGACTCAACATATAGCAGTTTTCGTTTCGCACGTGTTGAGGTAACAACAACCTCACATTGTTGCTGGCTGTCGGAGGAGTCGGACGTCACCAAAACCTGTTTTAGCTACTTGCCATTAGAAGAAGCAGTTGTCACCAGACCCAGACTTCGTTGTTTGATGCCAGAAGAATTAGATGGCACCAAAAACCAAAGGACCGACGCGAGAATCTAGATCAACATCGTCAAGCCAAGTCGGCTATACTCCCGTGATTTTTCTGTGTGTTCTCCTCGCCATCAACCCGGATTGGACGTCGCCAGTCAAAAATTCATATTAGAACATTGTCAATCCCACCCTTTGCTTTCAGAGAGGTGTATGAATATCCTTTTGGACAAACTGTACCCCGATAATAGTCAATCGACGTCGATTCCAACCTCATGTAAGTTTCTGCATGTTTTTCCATATCTTATAATCTGCTATCTCCGTATTCATATGTATTTCGCCGCATTAATATCTGTTTAATTGGTAACTTCTCTCCCCATCCCTTGTATTATTTAGTTTTCTTTTTCTTACATTCACACTTTGTGTATTCTATGAATAAAATCTTTGTATTATATTCTCGTGTTGTCTTCTGTTGTTCTGTGTCTGCGTAGAGTTCATTTTCTCTCTGCGTTTACCGACGTCCGGAATTGGAGAATTCCCCTCCCAACGTTCTTTTCTTTATTTTTATATCGGACCTTGGGATCTCTTACTTATTTTTTTTATTTTCTCGTTGCGTCCCGGCTATCGTAACCCCGAGCGTAACAGAATATATATATATATATAAAACAAAAAACTAATTTCACATGGCTTTTGTGTCCATAAAACGGCTGTAATTCAAATGTATGGAAGGCCAGCAAGAATACAATAAAAAGTCACATTATTCGAGTTAAGTGTTGTTCTCCGCTGTTACGGCCTTTATTTTTGCGAATTCTTCGTGCGAAATTTGATTTTTCAATTTCAACTGAGAAGGGTACCTACAACTATTAATATCATCTTGTGAAATTTATGATCTTATTCTTATATTATCTCATTTATGACATTTTTCCATAAATGAAATATCAAAATTAATAATAAAATGAGTAGAAATACAAATAACCCAGTAAAATGTAGTAAATGTACATAATTTTATGTACACTTCTGATAAAATTTCATAAGAAAGGTACTTATAAATTAATTAGATACCTTTCTTATGAAATTTTGTCTCACTCTCAACAATCTTATTTTAATTTTGTTTTAATAATATATTTTCCAAAAAGTATCGTAAACGTAAAGGTGAAAGCTAAGTACAAAAAATAAAAAATAGAGCGCTGAAAGATCCTTAAAAATAACAACGTAAATAATTTGGTTCACTTAAAACTAGATAATTATGTCACTATTGTCCTTCCGTACGATATCTTTCCCTCACGTAAGTTGTCAATACGTGATGAAATCACCACTCGTCACTTGTCAATTAACAACACCATTGTTAAGAACTGCTTTGTCTTATTTTTAAACTACATTTTTCCGGTACAGAAAGTAATGCTTGTTTCAAAATATTTTACATGAACTTTATAATTTCTAATTTTCTTAAAATAAATTTTGAAAAAATTATAATTAATTTTGAAAAGAATTTTAAACGGAAAATTTAATTTTCCTTACAAAATGGAAAAAAATGGTTGACAAGATCGATTTTCTGTCAATTTTGCTGACTCAAAAAAAACAAGATTTTTTATTATTATCATAATACGCAAACATTCCAATGATGTGCTCTAAGAAGTTCGGGCTTTGGAGGTTATGGTAGTTCCATTAATGCTCGCAGACGCTCTGGGTCGGGCTTGATAATCCTGGCGGATATGCGATATTCCAAGTGATCAATTGTCTGGGTAGAGTATTTGCATTTCTCTTGATTGTATATCCAGTTGTCCAGTTTGGCAGAGTTCTATTATGAAAGGTGGACCAGGAAATTTTCTGACAAAATCAAAAAATTAAAATCAACCCACACCTTTCCACTATCAGGAGAGGCTTGTTAGCCTTCCAGACACTAAAAACTAACCTGATATATGCTAGTCTGACTGCAATCAGTGATAATCTGGTATTTGTCGTAGAAACCGATGCATCACACAACTCTGTGTCAGCAGTACTCAGTCAGGACAATCGACCAATTGCCTTTCATTCAAGATCACTAGTTGAACTACTCCTTATAATCTAGAATCTTCTAGATTATAAGAAGTGACAACTCCGTAATTGTGTAGGAATGTTTTTGTGTCTTGTGAAGAAAATGAGGATCCCTTGTCACTGTGGATGTAAACCGGCATGCCAAGTAGAAATGGTGTCATCTGGCAGTCAATACTTCTAGCACTGAAAACCAAGAACCTTCCAGAATCACATTGGGAAGAAGTCTTGTCTGAAGCTTTACATACTAGTCGTTCATTGTTGTGCACTGCAACTAAATGCACGCCACATGAATGACTATTCAAGTTCAACAGATGATCAACTAATGGGACCACCTAACTCGCATGGCTAAGTCACCCCGGTAAAATATTGATGAAACAATATCTCCGGAGTAGAAAGCATGAACCACTGGTCAATGAGGTGCAACTCCTGGAAGCAAACCCATACTATACCCACATCAGGAAATAAGATGGTAGTGAGGCCACTGTCTCACTTAAACATCTAGCCCCAAAAGGAACCGAGAACAGCAGCCTTGCTGAATTACGACAGGTTCATATTCCCATGTAATTACCAATATCAACCCAGCCAGGAAATCAGTCCCCTAAAGACAGTGATCATGAACTGTCCATCCAACAAGCCATTAACAATTCTACAAAAGGACATATAAATAGCCCAAAAATGCTGCGAGTTGTAAAACCACCCAACCGCTTAGACCTTTAAGGACTCGATTTTATTTATTTCTATTTTTTATCGCAATGCGTGTACACCCAATTTCTTTTCCGACGCAGCGGTGATCGTGATAAAATAATATTATTGTTATAGTCATCTGCCCTTATTAAGGGATTATTTTCCTTCATAGAAGAGTTCTAAAATAGTCATCTTTGTTTACACCTCGTGTGTCTTTTTGAGTTGAATAAAACCTTAATCGCCCAAACGTATTTTCTTCAGTCTCGTCATTTGCCACAACACTTTTTCTTAAAGTCCTACATTGTTGGTAGGCAAGAGAAATTAAAAGAGAAAGAACGGACTTGTGTCGAAGTATTTATAATAAACGTAATCACGTAATCGGCTTCGGAAGGCATAGACAGATTCTTGGCGGAATTGTATCTTTGTCAGGTCAAGAACTAGGTTGATGTTATTCGCACGTAGTTGAGAACATGATATAAATATTAACTGACCAATGAGAAGTGAGAAAAATATCAAGGCCCTATGATCCACTTTTTGTACAGAATTTAGAATTAAAAGAAAGTGGTAGCAGGATGCTATACTAATAACCAAATTTGTTTTAATATAATTTTTTCTAAACTTTCGAAACATGTTGAAATCATCGCTTTCGACATCTTAATTTTCAATAATATTACCTGTTTTAGAAATATTTTATACACCAAATTACTTTTAAATATAACGTTGTCAAGCGATCAAAACTAGTTGAAGTCCACGAAAAATCAGTCTAGTTAAAACTACATTTTCCATTTTTCATAAGTTTGTTAAAACCAAATTTTATTTAATATAACTTTTTGTAAACTGTCGTAACATGTTGAAAACAATTGTTTTCGACCGAAAACAAATCGATATTAAAAATTTTCGGGGTTGTAGAAAGTTTCTAAACACCAAATTATTTTTTAAAATAATGTGTTTGTATTTGAAATCCCCAAAAGCATAGTATTTCAACATCGTTTTCCGTGTTTGCACGTGTTTGTTAAAACCAAATTTATTTTCATAACTGACACAAAAATACAGTCTGTTTCTTCTATTTCCATGTTTTCATAAGTTTGTAAAAACTATTTTTTTTAAAGAAAACTTTGTGCTAAGTGTCGCAACTAGTTACGATATATGTAAAGAAATTTGGTTTTAACATTTTTTTAATAAAACATTCGTCAGCTTATATATATATATAT
This sequence comes from Acanthosepion lycidas, assembly GCA_963932145.1. Lineage (NCBI taxonomy): Eukaryota > Metazoa > Mollusca > Cephalopoda > Sepiida > Sepiidae > Acanthosepion > Acanthosepion lycidas. Next base: position 30,176,929 of record OZ010589.1, on the reverse strand, counting down.
ATATATATATATATATATATATATATATATATATATATATATATATAGGTACCTCCATGAGATCGCTAAAAAAGAGCATAGAATGACGAAAAAGACGCCAAACTTGACGAAAACAAAACTTTATCGTTATTATTTAGAGGAAAGTAGTTTTTTTGGGGGAATATTTTTTTTTACATTTTTTAATCATTCCTAGCACGCCCAAAATTTTCGTTAAAAATCTTGTTTTTATTTGAGTCAGCTAAATTGACAGATAATCAATCATGCCAACCATTTTTTCCATTTTATAAAAAAAAAAATGAAAATCTCAGTTTGAAATTCTTTTAAAAATCAATTATAAATTTTTCAAAATTTACTTTAAGAAAATCAGAAATTATAATGTTTATTTAAAATATTTTGAACTAAGCTTAACTTAGTTTCTGCGCCGGAAAGACGTAATTTGAAAATAAAACAAAGCAGGTCATAACGTTTTTCGCGCCACATGACCCATACACTGTGATAATAGTACTGGTATTCACAGACCACATATACTTGGTGAATTACGAAAATCTATTTTCGATAGTATTCACGCAATATCACACCATGGAATTAAAACTTCGTGTAAAATTATCAAAACAAGATTTTTTTGGCCTTATATGGATAAAACAATAATATGTAATAATTCATGTGTAATGAATGTCAAACTTGCCAGAAAACCAAAATTCAGAGACATACTAAATCTGCTATTCACCCTATTGATTTGCCGACTATTCGCTTTCGGTACACTTAGATTTAATCGGCTCTCTCCTTGTGACTAGGAGACGTCATGAAACATACAACGCTCCTCACAGATTGTAACAAATGAATGAGTGAACGTTTGACTAGGCAAACGTCATGGTGGCGGACACGAAAATGGCAGTGCGCGTGCGCAACCAGACTGGGAGCGAGGCCCGTATTCATTTACATAATCGTATGCCTTACTGACATAAAAGCTGAGAGTTTGCGAGGGTAAGAGGGGCATAAAGGTGTCGAGTTGTGCGAAAGACACACGTGTTGTTAGCGGTTGGTTGTTTTTTGGTCCAGCGAACGGTCGTTAAGCGAATCCAACGTTAAGTCTTTTACATTTTATTTATTTTTGAACTCTTTTCATTTGGTTTTCAGTTTGTTTTTCTTTGTATCGTTGCAATTATAAGTTTTACTGCATTTTTTTTTATGTTAAATCCCTCCCCCTTTTAAGTTAATTTTATTCGTTTTTCGCTTGTCTTGTGTATTGGCAAGCCTAGCCTATTAATTTCGTTTTTGTGTTTTGTTTATTCACTCGCCCTAGATAGAGCTGAAAAGGTGAAGACGCTTAGAGCTAGTCTTTCCCGGGCGGTGGCTGGGGGGATCCCCTAGAAATAGCCTTAGCTAGGGAGGCCGTGGAGCGTTCGAATAGCGAGTGCTACACGTGCCAGGTAATTAGACATAGGTTAAGCAAGATGTCTTCCGAAGCTGTGAACATGGGCGCAGAATTGCGGAAGGAAGATGTCCGTCGAGGTGGCGATAGTTACATTCGGGAAGTCGAAACCCCGGAGGGGCATACTCTTCGGGCCACTGACGACATGTGCGAGGCGATTCGGCGGCATTTCGAGAACCGGTTTACCAAGGAGCCTGGTCTTCGTGAGGACGAGTTTTGCAGCTATTTGGCTGACTTTCCTCGGCTTTCGCCGACTGAAGCGGCTAGCTGCGAGGGAGAGATCACATAAGGCGAGGTTTACGCGGCATTGAAGACGGTCGGCAGAGGCAAGTCGCCCGGTCTGGATGGTTTGCCCTATGAATTGTACTTGAGGCTGTCGCTCATCTTTGTCCCGATTTTAACTCCAGTGTTCAACAACTGGTTCAGGCAGGGGCCCCTCCCCGACCGGTTTTCCAGCGGTGTGATCCCGCTGTTGAAAAAGGAGAAGGAAGCTGGGGAAGACTAGACGACTACAGGCCCATAACTCTGTTAAACACAGATTTAAAGATTTGGGCCAAGATCCTGCAGGAGCGCTTGCAGTCAGTTGCCGAGTCTCTGTTGGGTCCAGAGAAGAGTTTTTCTGTGAGGGGCCGAACAATTTAGAGCAACCTGCATCTGATCCGCACGATCATAGAAGGTGTAAAAGATGACGATGAGGCCGCGCTGCTCAATTTGGATCAGTCCAAGGCATTTGATAGGGTTGACCATCGCTACCTTGCTACTGTCCTGCAGGCCGCCGGATTCGCATCCGACTCCTGCCGCTGGATTAGCCTCCTGTATCGCTCCCCTAGTGCTGTGGTACAGGTGAACGGGAAGCTATTGGGCGCTTTTACGCTGTCTAGGTTGTTCCGTCAGGGTTGTCCACTGTCGCCCCGACATTATGCTTTGGCGTTGGAGCCTCTCCTTCGCCGGCTGAGGGACAGGGCGTGCAGTCCGGCCCTACGTGGAATAGCCGTTCCTGGAGGAGCTCGGGCCAGGGTTTCTGCTTATGCCGATGATGTATCTGCTTTCGTGTCGTCCCGCAGCGACATTGAGGCGGTACTGAAGGCGCTTGATCGGTACGAAAAAGGTGACAGGGGCCAAGATTAACGGCGACAAGTCATCCGGCTTGCGGTTAGATGCCTGGAAGGGGTTTGCTCTTCCCGGGGCCTTCGGGTTAGACGGATGGTCCTGTCCACATTCTTGGAGTGTGTTTGGACCCGACCTACAGCTGGAGAAAAATTGGTCTGATGTACGAGCAAAGGTCGATGCTGCCGGCCAGACTTGGCATCGACGGAGTTTGTCCTTGAAGGGCAGGGCGGAGGTGCGTACTACATACATTTTCCCTCTTGTCACTTATCGATTGCCCGTACTTCCTCACTGTGATGACCATAAGAAGACGCTGGAGCGCTCGCTAACCTCCATTTTATGGAGGAGACGCGGAAATCGGGTCGACAGACGAGTCTGTGCACAACGTCCGTGTCATGGGGGGCTGGGAATGCCACACTTGGTGTGCCACAGGCGTGCCTCGAGGTTGGCTTTCCTACGCCGCGCGTTGACAGGTGGAGATCCGATTATGGAGGGGATTGTGAGGGATGCGTTCCCTCGCCTTACTATCAATCCCCTCATCTCGCGGGTTGAACGCCATCGTAAACCCCGGGATCAATCGTTTTTCCTACGTGAGTGTCGGTCGGCCTTGTTGGTCGTTTCTTGGTCCAGTGACCTTTCTCGGCTTAGGAAAATCTTCTGTCGTCTTTTAGTGGAGGGAGTCGCGAAGGATTCCCTACGTGAGGAACTCGACTTGTCGGAGAAGGAGTTTCACTCTTACTGGTCTTGGGCGCCAGCGGCGGATTACCTCAGTAACCCTGATTTTTCGCTTACCTGGTGATTTGCTTGGAATCGGCTGCCTCTCAATGGCAAGGTCATCATATGGGGCTTGACGGATTTGCCAGACTGTGAACGGTGTGGCCTTAGTTTAGATGAAACGGCTTCGCACGCCTTCTACCATTGTCCCCGGGTCCGCCCCCTATGGTGCCATGTCGACTAGCTGACGGCTCGTCTCGCTCCCGAAAAGCTTGTGCCCATTGATCGCGCATACGCATGTGACAATGTGTCTCCCCCGTATTCCGGGGTGAAACGGATGTTGTTTCTGACGCTGCTAGCCACGGCCCGAATGATGATTTGGACGACGCGAATGGAGGAAGTCTTGCGAGGCAACCGTCTTTCTCATCAGGATCTAATTCGATTCTTTGAGCATCAGCTCAAGATGAAGGTTAGAACGATTGCATTCGACAGTCTTCAGCGAAAGGTGGGTGACTGAGGCGAGTTTGGTTCGTTTGAACGGGGCTAGCCTTGATTTTCTCTTTTAGGTCAAGCCTACTTCACATCGGGGTGGTTTCCTGAGGAGCCCTCCCTTGATTAGGTTAGACAAGTTTTTGTGTACATAGTTAATGTGAGTAAGTGTTGTTCCCGGCCTGTCCCCAGCCACATCTTTGGTTATGAGCCAGGTAGAGATTCCCAACCTCCCCAGTTTGTTTTTGGCCTCGACTGGGTCAGCTTTATATTTTCCCATGCCCGTATGATTTTTTATTCTTTTTCCCACTCCCTTAGCGAGAGAGCTTCTTCATTTTGACCAATGGTCAGAATACAGCGACCTCTCTGTTTTGAGGGTTGGACGGGCCCTACTAACATCAGTTATGTTTAGTTTATTTTGTGTTGATATTTAGTTTATTATTGGGTTAATCTCCCTCACCTCTCATTCTTTATTATTAGAATTTTATAATATTTATCATCATTAAATTTTTATGGTATGGAGCGCGTTCTGTAGGTCGGCCCTTGAGATGAAGTGGTACTATGGTGCATGGTGGATTGGTTGGTTATGGGCGAGTTCTTATGGTGAATGGGTAAATTGTAATGAATGAATGGGCCATGAATCGGATTAGATAGGTATAAGATAGTTTGTGTGAACCAGCCTCAACCACTCCCCTTTTTCTGCCTTGTGCCACAATTGTATTTTTTGATACAATAAATACCAAGACACACGTGTTGTACTTTTCGGTGTCGACTGCAGCGTAAGAAGAAAGACTTCAGTAATTTTTGCTACAAACTGTTTACAAGCTATTTAGGCATTATGACTGACGGAAAGTCTGATCTCAAGCTCGTGCCAGAATACAACGGAACGACGTCGATTGTTGATTGGCTAGAAAGAGGAGACTTGATTTGCAAACTTTCTGGAGTTGACCGGGTCGAGCAAGTAATCCTCTTGCGATTGGCCGGAGAGGCCTTCGATTACCAGCAACTTTCGGATGTGGACAAGATCGATGTGGCCCGGGTGAAATCTGCACTTCGAAGGGTCTTTGCGCTTGACCCATGAACAAACAGTTTTCGAGACGCACTTTGCGCTCGGATGAGTCGGTAGATGAGTTCTACGCAGCATTGAAGAAACTCTCCAGCCTGTTCGAAGAAATGCCCGACCGAGCACTGAAGTATGCGTTCATGTATGGACTGCCTGCCCACACCCAGGAGTTGCGGGCGTCTGCCGATATTAATCACATTCCCACGGAGAGCATATTCGGCCGGGCAAGAGCCGTCGTGAACAGCGAAAGGGTTGCTGCTGCCCTCGACCGACCAGCTACAGAAAAAGTGCCTCTACCCAATCCCACCAAGAGCTCGCTGCATTGCTTTAATTGTTCCGGGCCCAACCATCTGACCAAGAATTGCCAGGTAGAACGACCGGGGCAGCGCCGAAAGCCCAACATCCAATGTTACAGGTGCCAGAAGGAAGGCCACGTCGCGTCAAAATGTCCGGAAAACGGAGACAGGGGCGAGATGTGAGCGCCACTTTCGCCCCGAGTAATGTGAGAACTAACCTGCCAGTGATGCGCGTATGCATCAACGTAGTGATGCGTAACGCATTGGTTGATTCAGGATGCACACGGTTTCTTGTGAAGAGTTCGAGAGACTGGCGTAGGAAGGGGTCCGACGTGTCGGTGTTGGACTTAAGAAAAGCCTACCTTCAGGTGCATGTGCACCGTTCTCTATGACCGTTCCAAACTGTGATGGTTAAAGGGCGAAGATACTGCCTAACTCGGATGGGAGCGTGGCACTTTGCGGTGGGAGTGCGATTCCGGATATCCCAGAAGTTGTGACACGTCGTACCGTTTTCTCTCTATGCGGGAAGCTGATTGGGAATCTGCCAGTATGTGAGTGGCTCCGAGCAGCAACGGGCGTTATAAAGCGAAGGGCCAACGCCGTGACCCGAGGATGGGATGACACCACAGAGGATATCCCACTGCGACAAATGATCCAAGAAACAATAACCAGGGTGAAACAGAGCGATCCTTCGCAGGGCCTATGGTGTGCGAATGGACAAGACGTCAATTTATGGGTAGACGCAAGTTCCCTAGCGACCGGCGTACTCCTGGAATGTGATGATGATTTGTTCGAGGATGCGTGTCGGCTGCGATCCGTGAACGACGCCCAGCACATTAACTTAGCCGAACTTGATGCAGTACTGAAAGGCATCAATCTGGCGTTGCAATGGCAGTGCAAAGTCATGCATTTAAAGACGGACTCAGTGAGCGTGTATCACTGGCTAGTGGGTACACTCACCGGAAAGACCCGAGTACGTACGAAGGCCACTAGCGAGATGTTGCTCCGACGAAGACTGGAAACAATAAAGTTGCTGGTAGAAGAATATGGGTTGTCTATAGACGTTACTCTGATCCCATCAAGCCAGAACTTAGTGGACCCCATGACCCGGGTACCGCAAAGGTGGCTCAAGAGGATGAAATCCGCGACTGAACCCGTACTTCTGGCGTGTGTTGCGAGGAGTGATGAGATGACAAGTAGTCAGATTATGGAAATACATAAAGGTAGTGGACACCCAGGCATCCGACGTACTGCGTATTTTGCCCGGAGGGTTTGCCCAGCAATTACCAAAGCAGATGTGAGGTCGGCTATCAGGGCATGTGAAGAGTGTCAGACAATCAATCCAGCCCCGGTTCATTGGACAAAAGGAGGATTAGCGGTAAAAGCTAATTGGCAAAGACTGGGGATGGATATAACCCACTACAACGGCAAACACTTCCTGACAATCACCGATTGCGGTCCAACACGTTTTACCATCTGGTGGCTGTTGTCGCGCAGGACTCCGGAAACATTATTCGACATCTCGAGTCTATGTTCTTTGAGCGCGGTCCGCCGCAGGAATTGTTGGACAACGAGACTGCGTTCTCCAGCAGTGAGTTCAAGGAGTTTGCAGCCAGCTGGGGAGTGCGCCAGCGATTTCGGTGTGCCTATGTGCGGTGGCATCGCAGAACGATGCCACCGCAGTGTTAAACTGATTGCAGCCAGGATGGGGTGCGCTGTTCAAGAAGCGGTGTATTGGTACAACGTGGCGCCCAAATATGATACATCTCCGTTGGCTGCACCTGCCAACGGAATCTATAGATATGAGGTCAGGATAAGGAATATCGACCCAGTACCAACGTCACCGGCCCCAGCACAAAACAGATACCGTTTGGGAGACTCTGTGTGGGTTAAAACGCCCCATTATCGATGCACATCCAGATTCCAAGAATGAACAGTGACAGAGGTGATCAGCCCGCAATCCGTTGTTGTCGACGACGTCCCACACCATATAAAGGACGTACGACTCCGGACAAATGTCATCCCGTTTGACGAAGCGGATGATGAGACTTCTGACGACACTGGGTATATCTGCCTAGCCAACACACAGCACAAAATAGAAAAACCACAGAACCACCTTTGCGACGAAGCACACGCCAGAGATTACCAACGCGACCTTGCCCGTGCTGTGATCATCAAGGATCGGGGTGGGGGGAGTGCAACAAATGAATGAGTAAACGTTCAAACGTCATGGTGACGGACACAAAAATGGCAGTGCGCAACCAGACTGGGAGCGTGGCCCGTATTCATTTGCATAAGCGTATGCCTCACTGACATAAAAGCTGAGAGTTTTCGAGGGTAAGGGGGGCATAAAGGTGTCGAGTTGTGCGAAAGACACAATATTGTTCGTTTTGGTGCCGACTGCGGCGTAAGACTGAGCAGAAGAAGACGCAGAAGACAAAGACTTCAGTAATTTTTGCTACAGACTGTTTACACAGATACGTATTAACCTGTATTAACCGCACTACTAAATGGATAGAGGCGGAACCACTACCGGATATCACAGCTTGATCTGTTGCCAACGCATTTGTTCATGCATGGATCACATGATGGGGTGTTCCTCTTCATGTAATAACTGATCATCATTTGAGAGCGAATTATTTTCCAAAATAGCTTCAATAGTTGGCTTCTATAGATTGTGCACAACTAGTTACCATCCGTAAACTAACGGGATGGTCGAGCGTGATCATAGAACAATGAAGACGGAAATAATGACTAGAAAGGAATCATGGCTTGACGCCCTCCCAATAATATTAATGGCTATCTGTGCCTCACCTAATTCTTCTAATACTTCACTATTCTTTACAGTTACAGGCACGCATATAATGATTCCTCAATTGTTAGTAGACGATACTAACGATGGCATAGACAATCAAAAATTTGCTAAGGAATTGCAACGTATCTTGCACTCCTTACAGCCAACAGACAAAGAGTATAACTCCATAAATAAATTGCATCAATACATCCCAGACAAACTTAAGACATGTAAGAGTGTATGGCTAAGGGTAGACAGAGTTCACGAACCTTTGAAAGCAACTTACACAGGTCCCTTCGAAGTGTTATGTAGAACTGATAAATATTTCGTGATTAAAACAATGAGATTCAATGGTATCGATAAGATAGGTTAAAACCATACGTTGAACCTAAAACTAATAAGCAAATAACTAAAAAGCAACCTCATCACGACAAAATAATAATGGATACAGAAAACCGAGACAAGAATGATAAGTTCAGTCATACTAAAGTAGGTAGAAAAGTTTCCTGGAAGAGAGACAATCAATATCACTATTACTAGACTCCGCTACTAGGCCGGGAGATTTGTTGACAGAGACAAAAATTATCTCCCTTTGGCTAACCCTTTAAAAAGCTAAAAATAGATATATAGATAGTCATGAACTGCCCGAGGCACGTAAGTCAAATACGCTCTTTTGTTCCTGGCAGTCAGACTAGAAAGACTTACTTATTCTTATTGGTACCAAACCAAATATAATTTTTTTTTTCAGATATTTTTTTCAGATATCAAGTCTCTTCTTACAACGAAAACAAACACATACACACCTCATATGAACATTTCATATATATATATATATATATATATATATATATATATATATATATATATATATATATATATCAAGTGTTTTTATATGAAGATTTTTGTGGTTATTTTGAACTTTTTTTATGTTTATGTTGTGTAGCTATTCGCTTTGTTAATGAAACCAATAGCATATTTTCTCGCACAACAACTTATCACAGAAATAAAAAGAAATTGTGTTTACAAAGTTTACAAAAACGCCTAAAATGTAGTGGAAATTGTGCTGTCTTCACTCCAAAACAAGGTAGCTTACACAAAGTTATATTTAAAAAAATTGAGTTTTCAAAGTTACGAAACCATTTTTAAAATAATCGAAATCGAGCTGTTTTCACTTGATTTAAACTGTACAGCTTTTATTTAAAAAGTAATTTGATGTTTGAAAACATTCGTCAGCTTATAAAAGAGAACTAGTAAAATAACAATTTTTTACCACTTTTTTTTTTGTATGACAGACATTAATTGGAAAATCTTGCAAAAATAAAAATAATTGTCAGATGTTAATGAAACTTTCAGAAACTATTCACAAATGATGGAAATTTATGTTTTCTTTTTTTTAAAGTCATGGAAAAAATATTTTTTTTTATATTTATTAGCTATACTACCTGAAGACTTAGACTTAGGAAAAACGGCGGAAATAGCAGACAAGATAAGTTATGCTGTAACTATCAGCAGTGTCAACGTTCCAGTGCTACACGACACGCCGCATGAGGACGTAGTCAGCAAGCTTCAACAACAAATAATTAAGCTATCTGCACAGATAGATCGTTTGTACACAGAGCGATCATCCTCAGCTCACAACTCATACAAGTCCCAACGACGTTTCCGATCTAACTCTCAGGAAGAAACGATGCGTATTGCTGGTATCATCGCAAATTTGTTCAGGCAGCTAGAAAATGAACCAAACCGTGCAGTTTACAGCAATCGGGTTCTACATCAAGCCAGAAGGCGGGAAACGCCATTCCCAACAGCACATGAAGACGGCGTCTGCTGTTGGGGTAGAGAACGCCAACCGTCTATTTTACGTCAGAGACAGAAAATCCGACCGAATGTTTCTCGTGGACACAGGTGCACAAGTTAGCGTGATTCCACCTAGTCCCGGTTTTCCCAATACAAGATCTTCAGTCACCTTACGTGCTGCTAACGGTTCGCAAATACAGACCTTCGGTCAAGTATCAATGACTTTGGACATTGGCCTGAGGAGGACATTCCAATGGTTATTCCCAGTAGCTGAAGTCAAGTTCCCCATCCTAGGTGCAGACTTCTTAGCACACTACAAACTTATTGTGGACATATCAAAATGCTCACTGTTAGACCAAGCGACGAAACTTACAAATTACGGAATTACCTCCACCCTCACTACGTCCTGGGTATGACGATAAACTACATCCGCGTCCTGGGTATGGCGATAAATTAAATCCGCGTCCTGGGTACGGCGATAAACTATTAGGTTGGTGCAAAAAATAATGTCGTTTTTTGACCTTAAAAATACGTCAAAAAACGACATTATTTTTGCACCAACCTAATACATCCAACGTCCTGGGTATGGCGATAAACTACATCCGCGTGCTAGGTATGGCGATAAATTACATCCAACAGCAAGGCCTCAGATAATGTTTTCGGAAAAATAATGTTGCCATCTATACGTTTTCGAAACAATAATGTTGTCATCTATGCGTTTTGAAACAATAATGTTGCCAGCTATACGTTTTTGAAACAATGTTGCCAGCTATACTTTTTTGAACCCATAATGTTGCCAGCTATAAGTTTTTGAACGTCCTGGGTATGACGGTAAGCTACATCCGTGTCCTGGGTACGGCGATCAACTACATCCGACAGCAAGGACTCAGATAATGTTTTCGGAAAAATAATGTTGCCAGCTATACGGTTTTGAAACAATAATGTTGCCAGCTATCTGTTTTTGGAACCATAATGTTGCCAGCTATACTTTTTTGAAACAATAATGTTGCCAGCTGTACGTTTTTGAAACAATAATGTTGCCAGCTATAAGTTTTTGAAACAATAATGTTGCCAGCTATACGTTTATTGTAAAAAATAATGTTGCCAGCTGTACGTTTTTGAAACAATAATGTTGCCAGCTATACGTTTTTGAAACAGTAATGTTGCCAGCTCTACTTTTTTGAAACAATAATGTTGCCAGCTGTTCGTTTTTGAAACAATAATGTTGCCAGCTATACGTTTTTTTTGAAACCATAATGTTGCCAGCTATACGTTTTTGAAACCATAATGTTGCCAGCTATACGTTTTTTGTAAAAAATAATGTTGCCAGCTATATGTTTAATAGTACTGTATATTTAATATATGTATAGGTATGTGTGTATGTATATATATATATATATATATATATATATATATATATATATATATATATATATATATAGCCTCTAAGTGTTGACTTCTATGTTCATTTTTATATTTACACACGCTCTATCTCTGATATTGAGCACTTTATCCCATAAATATAGCACACCTTAAGACTATATTTATTCATATATATATATATATATATATATATATATATATGTGTGTGTGCCTTGATTTGGCATTAAATGACCCACAGTGGTTGATATGCCATAAAACCCAACCAACCAACCATCCACCCTCACTTCCACTAAACTGTGCCGGTGGATAATCCTCTTAAAAGTGTGTTGGATAAGTTTCCTTCGCTTGTCCGCCCATTCACTTATACCGAAACGGTGAAGCACCACACCGTACATAAAATCCAAACATTTGGCTCGCCAGTCTCTTCCAAGCCGCGCAGGTTAAGCCCTGAGAAGTACAAACTAGCGCCCGCGGAATTCCAACATACGTTAGACCTAGGAATAATTCACCCTTCGTCTAGCCCTTTCGCGTCTCCACTCCACATGGTCCCTAAGGCGCATGAGGGGGCTTGGAGACCCTGTGGCGATTATCGAAGACTAAACACACAAACGGTGCCCGACAAATATCCTGTGCCTAACTTAGCAGATTTCGCAATTTCTCTGCAAGGCGCGAAAGTGTTCACCAAAATTGATCTGAGAAAAGCGTTCTATCAGATTCCAGTTGCCGAGGAAGACAGCAATAACAACGCCCTTTGGCCTTTATGAGTTCCTGCGGATGCCTTTCGGACTTCGAAACGCTGCACAGTCTTTCCAACGATTGATCGATGAAGCCCTTCGCGGTTTACACCACTCATTCGCTTACATCGACGACCTACTAATGGCAAGCGCTGACATGGACGACCACGTGCGTCACGTGACACAAGTTTTCGAGCGTTTAGAGCATTTCGGATTGAAAATAAACCCAGACAAGTGTCTATTCGCTGTTTCCAAACTTAACTTTCTCGGATACGTAATTGGTGAATCAGGAACCACACCGATTCCAGAAAAAGTGACAGCAATAAAAAACTTTCCACAACTGACTACACTCCGTCAACTCCGTCGATACCTCGGTTTAATAAACTATTATCGGCAGTTTATTCCAAATTGTTCACATTTTAGCACCCCTAACCAACCTACTCCGAGGTCAAGGAAAGAAAATCGTCTCAATAACACTAACTGACGAAGCTCTCACTGCTTCCACTTCCAATCCCAAACTTTTGGTACCTGTCAGTATGAGGAGGAAGATTTTCAATCATTTTCACTCATTTTCACACCCCGGTCGCAAAGCTACGTCAAAAATGATTTCCGAACGCTTTGTCTGGCCTAACATGAACAGCAACATTAAAAGCTGGACTCAGTGTTGTATTACTTGCCAACGTACTAAAATCCATCGTCATACCAAGTCATCGCCTAGTAATTTCGCCACGCCAGACGGCCGTTTCCGTCATCTACACGTCGACTTACCGGAAGTCCACGGACACCAATACATTCTTACTATAATGGACAGATTTTCTAGATGGCCAGTTGCAATTCCTCTTCAATCTACGGCAGCTGAATCTGTTGCTAAGGCTATAATGAGAAAATGGATCTCGCTTTTTGGATGTCCATCAGTGATAACAAAAGATCGCGGCCCACAATTTCAGTCTACACTCTTTAAGGAATTCATAAATCTTCTTGGAGCGAGACATATATCTACCACAGCATATCATCCTTGTGCTAACGGCCTTGTAGAACGTTTTCACCGCCAGCCAAAGGCCGTATTAGCTAGCTCCAATGCTAATAACCAATTATCCTGAATGGACAATTTACCCCTGGTAATGCTTTCACTCCGGTAACAGTTTAAGGAGGACCTTCAATGTTCACCAGCTGACCTTGTTTTTGGACAACCATTGGTTTTGCCAGGGCAATTTCTGTCCGATAGTACAGCCCCAAACCCTTCTTCATCTTTCATCCAACATCTACAGAGTAGGATGTCTACTTTAGCCATTACACCTACTCGGTTCCAGACTAAGGATATCTTCGTTCCTACATTTTTGAACAAGTGTGACTTTGTCTTTATTCGTAAAAAAGCCACTCACTCCGAGTTATTCAGGTCCGTCCCGTGTCCTCGCACGACATAACAAATTCTACACCGTTCAACTTCCTAGTGGACGATCCAACATTTCGATTGATCACTTTAAGTCAGCTTACATAGAACGGAGTACGGAACCCAACGAAACATCACAATCACCAACATCACCGGGCGATATAAAGCAACAACCCCAAAACACCTGCACACCAATATACAAAGAAAGGTAGAGAGGTCCATTGGCCTCGAAAATTCAAGAGTTACATAACACATTGAAAAAAACTGTTTTTCATCACCTTTTTCCAATCTTGTGGGGGTGATTGTAATGATTACTACTATGTTGCCACGCCTACATTTTTCTCAACTGTGATTGGTCAAATAATATATACTAAATATCACAGGACAATTTACTGATCGCATTCACCACACTGAATTTTTCCTACCGTTAACTCACAAACATGTTTTTGTTATAAAATCACCGATTGGTTAATTTTTCATCCAATCAGATATTTTTCGTGTTCTTTCAAAATTTATCCCGCGTTCGTGCTGGGAGCCACCGATAGTAATATAAGTTCGGATTCATTTCCAAATCAACCAGTAGAGTTGAAACCAGTAGAGTTGAAACCAGTAGAACTCAACTACTCACACGCATCTATACAGATTATTCATTCTACTCACTCCGCACGCACACACACAGACACAGAACTTGAATATCATTCACCATTTTTTGTGAACAAACCAAGTTGCCACAACTCTGTTAATTACAAACACACCACTGTATGTTCTTCTGAATACACATTTTATTTCAACACAGAACTCTGAACATTATATTCAGAAAACTTGCTTATTTAAATATCACCATATTCAACTAACAGATAAAGGGAAACTACTTCTTTCTCCTTATTCACACATTACAAAAATTACCTTGTATTTGTTGTTGATTTTATATTATCGTTGAAACACAAATCGGTTTTCCATTGTTTTTCCTTGATTTTAAAAAATGTATAAATGTTAAATGCTCTTCAACACGCACACATTAATCTTTTCAACAAAACACCATTTACATTGGTAACCCCAACATTTAAAGAAAGCAGCATTGACATTGGTGACACCGACTTTCATAAACACCCGTTACCAACAACTGTAACATACAAAACTCAATAAAACAAAGATTTTTAATTTCAAATGTTTTTATTTGCTTTTAGTTGTTTTTATGAATAGGGACAATATTTTCTGAGAGCAAAAAATTTTTTTCGATGAAAAATTAATTTTTAATACAATTAATTGTTATTTCTTTAATTATAAGAGATTTTTACATTTAAGTTGTTAAAATATTATAAAATTAGTTAAAAGCTGCGTTCAGTTTTGTAAATGACCTTTTGAGATCTTTTAGCGCGTTGTAAATTGCATCGTTTTGACTAATCAGAAGACCCGCAGTAATTAAGAAATGTAATGTTGTATCAGGCTGTAATTATAAAATACGGAAGACCAAAAAGAATATAATTAAGTTGCGTTATTTGAGTTAAGCATTGTTCTCCACTGTTAAGGCCTTTATTTTTACGAAACATGTATGGAGAAGTTAATTTGATTTTTTAATTTCAAGTGAGAAGGGTACCGAGTATCATCTTATGAAATTTATATGAACTCATTTTTATATTATCTCAATTATGACATTTTTCCATAAATGAAATATCAAAATTAATAATAAAATGAATAGAAATACAAATAACACAGTAAAATGTAACAAATGTACATAAAATTATAGTATTTTATGTACACTTCTGATAAAATTTCATAAGAAAGGTACCTATAAATTAATTAGATACCTTTCTTATGAAATTTTATTTCACTCTCAGCAGTCTTATTTTAATTTCTTTATAATATATTTTCCATAAAGCATCGTAAATGTAAAGGTGAAAGCTAAGTACAGAAAAAAATTAAAGCGCTGAAAGTTTTCCTTAAAAATAACGAGGTAAAAAATTTGTTCACTTAAATCTAAATAATTTCACTTCTTCCCTTCCGTAGAATAAATTATCCTCATGTAAGCTGTCAATATGTCGTGAAATTGTTATTCGTCACCATTTGGAAGATACTGCTTCTAAAGAATGTCCTTCAGACTTGTGATGTCACAAGGTGTATTCCAACAAAAGATGGACATGATAATAGAGAAGTGCACTGGAGTAGTGGCATTGATTGATGATGTGATCATCTATGGGAAAACCAGAGAGGAGCACGACCAGAATTTACGGAAATTGATGGAGACAGCGCAGACTGCAGGCCACACATTCAACAGTGACAAATGTTCAGTCAACCAGAAGCAAGTAAAATTCTTCGGTGGCGTTTTCGACGAGAATGGGATACACACAGATCCCAGAAAAGTGGAGGAAATAAAATCACTTCCCAACCCAACAAATGTTACAGATTTGGAGAAGGTACTAGGAATCATCACCAATATGGCGCCATTCATTCCTAGGCTTTCTGAACTTACGGCAAACCTTAGAGAACTGAAAAAAAGATGCTAGCTACAAGTGGGGCATTAGCCAGCAGAAGTCGCTGCAATAAACAAAGGACTTGATATGCAAAGAAATACTGCTCCAATATTATGACCCGTCTAAAAATTCATAATACAAGTTGATGCATCGTCTAGAGGCGTAGGAGCAGCCTTAATTCAAGAAGGCAAACACATTCGCCTCAAAATCCTTAACTGAAACAGAGCAGCGCTATGCTAACATCGAGCGGGTACTCTTAGCAGTCTTTTTTGGCTGTGAACGATTTCGGACGTACATTTACGAGTATTCATTCGAGGTCGAAAGCGACCACAAACCCCTGGAAATGATCTGCCTCAAGAACCTGGTAGCAGCACCTCCCCGACTTAAACGAAAGCTATTACGGCTCCAAGAATACGACATGGTCATCAAATATCGACCAGGCAAAGAGATGCTGCTAGCAAATGAACTATCTAGACTTCCAAATAAAGAAAACAGAGAAGTCATTGATTTAGACAGTAGATTCCATGCAATTTGAGTAGATTTTTGCAATTCTCAACTTAGAAATTAGCGCAGATCCGTTAAGCGACGAATGCCGACCCAACATTGTGTGATTTGAGAGACCAGATTCTACAAGGCTTGGCCAGAAACTCCCAGAGAACTGCACAAAAATGTAAAGTCGCACTGGTCTTAACGAAACAAGTTCTCTATCGAGAATGGCATACTGCTGAAGGGTGACAGGATATTGATCCCTGAATCAATGCAACCCGAAATAATGGAGAAAATACATTATGGTCACCAAAGGAGAGACAAATGCAAACTTAGAGCAAAAAGCTGCGTCTCTTGGAGTAGCATAAATAGCGACATCGATAAAATAATACAGCAATGCGTCACATGTCAAGAGCACCTGAAGTTCCAAGGTACCGAGACCCTGATGCCACATGAAATTCCTGTGCGACCATGGTAAATCGTGGCCACAGATATGTTCAACCTGAAGGGACACAACTACCTCCTCATTGTAGACTTTTATTACTTCATCCGCAAACTGAGAATTCACCAGCCAGGAAGTCATCAGCTTGATCAAGTAAATTTTTGCTGAACAGGGAATACCAGAAAAGATCATCAGTGACAATGAGTCGCATTTTAGCTCTCATCGCTTCAAGGAACTTGCTAAATAATGAAACTTTGAGCACATCCCTTCATCTCCCAGATATCTGCAATCGAACGGTATGGCTGAACGATGCATTCAGACTGTTCAGTTAGCCATGAGGAAGGCAATGCTGAAAATCCGAGACATATACATGAGCCTGCTCCGTCTCCGATCAACTCCAATAGATCACGTCATTCCATCCTTGCTATTCAATCGGAAGCTAATCAGCAACCTCCCTGCAAAATGCCCCGATAACAATGCTCGAAAAGAGATTTGGATCGCCTACTCCACAAACAAAAATATACAACCTATAAAAAACTTTGATACATGAGAATTACTAGTGGACAACACTCCTAATGAAAAGAGGTATGTCATAGTATGACTGGAGTTATCTCCCCGTAGATGAAAGTTTCAGAATAAACATATAGGTGGCAGAGAAAGATGGCTACCCCTGTATGAGTACACACGCGTCTTTGTTTCTTCTTTCAGCTTATAAATAGAACGAATACTATTACAGCCATTTTGATAATAATTTAAACACACCTGTTTGATTCGTTATTCATTTACGAACACAACATAGAATTGTCATGAAACTAAAAGGACATTAATGGAGCACTAAAGAACGGATACACTTAGACGTCAAACGAATAAAATATCCGAGTCAGAACCTAAAAATGAACAAAATGAACAGCAACGAGTCGACGCCAGAGCCGTTTCTATTTGACCAGCCCGGACGATGGCAAAAATAGATAAGATTCATTCGCTACAAAACCGTAACGGGCCTCGAAGAAAAGCCCGTAAGATTTCACCACCACTTCACAGCCAGTACAAACGTAATGTATGAACCAGCGATGTTCAACAAGCGCTGCCAACAAGGTGAGTCCATAAACTACACGCGTTAGAAAAACATGCAATTTTAAAGGGCTTGAAGACGAGCTTATACGCGACAGGATATTAGTAGGATGTAGAAACGTCAAATTATACGAGACACTTATAATGATACCAGATCTCACTTTTGAAGGCGAAGTCAAAAGGGCGCGCCAGAACGAAATTATGAAGTCACAATAGAAGTTATTAAGGCCGTCTTAAAAAACAAAAACAAAACAAAGTCGAGCAACTAGATGAGGATGCGGTCGTTTACATAGTTGACAGTCATTACCATAAAAAAGACATAAAAAAAGAAAATCCTCTAAAATGTTACGAGGACAATAACCCTAAAGGACATAGAAAACAGCGGCAGCCAGAGACAGGGTGCCACCGTTGTGATAACAGAGTTAACCATTCGAGGCGTAGATACCGCGCCATCTTGGCAACATGCCACTACTGCAAAGCAGTCAGTCATTACGCACAGTGTTGCAAGTCAAAGAAAGCCCACGACGTACAATATTATGAAGACTACCCATACGACAGCGAAGTCAACACCATCCTAGGGTTATTGACGGGGTTTGAGATTAAGCAGAATAAACCATGGAGGATTGAACTGGCAATAAATAATAAGCCAGTGAAATTTAAAATAGACATCGCGGCTGATGTCACTGCTATACCAGAAAGCAGCTATAGAAAAATGAAGTTACCGGCACTAGCAGCAGCAACAGAAACCCTACATGGTCTACGGCATAACCCTCTAAAAGTGACAGAAAAAACTAAAGGGAACCATCCAAGGAAATAAAGGACGACAAACAATACAATACATTTGTCATCCTTAACCTGGAAGAGCCACTATTAGGAAGACTAGCTACCGAGGCACTAAAAAGTGGCGATAAACTCTGCAGTGCATAGTATCAGAAATACAAACCATAAACAAAAGTTTGATCTGATGAAGGAGATGAAAGACAGGGCCTTGGCTTATTTGGAGAAGACTACACGATACCCCTACGTGAAGATGCTAAGCCCTATTCCATCCCAACGCCACGTCGTGTACCCCTACCATTAATGAAGGAAACACAAAAAGAACTCAAGGATGAATAAGAAGGGTAGAAGAGCCCACAAAATGGTACTCACCCATGGTAGTAGTGCCAAAGAACAATGGAAAGGTCAAAATATGCGTTGTCCTGACAAAACTAAATGCATATGTTAAAAGAGAATTTCATATGCTACCAGCAGTCGACTTTGTACTAGCCCAGTTGGATGGAGCCAAAATTATATCCAAACTAGACGCTAATAGTGGATACTGGCAAATCTCTTTATCACGTGAATCCCACCAATTAACGACCTTCATTATTCCGTTTGGCAGGTTCCAATTTAACCTCCTACCGTTTGAGATCATAGCCAGTGAGGTATACCAGAAACGGATGTCAATCATACTAGGAAATCAAGAATGGTTAATATGTATGCTAGATGACATACTGGTATACGGGAGGAATCAAAGTGAGCATGACAAACGGTTAAAGCCACACTGGAGAGAATACAAGCAGCAGGTATAACCATACCCCCCAAATTGTGAGATACCCAATACCTAGTTAAAATTTTTAGGACATTCACTTAGCATTAATGGACTAAGGCCCGACCAAGACAGTTTCAAGAGTTTACAACTTCCTAGCACCAACCAAGATAACAGAGACTCGTAGGTTTTTAGGAATGATAAATCAATTGGGGAAGTTCACAGCAAACCTAGCAGAGATGACAAAACCTTTACGGGATTTAGTGAGCCAGAAAAATGCTTCTGTGTGGCAAACTGAACAGAAAAGAGCTTTCAATTTTATAAAGGAAATTTTATGTTCAGCGCCAGTCCTGTCACTATATATCCCAAGAAAAAGAACCGTGTTATCCACTGATGCCTCATCCTATGCCCTTGGAGTAGTGCTTTTATAGCAACAGGAAGACGGGAAACTGCATTCAGTAGCCTATGAATTAAGAGCCATGTCAGAAACTGAAACCCGATATGCTCAGATCGAGTAGAAAGCTGCGGACGCGGCAGTAAAAATTATAAAGAACATACTGAGGAAAGCAAAGAACCCATATATGTCCCTCTAGCCCACTAACTACCCTGGTGATATTAACAGTTCTCTGACTACCTATTAAGGTTAGAATTTACAATCATGACGGGTCATAAACCACTTGTACCCTTTCTAGGCAACAAAGACATAAATGAATTACCAGCTAGAATACAGCGATTTCGCATCCGGCTCATGAGGTTCAACTTCAAAATCCACCATGTTTCCGGCAAAAAGCTTTACGCTGCCGATGCCCTATCAAGAACCACGCCTAGCAACATGCCGACCAATCAGGAAAAAGAACTGGAGGAAAGTTCAACAATGTTCATCCAAGCCACCATGAACTCTCTACCTGCAACCGATAGGTGGTTAGCAGAATTAAGGGAAGCAACAAGCAATGATGACACGAGTACACACATTAGGAACTACGTCAAAAAGGGATGGCCTAAAAAAGCTGAGTTCCAATGCGCATAAAGCCATATTGGGCCCATCGAGGAGAAATTACCTGGGAGGAAGTTTATTTAATGTATGGAACACGGGCCATAGTCCCCCAGTTGACGAGGCCAGAAATAAGGTCACAAAGGCATTACAAGATGCCGACAACGAGCCCGTCAATCAATCTGGTGGCCAAGGTTGTCCAACCAAATAAAACCAAGGTAGAGAATTGTGAAATATGTGCCAGGTTGAGACACCAACCAGCCGAACCGTTAATGACAACTAAACTCCTACCTAGACCCTAGCACATCCTGGCTTCGGACCTGTTTGAAGTAAATAACCAGACATACCTGGTGGTGGTCGGCTACTTCTCTAAGTATATAGAGTTCACTCAACTAAGTTCAATTACCCCAAAAGAGGTAATAGAAAACCTAAAACAAATTATCGCCAGACATGGAATACCAGTGACCCTGAGAACAGATCCAGGAAGCCATGGCTAAAGAATTTGCTGATTTCGTAAGAATCTAGTGTTTTCAACTCACCACAAATACCATAGATTTTCTCAAAGCAACGGAGTAGCGGAAGCAGCAGTAAAAATTATAAAGAACATACTGAGGAAAGCAAGCAATGCTAGCCCATGTAACTACCCCAATGGACTGTGGGTATTCCCCCCAGAGAACTGCTAATGGAGAGGAAATTAAGAACCAATATCTCAATCCATCCGAAACTACTGGCGCCCTTGGGAATAGGGATGAACACAAGAAGGCTCAGCAACACACATACAATCAGAAAACACCGAGCAACAGAACTGTGACCACTTAAATCTAGAACCAGAGTGTGGATTAGAAGCCCAAACACCCCTAGCCAGGAAGGGACGATAGTTGGAAATGCTCTCACTCCACGATCCTACATCGTGGAAACGGACGACAGCAGGGGATATATCTAATCTGGGCGGAATGATTCCCCTTTGAACGGGATCTGAATTTAGGAGACTCACCATTTTGATATTAATGTAAACACACGCGTTTTGATTCGTTCTTCATTTAAGAACAAAACAGAGGGTTAATGTTAGGTTTTGGGTAAGGGTTAGATTTAGGTCTAAGGTTACATTTAGGGGTTAGTTGTTAGGGTTATTAGTTAGGTAAGCATTAGGGTGATAGTTTTGGGTTAGAATTACTGTTCAGGGTTAGGTCAGAGTTAGGATAAGGGTTAAGTTTAGCGTCAGGGTGAGGTTTAGAGTTAGTGGTTAGGATAGGGTTAGTGGTTAGGAATAGGTTGGCAGGGTTAGTGTAAGAGCTTAGTGTTAGGGTGAGTGTAAGAGCTTAGTGTTAGGGTGAGTGTAAGGTTTACGTTAACGGTTAGGTTTAGGTTTAGAGATAGGTTATGTTTAGGAATAATTTAATGTTGGGGTTAGTGGATATGTGTTAGGGTTAGATTTAGGTTTAGGCTTAGCAGTGTTAGGATTAGACGTTAGTGTTAGTGTTAGGGTTAGGTTTAGGAGTTAAGGTAAAGGTTAGGGTTTTGTTTAGGGGTTAATGAGAGGGTTAGTTTAGGATTATGGTTAAGGTTGGAGGGGTTAGGGTTAGTTTTAGTGTTTGGGTTAGATTTAGGGATAGGTTTATGTTTAGGATTAGTTTTAGGTTAGGGTCAGGGGATAGATGTTAGGGTTATGTTGAGAGTTATGGTTAGGGTGAATGATAAGGTTAGGGTTACTGGTCAGAGTTAGGGCCAGGTTTAGGATTAGGCTTAGATTAGGCATAGGTTTAGTTTTGGGTTGGTGATGGTTAGGTTTAGCTTTTGTTTAGATTTTGGGTTAAGGTTCGTGTTTATGTTTATGGTTATGGGTTACTGGTTAGTTTTAGATTTAGGTGCTAGAGTTAGGGATAGTGTTAGGGTTATGGTTAGTATTTAGGATTAGTGTTTAGATTTAAAGTTAATGTAAGGGTTAGGGCTATGTTTAAGGGTTTTGGTTAGGCTTAGGGAGAAGGTTAGGCTTATGGTTAGTGTTGGCAGGATTACGATTAGGGTTAGTTTTAGTGTTAGCGTTAGAGATAACGTTATGTTTAGGATTAATTTTAGGTTAAGGTTAAGGGATAGGTGTTAGCGAAAGTGTTAGGGTTATGTTTAGGATTAAGGTTTAGGGTTAGGGTGAGTGATAGGGTAAGGCTTACTGTTCAGAGTAGGGTATTTTACGTTTATGCTACGATCAGGTTTAGGGTTAAGTTTGGCAAGTTTATGTCGATGGTTAGGGTTAGGTTTGGGTCTAACTTTTGGGTTAGGGTTAGTTTTAGCTTAGGACGAGGGTTAGGTTTAGTGTTAGGTTTAGGGGTTAGCGTTAGTGTTAGGTGTTAGGATTAGTGTTTTGTGTTAGGTCAGGGCTAGATAAGTGTTAATTTAGGTTTAGGTTAAGGTTTTGAGTTAGTGGTTACGATTAGGCTTAGTGTTTAGGTTTAGGCATACGGTTAGATATATAGTTAGAATTATGGTTAGCAGAGTCAGAGTTAGTGGTTAATATTAGTGTTAGGTTTTATATTTTGGTTTAGGGTTAAGGTAACGTTTAGGGGTTATGTTTAGGGTTGGCAGGGTTAAATTTAGCGTTAGTTTAGTATTAGGGACAGGATTAGTATTAGGACAGGGTTACGTTTAGGATTAGTGTTAGGGGATAGGTTTTAGGGTAAGGTTATGTTTAGTGTCATGGTTAGGGTGAGTCATAGGGTTAGGGATACTGGTTAGAGTTAGAGTCAGTTTTAGAGTTAGGGTTAGGATAAGGTTTAGGTGTAGGCTAAGTTATGGCTAAGTTTTTGTTTAAGTATTGGTTTAGGGTTAGGTTTATGTTTAGGATTAGGTTAGGCTTAGGTTTAGGTGTTAGTGTTAGGGTTTAGTGGTTAGATGTAGGGGTAAATGTTAGGGTAAGGTTTAGTTAGATGGTCAGGGTTAGTGCTTGGTTTAGGTCTCGTGTTTTAGTGTTAGCGCTAGGTGTAAACTTAGTTTTAAGATTAGTTTTAGGTTAGTGATAAGGGATAAGAAGTAGGGTTAAGTTTAGGATTAGGGATAGGGTTATGTTTAAGGTTAGGTTTAGGGTGTGTTAGTGTTATTGTTTAGAGTTAGGTTCAGGTTTAGGGATATGATTAAGATTAGTTTTAGGTTTTTCAAGGTTAGGGTGAGGTTTACGTTATTTTTAGGGTTATGTTTAGGGTGAGGGTTGGGGGTTAGGGTTATTAGTTATTAGTTCGTGTTAGGTCTACGTTTAGGTGTCAGTGATAGGGTTAGCGTTAGCATTATGGTTACGATTAGTATTTAGGTCAGGGTTAGGTTAAGGGTTAATGAGAGCGTTAGGTTTAGGTTAGGTTTCGGGTTATTTTTTTAGGTTGGCATGATTAGGGATAGGATGACGTTTAGGGTTAGGGTTATGTTTAGGTTTATGGAGAGGTTTAGGGTTAGGGCTATGGGTAATGTTCTCAGGGTTAGGGTAAGTGTTTAGTGTTTGGGTTAGGTTTAGATTCAGTTTTAGGGTTAGCGTTGGCAGGGTTCGGGTTTGTGTTAGGTGTTTGTGTTAGGGCTATGTTGAAGTTTAATTTTAGGGATTAATGTAAGGATTATTTTTAGTTTTAGGTGTTAGTGTTAGATGTAATGAGGGGGTTATGGTTATGTTTGGCAAGTTTAGGGTTAGTTTTTAGTATTTAAGGTTAGGTATAGGGTTAAGTTAAGGATTAGTTCTAAGTTAGAGTCAATGGATAGGTTTAGGTTTCGCGGTTAGAGTTAGGGCCAGGTACAGGGTTAGTGTTACGGTTAAGATTAGGTTTAAGGTTAGGTTTGGCAAGGCTAGGTTGAGGGTTAGTGTTAGGTTCTGGTATAGGTTTTGGATTAAGTTTTGTATTATGATTAGGGTTAGCATGACGTTCATGCTTATGTTTTGGGGTTAGCATTAAGGTTGACCGTTTAGTGTTAGGGTTAGTGTTATGGGTTAATGCTAGCATTAGTATTAGGGTATGGTTAGTGGTTAGGATTATTGTTTAGTGTTAGGTAAGCATTAAATTTAGGGTTAGGTTTAGTTTTCGGGTTAGTGGCTAGGATTAGGGTTAGTGGTTAGAGTTAGGTTTAGTTGTAGGTTTAGGCTTAGATTTAATGTTAGAGTTAGGTGTTTGCGTTAGTGTTAATTTAGGTTTAGGGGTTAAGATAAGAGTTAGGGTTAGATTTAGTGGTTAAGGTTGGGTTAAGTTTAGGCAGATATTTAGTTTTAGAGTTATGTTTATGGTTGGCAGGATTAAGTTTAGTGTTAGTTTTTCGGCTAGTTTTAGAGTTAGGGGATAGGTGTTATGGTCTGTATTAGTGTTAGTGTTAGAGATTTCTTAATGTTGAGGGATAGGGTTAGGGCTAGTGTGAGTGATAATGTTTAGTGGTTACAGTTAGGGTCAGTTTTAAGGTTAGGATTAGATTTAGGAAGATTAGTGTGATGGTTAGTGTTATGTTTTGATTTAGGATTTGGTTAGGGCTATTGTTAGGTTTAGTTTTAGGGATTGGGTTATACCCAGGTTTAGAGTTAAGGTTCTGTTTAGTTTTAGGGTTAGGGTTTAGTGGTTAGTGTTAGGTTAGAGTTAGTGGTTAGTGTTAGGTTTATCTTTAGGATTATATTTAGGGTTTAGGGTTAGTGTTCATGGTTAGGCCAATGTTAAGGTTTAGCATTAGAGTTAGGGTAAGCTTTAGACTTAGTGTTTAGGATTAGGCTCAGTGGTTAGGGTAAGGGTTGAGTTTAGTGTTAGTTTTAGTGTTAAGGTTAGGTTTGTCTTTGTTAGGTTTAGGATTAGTTTGGGGGGTTAGTATTATGGATTGGTTTAATTTTATATTTAGGGTTAAGGTAAGGTTTAGGGTTACGTTTAGTTGTTAGCGTTCAGGAAAAGTGTTATATTTAGTGCTCTCAGGTTTAGTGTTAGTGTTATGGATAGGGTTAATTTTAGGATTATTGTTAAGTTAGGGCTAAGTTAGGATTAGCGTCCAGGTTATGTTTAGGTTTAGGATTAGGGTTAGTTTGAGTGACAGGGTTAGGGTTAAAGTGAGACCCAGGTTTAGGGTTAGTGTTATCGTTAGGATTAGGTTTAGGGTTTGCTTTGACAAGAATGTTACACCCTTGTGCAAATTAATTGAAACAGCCGCTTTAGTTTCCTTTCTTTCACCATACGGTCAGTTTTAGACCCATTAGAGTGACAGTGTATAATCGATTTGTATTTCTTCCTTAGATTAGGTCATTTTCAGTGATGTGCAGTAATAAGTATCTATTTTCAAGGTGTATTATGAAATTTGTTTGACCTTGAAAAATATTGCGTCATCTATGATTACATTAGGTATTCATCACGCCCAGACACTATTGTCTCGACTGTCGATTAGCTGTTCTACGACCATTGTCTGCCATGGACAGTACAAGGAATCGTAGGAAAATTGTAACGTTGCACGAACATAATGGCAAGCCTTACCAGTGAGCAAATCAAAGTATTATAGACTGGCCTGGAAATTCGCCTTATTTAAATCCAATCGAGAATCTGTGGTCAATATACAAGGAGAAACTTTGTGGAATGGACATACGAAGTACTAACATGTGCACTGGGTCATCTTTCTTTGAAAAAATACGAAATAAGTTAGATCAGTGCTTAGGATTAGGTCAGGGTTAGGGTAACGGTTAGGTATATCGTTAGCTTTAGAGTTAGGTTTAGGTTAGTGTTTAGGTTTAGGGTTAAATTGTGACAGGGATTAATGGTTTCGTTTTATGGTTAGAGTTTAAGGGACTTTTTAAGGTTAGGATTAGTGGTTAAGGTTAGTTTTAGGTCTAGGGATAGAGTTAGCGTTAATTTAGGTTTAGGGATATGGTAAGGTTTATGTTTTGTTTTAGATTAGGGTTAGTGAATAGATGTTATGGCTAGTGTTAGGTTTACGGTTAGGTTTACAGTTAGGTTTAGTTTGAGTGATAGGGTTAGGGTTAATGTTAATATCAGGTTCAGGGTTCTGGTTAGGATTAATTTCAGGGTTCGTTTTGCTAAGGTTAACGTGATGTTTCGGTTTAGCTTTTGGGTTAAGGTTAGGCTTAGGTTTAAGGTTAGGGTTATGGTGAGTGTTAGGGGTTACTTTTAGAGTTATCGTTAGGGTTAGGGTTATGGTTTATGAATAGTGTTTAGGGTTGTGTGTGGGTTAGGTTTAGGTTTAGTGTTAGTTGTTATGAGTAGGTTTAGGGATTAGGGTTTGAGATAAGTTTAAGTTTAGGGTTAGATTTGGCAGGGTTAGTGCTGACAGGGTTAGGGTGAGGTTTAGGTGTTATAATAAGAGTTAGGGTTAGATTTAGTGGTTAGTTTAGTGTTAATTTTAGCGAGAAGTGTAGAATTCGGTTTAGGTTTAGCAGGGTTTGAGTTAGTTTTAGTGTTAGGGTTAGCGGCGTAATTATGTTTAACTATTTATGTTTATGTCTAAGTTAAGTTGGGGGCTAGATGATGGTTTAGGGTCATGTTTATGTTTAGTTTTAGGGTTAGCGTAGGATTAATGTGATTGTTAGGGTTAGATTTAGTGTAATGTTTAGGCTTGTCAGTGTTATGGTTAGGATTTAGGGCTTAGTGTTAGTTTTAGGTTTAAGTTTGGGATTAGGAGCTAATATAATGTTTAAGTTTTGATTTATCTATTAGGGTTAGGTTTAGGGAGAGGGTTATGTTTAGAGTTATGGTTAGTGGTGTCAGGTTTAGGATTAAGGTTAGGGTTAGTCTTAGTTTAATGTTAGTGTTAGGTTTAGGGATAGGGTTATGTTTAGAATTGGTTTTAGGTTTGAGTTTGGGGATAGGTGTTAGGATTATTGCTAGGTTTAGGGAATAGGTGTTAGAATTAATGTTAGGTTTAGTCATATATTTAGGGCCCGGTTTAGGGTTAGGTTCATGGTTTAGGTTTGGTCACGTTTGGGTGAGGGTTAGGTTTAGGTTTAGTGTTAGGTTTTGGTTAGTTTTAGATTCAAGTTTTATTTTCAGGAGTAGGTTTAGGGTGAGGGTTTGTGAGTTAGATTTAGGTCATGGGTTAGTGGTTAGTGGTTAGTGTTTAGTGTTAGTGTTAGGATTAGGGTTAGCATTGGTTTTATGTTTATGGGTTAGTATTTGTGCTTAGTGTTAGGCCAGGGTTATGTTTAGCGTTACCATTAAGAATAGGGTTAGCGAAAGGATTATGCTTAGGTGTTAGTGTTAGTGTGAGGGTTAGATTTAGTGTTATGGTTAGGGTTGACTGAGGTAAGGATATGGTTAAGTTTTAGTGCTAGTGTTAGATTAAGTTTATAGTTAGCTGTAAATTTAAGGGTTACGGTTAGGCCCAGGTAGGCATTTTCTAGGATTAGATTTAGGTTTAGGGGATAGCTGTTAGGTCTAGGGCTAGTCTTAGGGCTATGTTTAGGTTTAGCTTTAGGTTGAGTAATAGGATTAAGATTAGGGTTAAGCTTGGCAAGTATAGTATGATAGTTATGGTTAATTTTTTCGTTTAAGTTTTGGGTTAGGTCTATGGTTGGGTTTTGGGCTAGTCTTAGAGTGAGGGTTAGAGTTAGTATTAGGTTTAAGCGTTCGGGTTAAGTGTTAGTGTTAGGTTTAGGTTTAGGGTTTAGTTTTAAGGATATGGTTAGTGTTTTGGTGTTTTTGGTGTTAGGTCAGTTATAGGTTTATGGTTAGGTTTTGCGTTAGGGTCAGGCTAGTGTTAGGGATATTTTTTATAGTTTTAGGTTCTGGGAGAAGTTTAGCGGTGACTGTTTTAGTGTTAGAGTTAGTCTTAATGTTGGGTTAGGTTTAGGTTTAGGGTTAGGGTGAATAATACGGTTAGTTTTACTGGTTAGAGATAGGGACAGATTTAGAGCTAGGTTTAGTGTAAGATTTGGCTTTGGTTTGGCCAGGTTAATGTGAAGGTTAGTGTCAGGTTTTGGTTTAAGTTTTGGTTATTGTTAGTTTTAACCTATTGTTGTTGGGTTAGATTAGTAGTTTGAGTTAGGGTCAGGTTAAAGGTTAAGGTTAAGTTTAGGATTAGGTTTGGCGATGTTAGTGTGATGCTTAGGTTTAGCTTTTGACTAGGGATGTTTAGGGTTAATTTTAGTGTTAGGGATAGGTTTAGGTTTAGGATTACTTTTACGTTAGGTTTAGGTGATAGGTGTTAGGGTTATGTTTAGGTTAAGATTAGGGTACAGTTGAGTGATAGGGTTTGGATTTGTAACCACAAATCCTAACCTAGTGGTAGGCCCAGTTTTTAGCGTTAGGGTTAGGATTAGGTTTATTTTTAGGTTTAGTAAGGTTAGTGTAAGGGATATGTTTAGGTTTTAGCTTGGGGTTAGGCTTAGGTCTATAATAGTGCGAGTGCGAGTGCGATGTTATGGGTTAGGTTTAATGTTTAGTGTTAGTGGTTAGGTTTAGGTGTTAGTGGTTAGTGTTAGTTTTAGTGATAGCATTTAGGGTTTGTGTTTTGGGTTAATGTTTATGTTTAGGGTAACGTTTAGGTTTAGCGCTAGAACTAGGATTAGGGTCAGCGTTTATGGTTAGGGTTAAGTTTAGTTTTAGTCAGGCTTAGGTTTAGGGTAACCTGTGAATGTTAGGATTAGGTTTACTTTTAGTGTTATCGGTTAAAGTAAGGGTTATATTTAGATTTATGTGTTATGGTTAGTTTTTGGTTTAGAGACACGGCTAGGGTTAGGGCTATGGATAGTTTTGGTAGATTAGTTTTAGGCTTAGGTTTAAGTTTAGAGTTAGGGATAGGGTTAGGTTTAGAATTATTTATTTTTTGTTAGGGTTATGGTGTAAATTTAAGGGTCAGTGTTATGCCTATTTTCAGGGTTAAGGTTAGGTTTAGAGTGAGTGATATGTTTAATGTTACTGATTATAGTTAAGGTCAAGTTTAGTTTTATGGATAAGGTTAGACGCAGGATTAGATTTAAGGTTACGTTTGGCAATGTTATGCCGAATATTACGATTAGGTTTTAATTTAGGAAATGGGTTAGTTTTATGATTAGGTTAGTGTTTAGTGTTTGGGTTAGTGTGTGGGTTAGTGTTAGGGTTAGATTTAGGGGTTAGTGTTTAGTCTTAGGTTTAGTGTTAGGTGTTAGCGTTAGGGTTAGCTTTAGGTTTAAGGTTAGGGGTTATGATTAGTGCTTAGTATTAGGTCAGGGTTAGAGTTAGTTGTTAGAGTTAAGGACAGGGTATGAGTTAGCGTATATGATTGGATTACGATTAGTGTTAGCTTTGACAAGGTTATGGTCAGGGTAGTGTTAGGGTTTGCTTTAGGTTTTGGGTTAGGTTTAGTTTTAGGGTTAGGGTTGGGATTAGTGGTTAGGATAAGGGTTAAGTTTAAGTGTTAATGTTAGTGTTAACGTTAGTCTTATGTTTAGATTTAAGATTAGTGTGTATATTTAGGTTTTGGGTTAGGGTTAGTTTTAGGTTTAGATTTAGTTATTAGGATTAGGGTTAGGGGTTATGATTAGGGTTAGATTTAGTGTTAGGTTTATATTTAGAGTTAGGGTTTGGGTTAGGTTTAGGAGTTACTGTTGTTAAGGCATGGACTAGAGTTAGGTTTAGTTAATATGGATAGGGTAAGATTCAGAGAGAGGGCTAAGGTTATATTTATGACTTTGTTTGCAGGGTTAGATTTTGGTTAGGATTAAAGTTAATGTTAGTTTTATTGTTAGGTTTAGTGTTAGGAATAGGTTTAGTTTTAGGATTACTTTTAGGTTAGGCTTAAGGTATATGTATTAGGGTTAGAGTAAGGGTTAGGGTTAAGGAGATTGATAGGGTTAGGTTGGAGTTGGGGTCAGGTTTAGGTTTAGAGTTAGTATAAGATTTAGGGTTAGGCTTGACAAGGTTAGGTTAGTGTTAGGGTTAAGTTTTGGCTTAGGATTTGGATTAGTGTTATTGTTAATTTTAGGTTTAGTGTTATCGTCATGATGAGGTTCAATTATTTTTAGATATTCAATTTTGGGTTTAGTGCTTAGTTTTAAGGTTATAATTAGGTGTTAGTGATAGGGTTAGCGTTAAGGTTTTGTTTAAGGAGTTAGGATTAGTGTTTATAGCTAGGAAATGGGTTAGGGAACAGATTAGAGTTTGGCAAGTTTATGTGTTAGTGTTCGGGCTATATTCAAGGTTAGTTTTAGGATTAAGGTTAGGTTGGGATTATGTTTAAGGTGACCTTTTGGGTTAATGTTAGACTTAACGTTAGGGTAAGGGATAGTGTTTAAGTTTGTAAAATCTATTTTTTAAATACAACTTTGTGTAAGCGGCCGAAACTTGTTAAATTCAGTTGATTTCGATAAAAAACATATAGATTTTCTATATTTTTAGAGGCTTTCGAATGTTTTCAAACACCAAATTACTTTTTAAATTAACGTCGTTTATGTTATGAAAAAGTAGTGTTGATTGGTGTAAAATTTTATCTCCAGCTTTATGTATCTCATGCTTTCACAATTTTGTGAAAACCAAATTACTATCGAAACTTGTTAAAGTCAATTGTTTTCGATCGAAAAAAAAATCGATATTTAATAAGTTTGGGGCTTTTTGACTGTTACCGAACACAAATTATTTTTAATTAACGTTATTTAAGGTATCAAAATTACCAGAAATTGGTATAAATTACGTTCATTTCAATTATAATTCTCTGTTTTCATAAGTCAGAAAAACAATTTTTTTATAATTTCATGTAAACTGACGAAACTTTTTTTTTTTTAAATCAACTGTTTTCAATCAGAAAGGAATCAATCGATTTTCAATAATTTTAGCACTTTCGAATGTTTTCAAAACAAGATTACATTTCAAAACAACGTTATGAAAAAGTATGGAGTTCCCGTAAAATAGCGCCTCCAACAATTATATTTACCTTGTAATCATAAGATTTTGAAAATCAATTTTTTTTTAATATAACTTTGTGTAAGCTGTCGAAACTTGTTAATATTAATTTTTCTCATCGAAAACAAATCATTTTTCAATAAATTTAGGGGGTGTTGAATGTTTTCAATTAGCAAATTACATTTTAAAATAACGAGATTTAATGCATGAAAATAAGGTGAAATTGGATTAAATTGTGTTAGGGTTAGGTTTAGTGGCTAGGGTTAGTGTTAAGGTTAGGGCTAGTGACAGATGTTAATGTTAGGGTATGGATTAGGGTTAGGTTCAATGTTTATAGGTTGGGGTTGGCATTAGGGTTAGGTTTAGGCTCAGATTTAGGGTTAAGGTTATGTTTAGGTTCAGGGTTTGTCAGGGTTACGGTTAGGGTTAGGTTAGTCATTGTGAGGGTTAGCGGTTAGAGTTACAGCTAGAGTTAGGCTTTAGGTTTAGGTTTAGGTTTTAGGCTTTAGGTTTTTTTTTAAAAGGGTTTGGATTAGGGTTTGAGTTATGTTTAGTGTTAGTGTTAGGCTCTAAGCCAATGACATGGTTAGGTGTTAGGCTTAGGGTTAAGTTAGTCTTCGGTTTAGGGTTGGCCGTGTTAGTGTTAGGATTAATGTTAACTATGAAGTTAGGGTTAGGTTTATGTTTAGGCTTAGTGTTAGGGTTAATGTTAGTGTTATTGTTAGGGTTATGTGTCTCAACTAGGAATGTACCGATAAGCAAATTGGCCGATTACCGATTAATCGGCTTTGGATAATCGGCCGATTAACAGGTTTTCTAATGCCGATTTATCAGCAAATTTTGTTGTCATAAATAGTACTAATATTAATTTAATTATATTGTAAACGAAGTCAAGTTAACTCCCTTTTTTGTTTGCCGGTGAAAATTCACCGAAGGGACGTGCACCGTCTACACCGTATTTTCAAATAACAGGCATGGCGCGCTGCTAACATGTAGCCTTTTGCGACTGGGCTGAATTTGAGGCAAATAGAGGTAAGCATTCTTTATCAGTCATACTCTTGTTCCTCATTTTTGGACCCGTGCTACGATTACATATATATTTTTATTTTTCTGGTTTAGATAATGCATATTTTATTGAGATAAATTACTAATTAGATATCAGACATAAGTAATTTAAATACGTAAAAAATTAATTCAATATTGACAACAACCATCAACCATTATGGCAACCACTTTATGCTGGAAGTATTTTGATGTCAATCCCAAGAATAAGAATACATCTGTCTGCAAGTTATGTCAAGTCATCATATCAAGGGGTGGCAAATCAGCAAAAACTTTTACAACGACTAATATGTTAAACCATCTTAGAAAAGTTAATCCAGAAGAAGCAAAAGTTGTAGATAAGAAAAGGAAACACAATGAATGTTCAGGGACAGACATTCCAGGAACAAGTGGCAGCAACTACGAGCCTCCAGCGAAACACCAAACTACTATAGAATCGATATTGGCCAAGAAGAAAATTTGGGATATTAATGACCACAGATAACAAGAGATCCATTATCTGATAGGAGAAATGTTTGCTGTTGATATTCAACCATATTCTGTGACATCTGACATTGGATTTAATAGGCTTATTGCAAAACTCTGTCCAAATTACAGTATTCCATCAAAAAAGTACTTCACTGAAAAAATAATTTCAGATATATTTACAAAAGTGAAAACAAAAATTCAATCGTCTCTTGATGAAATTAGCAGCATTTCTTTGACTACAGATATTTGGACAGCTACTACAAATAATGCTCCCTTTCTGAGTTTGACAGGTCATTGGCTTTCAAATGACTTTGAACAGTGCAGAGCTGTGCTTAAAGTTGTTCCATTCCCTGGTACACACACAGGTGCAAGAATAAGTGAAGAATTGCACAATGTTCTGGATGAGCATAAAATCTTCAATAAAGTTTTCTTAGTCTTGCGGCATTCAGGAGCAAATATGGTTGCTGGTGTCAGGGAATGTGGTTTAGAGTCACTATCATGCTTCATACATACATTGCAACTCTCAATAAATGACTTATTTTCCCAACAGGCTGTGAAGACAATCATTACAACTAACAGAAATATAGTCTCTCACTTTAATCGCTCTCCATTAGCAATTAGCAAATTAACTGAAATACAGGATTAGCTTAATTTGGAAAAATATAAACTCATTCAAGATGTGACCACACGGTGGAATTCAACATATATGCTGAAAAGAACTTTAGAACAACGAAAAGCTCTTGTAATGTATGCTGTTGATAATAAGATTCCTATCTTAACAACTTACCAATGGGGACTTGTTCAAAAAATTGTCCAGTTACTGAGCCCATTTGAAGAAATCACCAAAGAAGCAAGTAACAGAACTTCAACCATATCAATGATAATACCTACAATTTTAGCTCTGAGGTTATTTCTGTCAAAAGCTGTCCAATCTAATTCTGATATTTCTGACTTTAGTGGAATCCTTCTTACCACTGTTGAACAATTCAGGGAATCAATGGAAACAAGATTTTCATCCTATCTAAATGATAAGAACTTGTGTGTGTCTACTTTTCTAGATCCAAGATTCAAATTTAAATTTAAAAAAAATGACATGGAAAACACCATTAAAAATTGGATTCTACATCTACTTTCTACTGATGATAATGAAGCAGAATCAGGATACACTTCTTCAAGCTCTGCTGAGGGTCAAGAAGATCAAAGTGACATAAAACTGTATCTCTTTCAAGCCTGTTTGATGAATTAGCTTCAAATAAGCCTACAGTAACAAATACAAACTTAGAGCAGGTAGAGGCCGAGTTAAACCTGGAGACTGCAACTACAAGTACAACAGAAATACAAGAAGCACAATTTAAACTCAAAAGAAGTAAATCCCTTATTCATAAGTGCACAAAAGAACTTGATCATTATGTAGCTTTACCACTACTCGCAAGAGATGATCCATTTCAGTGATAGAAAAAGATACAGGAGACCTTACCACTGCTGAGTAAACTGGCTTCAAAATATTTAAGCCCACCACCTTCATCCGTGGAGAGTAAGAGGCTCTTTAGTACAGGTGGTAATGTGTATGAACCTACGAGGAACAGGCTGAGAATGGAGAAACTCAAATGTTTCTACATTACAACTTAAGAGTATTCAACTTTAAATACTGATGAGACTATGAGAGTAGAGGAGGCAGGCAGCAAGAATAGAAGAGGAAGTGGAGCAGCAGCAGGTGCAGAGCAGAGGTAACCACCGCAGCATGCTCCAGTGGAAGTAGAACTTCAGCTTATAGTTATTCACTTAAGAATTGGAATTTGTACTTTGTAGTTTGTAATTTTTTTTTCTTATCTAGTTGTTTAATTATATTCATTTAAGAATTGGATATTGTACTTTGTATTTTGCGATTTCATTTAATAAAGAAAAAAAAAGGCAAAAAGCCATAATAGCAGCCAGACACTTAACAAATGTCAAGTTAAATTGGCAGTTACAGTGTTAATGTGTCAAAGCTATCTGATGAGTCACTTGACATTGATTAAATGGTTTCAATTTAATAGGAAAGAAAAGAATCGGCTGATTAATCGGCAAACCTACCGATTAATCGGCAGAATGATCGATTATCTGCCGATTAATCCGTACATCCCTAGTCTCAATGGCTGTTTTGATGCGTCTAGTGTGGTGGTCTGTAGTGGTAGTGCTTGTCGCTTCTCGCTTTCAGTTACCGCCGCTGGCTAGCAGAAATATGAAAAGGGGAGCCGAGTGCGTAAGTCTTCCCCTGCCAGTATATAGCCTCTCCATCAGCATTCTCCTTTGGGCTCTGCTAACAAGGCCGAGAGGGAGAAATAGTGGTCTAGGTAGCCCTAGTTATCCATACATCCCGTTCAGGCTCGTAGCGCACTAGAGAGGACACTCCAGCGACGTCGCAAGACATCGGCACAATACGAGAAGTGACAGTTACCGGTCAAAAGCCTTAACCGATTGGTCGATGGGAGATATCATCGCGTCTCACTGGACAGCTACCATGCGCCCTGGTCTCGTAGATGACAACCAAGAGATCGACGATGCTCGAAAGACAGCAATCATAGACAGGGAACTCTCAAAGACTGGGCATTGACATCGCCTGCCTACAAGAGACTCGTCTGGCTGACAGCAGTTTCATCAGAGAGGCCAACTACACCTTCTGGCAGAAAATACATCGCTCCAAAACCAAGGGCCTCCCTCGCATCAACACCTGTCGCTCCAATGACCCTGATAGCTCTCGCCGCTTCCAAACCATCTTTAGCGCGAAAGTTGACGCATCCTACTTCAGTACCATTGACATCGACAGTAGATGGCACCACCTCCATGATGCCATATAAACCTCAGCCCTTACTGCGTTCGGGAAGAAGGATTGTCGAAATGCGGACTGGTACAAAGCTCACTGGGATGAGATGCAGCCAGCCTCTGAAGCCAAGAGACAAGCACTTCTGGCCTACAAGCAAAACTGTTGTATCAGTACCCGCGATGCCCTCAGAGCTGCTCGCAGCAAGGCCCAACAGACTACACGCCGCTACGTCAACGACTACTGGCTGAACCTATGCAGTAGGATCCAGATGGCTGCCGACAGTGGAAACGCAAGAGGCATGTACACCGGCATCAAAACCGCCACCGGCTCCACTCCCATCAAGACGGCTCCGCTGAAGTCCAGAGCAGGAGAGGTCATTACAGACCAGGGCAAGCAGATGGAGCGCTGGGTGGAGCACTACTTGGAGCTTTATGCAACCCAACGTGGTGACAGATGCCGCTTTGGATGCCTTCTCCATTTTCCCAGTCATGGAGGAGTTGGATGCCCCGCCCTCTGCAGAAGAACTCAGAAAAGGCATCGACTGTCTCTCCTGCGGGAGGGCCCCTGGGAGGGACGGGATCCCATCGGAGGTTCTGAAGAGTAGCAAGCCAGCTCTGCTGCGGCATCTCTACGAGATCCTGTACCTATGCTGGGAGACATGCGAGATGCCAACATTGTCACCCTCTATAAGAATAAAGGTGACCGCAGCGGCTGCAATAACTACCGCGGCATTTCTCTCCTCAGCGTCGTCGGGAAAGTCTTTCCCCGCGTCGTTTTGCCACGCCTGCAGAGACTCGCCTCCCGTGTGTACCCCGAGTCGCAGTGTGGCTTCAGGGCGGGCCGATCTACAGTGGACATGTTAGGGCTACTTTTAGGTGTTAGTACTGGTTTGCGCTAGTGTTAGTGTTAGTTTTAGTGTAAAGTTTGACAAGGATATGGCAAGGGTTAATGTTTTGATTTGGGGTTAGGGGCTAGTGTTTAGTGTTAGGTTTAGTTTAGTTTAGTTAGGGTTAGGATTAGTTTTAGGGTATAACGTAATAAACCCTGCCTGTTGCAGCTATGTCCTGTCTCCCCGGTGGTTCTGGCCGAAAAAGGAATCCATCCGATCTCCCCCCGGTGAACTGAAGGAACTGAAGGAACCACCACTATTCGCCACGTTGTGAATTCTTGATCCGAACAGCAGTGTATCGGTCTCCCCAGAACGGTCCGGTGGGAAGGGGAGGAAATGGCTGGGTATTACGCTGAAAGGAAATCACTATTCATGTAAAAAAGTTTCTTGTCATAGCCGCAAAGACATGAAAAGGAAAAAATAAGCAACTCTTTCGATTCCTGTACAAAGAGTCCTTTTTAGGCCACTGTTTTTATGTTACTACCGAAGAATTTACACGAGTACAAAATGTCGTAACAAGGTTCATCCATTTGGGGTGGAAAGTGTGTGTGTGTGTGAGAGAGAGAGAGAGAGAGAGAGAGAGAGAGAGAGAGAGAGAGAGAGAGAGAGAGAGAGTAGGAAAATTTCTGCCTAAAAAATTTCGGCTGATCTAAGGGAAGTAATTCGGGGATCTTCGTCGGAGTGTGTAATTATAGCAGTTTGGTTTCTCAGCTTTGTTGGCAAAATTAACTGGTTTCATACAGGGGCTGTTTCTATTTCTGGGTTCGGATCGGACCTCTTGGGCGCGTGAAATTCCAAACAAGCCGTCTCTTCCGCGTTCTGCCGCGTTCTAAGAGACACTCTGTTCTCTCTCCGGTTCTGCGATCTGACTAACTCAAGCGTGCGGGCAGCTTATATAGAGAGAGCGGAGCTAAACCATCTTTAGGCACCGCCCCCGAATTTTAATATGCCAATCGCCTTTGACCACCATGAAAGTTTTTCCGGTCCCCGAAAATCCGCGGGAACCCAGTTTTCAAGAGATACTAAAATCGGATTCGGACCTCCTACTGGGTCTTCCGCAGACAACGTCTACTTAAGTTTTGCCAAATTTCTAGAAATAAAAAACATGAACAAGAATAGACAAGAAAATACGAAGTCGAGATATAGTGTTCTTAGTCCTTTTCTGTTTCCTTTCAGAGCGTCTTTATAAAGCACATTGTCGTGCTTTCACTGAATAAGGTTCATTGTTCAGATTTTCACATGTAAAAAAAAAAAAAAATGGTTACTATGAGAATATGTTTTCATTGATCTCACAGCTATTGGTATTTCCATCAAGTTCACTACTTGGGATACTCCCATATCTTCACCAACTCATTTGTCTCTTCATTCGTCTACATATGTATTGTAATTGTATCTATACAATTTTTCAAAGTTAAACACTCATTTTAAAAAAAAATTAAACACTCCTTTTTTTCCAACATTAACACTTATTGTTTATTTTTCAAAATTAAAACTTATTGTTTTTTTTTCTTAACTACCTATTTTACTTAGTTATTCCCTTTCATATCCTTTTTTCACAACCTTGTCTGTTGTGAAGAACCGAACCGGTTCTTCACAACAGGCCTCGTTAGACTTTTTACGGGTTCCAGTTCTTTCACAGCAGCTGTGGGCTGTTCTCCCACATCGGCTGCAGGTTCTAATGCATCTCGGTCCAGCCGGTCTTGGTAATGCGCACCAATTGGGTCCCCAGTACGCTTCGCACTTCCACTTTTTGCCAGTTCAACTTCCACACTCAACATTCTCACTTGTCTCTTTTTCCACCACCACCAACTCAAAGAAACCATACCTATAATTAATATAATCCCCACAACGGTTGGCCAGGTTACTATGGTAACCATTTTCTTTCTCCAGTCCGAGTCTTGCCTACTTAGCCTAGTTAATTCTAACTCCAATCGCCCGAAATCAATCTTATCAACAGGTTTCAGTAACCCCAGCATTTTCCTTAACGAAAACTGAGGGAACTCTTTCGTAATTGGATCCCAAAGTTCAGCCCATCCAGTTTCATTTGATCCTACCAATTTCAACAACCCCTCATTCCCTTCGAATCTCTCTTCTGCTTGATAGTAGGGGGAGTAAGGATAGGGTCAGCCCGTGTGCACCACAGCCAAGGGGTAAGGCTAAAATGGTCAAGGGGGGAATAACTCTCATTGTCGTTGTCACCTCGTTCTCACAGACCTTAGAGAGCTCCATTTCACTCTGAGTGGCCACTACCCAGATCCCGTCTGCAATGCTAACAGCTGCGGGTAGCATTACATCAGTCAGTATCTCTACCTGGCAATGGTCTCTGATTCCTTTCTTATTTTTTCTAAATAAGTCTATCACACACAATTCATGGCTACCTGTTACATAAATGGGATTTGCAGACGCGCAGATGCCCAGAGCATTATTCTCGCACCTTTGTGCTTCTTGTCAGTAACATAAAATTTGTCCTGGCTATGTTTAGAGCGAGGAATTCTGTCTCTACTTTGTACCTAGCCACTGCCTCTAACCTTGGGGTTGGTTTTAGATAAGGAAGAGGCAGATTTAATACCTGGTAAACTTCGGAAGTGTCGTCTCGGTTTAATAGGGGAACTGACACCAGTACTAGCAATTTACTTCTTTCCAACAGGGTAACACACCCCAAGGCACTATAATACATCCATAATTGTTGATGGGGGAGTTTGGACTATTTCCAGTAGTACCGCCCTTAGTCGTTCTGGGGTTATTATACTCGGGGATAGGTGTCCCATAGATAGCATATCCAACGGGGTTCTCACATGTTCTAGCAGCATTGTTAACGTATGACTGGTTTGGTGGACCCTATTCACTATATCTAACAACTGGAGATGCTTTAGCAAGAAACCCTCCAATTCCTGGTACCAAGTTGTTATAGTTGTGGTTACATTCGCCAGCTCTTGCCTAAGATAATGTAGGTAGGCAATTAACCAATTAATACTCTATCTGTTCTTAGCCACTTCCAACCTAATAACATTAAGTATCGATACACTTTCCTTAACTACCTGAGCCATCGATTGCTGTCTCTGCTCTACTTGCGTCAGCTTCCTCTTGATCAACCTTATCTCATCTTCAGACACCGTGCCAAATAACGCACCTAATGCTTTACCTATTATAGGTAATACTGCCCTCTTTTGTCTAGTGCTCAATAACTTAATTCTCTTTAAATAATCGCTCATCTTCCATTGCCTCTCAAGTATTAGGGACTCCTGAGTTAAAGAGTACAACACCAGGTGGTAGTTTAGACCTTGTGAATACTCCCCGGCGACTTATGTCCTGGCTGTCTCTAACTTATCTACCTCGACCCTTAACTGGGCTAGTAGCAATTCATGCGGCTGTAAATCTATCACTAACGGGATTAACCACTTTGATCTAGTTATGATCACCTCGCTTGAATTCTTAAACACGGTATTTTCACTGTGCTCCCAGGCATTAGCAGCCCAAATCAGCATCACCAGCGCCCAGGGCCTTCTTTCGTCCATGTCTGA
Source organism: Acanthosepion lycidas (assembly GCA_963932145.1). Taxonomy (NCBI): domain Eukaryota; kingdom Metazoa; phylum Mollusca; class Cephalopoda; order Sepiida; family Sepiidae; genus Acanthosepion; species Acanthosepion lycidas. Next base: position 30,137,181 of record OZ010589.1, on the reverse strand, counting down.
AAGAGACGGAGAGAACAGTCTATCTTACATAATTATCTATTTATTTATTTATTTTTTTTTTCGTCAGACGGCTGCATTGTGGAGTGACACATCCAGGACCAACCCACACCACCGCCAGCGCCGAGTCCTGCGTAACGCCGACAAAAACTGCACAATCGACCCCAGACTGTCACTCGTTCAACGCAACCTCTGCACAGATTTTCTATTTAATCGGCCGACTCGAAAGGCGTTGCTCCTCGCAATTGCAGCTTCGTTGGCAGTTCCTCCTCATTATCAGGCGCTTGTTCAGTCTGCTATTGATTACGTAATTAAGCTAACGAAATCTCATCGTCGGTATCTCAATCGCTCGATCCGTCTTCTATGCTATCACTAGGCTTAATATTCTCTTCCTCACGGTGTCCAACCGTGGATCGAGGATTTCTTGGGGAATATAAATCATTTAAAAAAAACAAACAGGACTACCAGTTAGCAAAAAAAATCTGCTCCGAATCGTAAACTAAAAAATGCAATAAAACTATCTAATTATTTAATCAGGAAAGCTTTTAATTGCTTTTATAATTAAGATATGTTAAGGACACTATCGTCCTAAGAAAAAAATTTCGTGAATAATGAATTGTTTTCATTTTTTAAAAAATTTAATCAAATCACTTATAATATCTATTATAATTTAAAAATTGTTTCAAATTCTGCATTTACTTCAGTTCTTTTAGATGATATTGGAAAAAATATGTTTGTGAAACAAAAATAGAAAAGTTTAGTAAAAGTCGTTGACACCCGGTATTTTTTAAATAATTTTTACATATGTTTTTTAAAATTTTAATGTTAATTTTTTCTTAATATGGTACTCTGTACATGCCGTTATTATGAAAAGTCAGTGTCGTAACAGTTGTCTCTATTTATAGAGAAATTCGCTTGGCTACATTTCGTTATTCATTGCGTGTTTATATCCCAACTTTAAAATAAAAAGAAAGATATTTAGAAATATAAATTATTATTAAATAAAATACCATAACATTTCATAAAAATACCATAGCATTTCATTCATATCTCCATTATGAAATGTTAAAATTAATTAAAAAAAATTTTAATAGTATTTTAAGTTTTACCATTTTTTTCGTAAATCATATTTAAACGTAATTAAATATAAATAAAATATTAGATAATTACTGAAAATATATGTTCATTTGTAAAAATTACTGCGTAGTTTAGACCCTCCCCCGCACCCTCTCCAAAAACATGGGTTCACTTTGATTTCGTAAAACCAGTGAACACGTCGGATCTCGTCGATATGTCAATAAAAACAAGACCCGTCTTTAAGAAATGCTTGTATACTACTTTTTTACGCTAAGTAATATTTGTTTCAGATATATATTTGTGACACGTTATTTAAATAAAATTAGAAAATTTAACTTTAAATTTGCTAATTTTACTCAGATAACGTGTCACAAATATATATTTTATTTTTGGAAGATTTTTAAAATCGATACTTTTGTTTCGTTTACAAATTTCTTAAAAGTGAAAAAAATGGCCGCTTGTTAAAAGATTTTTTTTTAAAACCGAGCAAATATTTGATATTCCAATCTATATAATTTCTATTTGAAACACACCAGAGAATTTGCTTACTAGGAATAGTAAATTCCTTCAGTAGGCATCGAAATTTATACTGAAATAGTGGAGGTGCCTACTATAGGCACCGTCGTATTTTCTCACCCATTTTGTTCGGTATTCGCCCAAATTTTGGATATAAATGATTGTTGGTCTTCATTGTTTTACTAGCCATTTGTCAACCTTATATATAATCTTGGTCTTATTTTCAAGTTTGAAACTTTAAATAAAAATCTCCAATCCCATCCTTTACCCACAGATGAAGAGGGAAAAACCAAGTGGTTCTCAGTTTCGGAAACAGAAAAAGTAAAAGAAAATGATGAGACAAAGAGGAGTATTGGAAGCGTTTTTAAATTAGGAAACACAAATTGCATCTGCAGTTGCAGAAAGAGATCATGAACACAAGGATGAGTCAGTACAACTTTCAGAATCTAGTTGTCAGAATCTGAGAAAGAGTGAAGATGAGCAGGATCTGAGTAAAAATAAAGATGAACAGATTTTGAGTGGGAATAAAGATGAGAAGGAGCCATTTAGTGATAAAGAAATTGAAAGTAGATAAGAAATCAGTGATAACGATGGCAACAATTTATATTGGAAAGTAAAGGTTTTCGGGAGATAGAAGAAAACCAGTTGCTGATGTACTAATCCAGAAATTGGTAAAACAAGGATTGGAAGATTCTGCATTCTAATGGTCCACTTGTTGCTGATGAGCAAGGGACTTCCTTGTCAACGCAGTGTTTTGTCAAGCTGTAAGCAACTGGCGACGGTGTACCAAGAACTTGGTTATTGTACTCCCCCCTTTCGTTTGTGATGCTACTGTTTTGTTTGCTTATTTTTTGCAACGGAATCAGATTCTCAAAAGTATAGTTTTGCAAAAGAGGATTCATTCAGAAATTGGAGGAAATTAAATCCATGGATTCCAGATCATAAAAACAGTCCTGTGCATAGAAATTACATTAAGCATCTGGATATGAGACGTTGTTTTCAGTGGATGTTAAATTTCAACAACAACAGCCGGCAAAAAGAAAGAAATGGGAAGTCATTACGAATCGTGTTATTGATGTTATTTATTTTCTGTAGAAACAGAATTTGGCCCCGGGAGAGCGCAGGGGAAATCAATAGCAGAATAATACAGACCAGAGTTCGGAAAAATTTTGCTACTATTAAACTTCCAGCAAAATATGATCCAATTTTGGATATTGACGAATGCAAAGATCATGCTAAACAAGTGACTTACATCTCGAATAGAACTCAGAATGAAATTGTACAACTCCCTGGTGAAACAATCCGTACAAAGATACTTGATAAAATAAGAGAAGCGAAATATTACACAATAATGATGGATTCAATTTCTGACATCGTCCACGAAGACCAACTTTCTTTGACATTACGGTATGTATCTATCAGTCGAAATGAAGTTGAAATTAAGGAAGTATTCTTAGGCTTTTTTCAACTTGAGAAAAAGGATGTCAGTAATATTTTTAGTCAGTAAGTTTTCGGCTTGTTAGAACAATATGTTTTACTCATTGAAAATTGTTGTGGAAAGTCCTATGATAACGCAGCTGTGATGGCTGGAGCTAGAAGTGGTGTCCAAAAGAAAATATTGGATGTAAACCCAAGAGCAATGTTTGTAAACTGTGAAAATTATAATCTCAATTTAGCTTGTCTTCATTCCTGCGCAGTAGATCCATGTATTACAACATTTTTGGTGTCCTCGACAGACTGTTCGCGTTCTTTTCTGTTTCTTCATCAAGATGAGCAATACTGAAGCAATACGTTTCTCGAACTGTGAAACAACAGATGGAGTGCAAAATACGATTATGTAACTGTAGTATACCAAAATCTAATAGTATACCCTGAACATTTACAACTTGGAGATTACAGTCAAAAGCAAAATGTGATTCTGGGATACTTATGAACACATTTCAAAAATTTTCATTTATTGCTCTATCCAATTTTATGCTCTGTGGAGAGAGTCCAGAATAGGATGCAAGATACTAAGGTTAAATCAAGCAGGTATGGACTTGCAAGGGTTGACCAAGATACTGGTAATAAAAAAATGAGGAAATAATCAGCAATGCTTTGAACTCAGCTGAAAAATATTGCGAAGAATATGAAATTCAAACTGAGCATCGCACTAGAAGGAAAAAATATGCCAGGAGAAGTTAGAAATGCTGCTTTAATAGCAAAGTAAAAGATTAAAAGAGTTGTCAATCGTTTAGTCGTTGAGATTCAAGAGCGTTTGACAGAACTAAGAAAAAGATTAGAATTGCTTATTAACCTACATTTATTAGACACTGATGACGAAAGTGAGAAAGCACGCCTTTGAAATGAATGTTTGAATTTTAGTTGGTAGTGTTCTTTTATACAATGAAATGATAGATTTAATTTTTCTAATTCGAGCTGGAGGTAAAGAGGTATCCTCTGATCTTCTTGCATTAAAGTGTATTATTAAATATGGCAAAAAATGTTTTAGTGAATTATCTGTGGCATATAGACTGTTGGTAATATTAGCAGTTTCTATTGCGATCGTTTTCTAAACTTAAAATGTTTAAAAATTATTTACGTTCAACAATGTCACAGGATAGACTAATAAACTCGTCACTTATAAATAATGAAAAACATTTTCTAACCGAAGAAGTAAAAAAAAGTTTTCGAAAAAAACTTCTTGATTTCTTGTGTTATCTGGTGTTCTGGAACGGAGGTATTAAATTCAATATTCTCCAGGCTGATTTATAGAAAACCAACAATTTTTCCTTAACAAAAAAGATGTGTTTATTCTTCTACAAAACAAGCTCCAGAAAGCCATGAATTTTCGAAGGAGTGAAATTTGTTTTCTCAGCCGATCAGAATCCTTCTTTTAAGAAATACTGTCTTGTAATCCCATTATGGTTTTCCATCCAAAAATATTTAAGGCTCCAAGATTATAATAATTTTTCCGGGAAAAATTATTAATAAAAACAAAGAAAATATTTTAGAACACTAATTTGATAATTTCAGGAACCCTATTTTTTTAGAGAACTTACGATAAGTCCTTTATTTATGAAAATAAAAAAAATCCCGTGCCAAACATGTGTCACACACACACATTCACATACAATTCACCACATGACGCCTTACGAAATTTTGCATTCGAATATTATAGAATCACATTGCTTGTTATTATTTTTTTCAAAAATCGACTTCATAAACTTTCTTTTGCCACTTTGAAATATATAAATAAAATTTGTCCACTTTGTATAATGTAATAATGTATCTTATTTAAACATTCCCGCAAACTGATTGTGATAAACCTTTGTGAATAATGGAACTGCCCAAAAGAAAACAAAGTATATACCGTTGCGATTTGGAGGTGGCGGTAGAGGGTGTCAGTTACAATCCTCGCTACCAGACCTCTGCATGTCACTGCCTATCGGGGCTATACAGTCAGTATGTTTACATTGGGGAATGGACAAGTTTTTTGAAAATCCCCGAACTTTGGTACCCAAGATTAGGACACACCCAGATATATTAAGTTATAATTTCTTCTTCGGATTGATTGACCTTAAATCTACCGGCTTCCGTTATGGGCGAAACCAAATAAAAGTATGACATGACCTAATCGAATCGGCTCACTCCGACAGCCAGTCTCGTCCAAGTAAGGGCCAAAATGGTGAGTTGGAAATCAGAAGTAGCTAAACTCGACTCTTGAATCCCTCAACCATCCCCAGACAATATGGATCGCCACCCACGGCAAACAGTGGCCTCATTGGGTCGGGGTTTAACTATCTTCAAAAGTATAGTCCGTGTATTCTGAAGCCTCAGATACAATATTTAAGTAATTAGTAGAATCTACTGGGAATAAACTACATGCATGTAGATAGATGAGTTCAATGAATACACAAAAATACAAAGACATGGGTGTATTTTTTCACCAAATTTATTTAACTTGTGAGATTTTCTTAAGAATTCTAGAAGACCTAATACAATTTATTATTGACAATGGGGGGGGGACATAATTTTAACATGATATTAAAATGATACTTTGTTAATGTGAGCTTCAGAAGGAAAACTGAATGAATAGTAAAGGAAAAGGAAAGTCAGAAAAAATAGTAAAGGAAAAGGAAAGTCAGAAAAAAGAACAAACTGTTAACTGAAAGAAGGTAGAATGCATTATTATTAGGAAAAGAAACAGCTGCAGGTGTGAACTATCATTGCCAAATCAAGCAACTGCAGAAATTGACTCTCTGGGGTATGTAACAAAGAAATTTGATGGTACAAAGGAATCATGAACATTGTTTTCTAAAAACTGAGCAAAATATAGTAAAATATTATTGGAAACAAAGAAAACAATGCTGATGAAATGCTATGAAATATTTAATCTTCTATATGGTAGGGAATACTATAGACAATACCAGATGAAGAAGTGACTTGAGGTAACAGAGATGTGATTCTATTGTCATATGCTGAAAGTATGATGTACTGAACATGTGAAAAACGACTTAATCATAAGGCAAATTTGAACTATATCGACATTAATATTTATAGTGAGAAAGAAAGAGCTGATATGTTTGGAACACATGAAAGAAGTCCTGGGATTCAAAGGTCAAGAGAAACAAAAGGAAAAACTGTGAGTAAACTACTTAATGGGATTGTGTAAATAAATGATACAACAAGCAACGTAGAGGAATGTTAAACGGTCAAAAGTAATCAGAGCAGCAAAAACAGGAAGTTAGAACAAAACAAAATATTTACGTCCTGAATGGAGACATGAAAAGGAGAAATATCTTCAATATCTTTGAAAATCTGAGTTAGTTCCCTTATGTTTATTCCTGTGATGATTTGTTTTTGAATTATTCTGTAAAATCCTATAAATGTAGACTTCAGTATTTTTTTAAAATTGTTCAGTCCAACAAACGAAAAGATTTTGTTAAAAAATTATCGATAAAGTTAATCAGAAATACTTTTAAATGCTGAATATCTACCTTCCAGAAAATATTGTTTGAATGAAAACGTAAGGGAGATAACTCTAGGATTTATAAAATGTTTTTATTTCCCTTGTAAATCATACGAACATAGCATTTATGTTTAAGTGTAATTGTGAAATTGAAAGTTAACTCAAAAAACTTGCAGGTAACAGATAGAACGATCGACTTTCTTTCAATTATTTTTTTAATAAAAGGTGAAATAATGAAAATATATTCTTCATATATTATTCTTAAATATTATAATAAAAAATATGTAAAGTGTAAAACAAGTGAAATTTAAAGGCGTTGTCTTTTGTAAGCCGTATTCTCACTAAAAAATTGTATTGATAATTTCTGAGTGACTGTATTGAAGCCAATATTTTTTTATTTTTTTTGACAGAAACTGTATTGATTCACAGTATCCTTTTCATCAAAGAGTTGTTGTTAATTAAAAAAAACTGCCAGTTTTAATTAAAGGCACCCGATTTTGCACATATCTACGCCAACGATTACATTGCGTATTTATAAATTTGTTTTCTATGTTTATTTCTGGTTCCATTGTATATGAAATTTTAATTTAAAATAAAGTGAGCATGAAAAAAATTGATAAAAAATTCTGAAACCTTAAACATCGTTTAAGTAATTTAGTCTTTGAAAACATTCAAAACCACTAAAATTATTTAAAACACTTCGTTTTCAATCGAAAACAATTGGTTTAAATAAGTTTCGACAGCTTACACAAAGTTATATGAAATGAAAATCAGGTTTTAAAAACTTATAAAAAATGGAAAATGTACTTGCTGGTGACGTCATTTTACGCCAACCACGCTACTTAATAACGTTAAAAAGTAATTTGGCGTTTGAAACAGGAAAATCCCGAAAATTATGGAAAATCGATTGGTTTACGACACAAAACAATTGAATTTTAACATGTTTCAATAGCTTAGGCAAAGTTATAGTTAAAAGAAATATTTTCACCATCTTATGAAAACATGGAAAACATGGAAAATTTTCCGACAGCCACCGATAATTTTTCATATCTTTATTTTCATATCGTTATTTTTAAAAGTACTTTGATATTTGAAAACATTCTAAAACCCATAAAACTGCTGAAAATCTATTTGTTTTCGACCGAAAAAAATAGATTTTAACAATTCTCACCAACTTACACAAATTATATTAAAGACATTTGGATTTTACAAATATATGAAAAGTGAAAACATAGAAAACATTACAGGAGAGGCCATGTTCCGCTACTCACCGTTACTTTATTATGATTTAAACAATTTTTTTTTAAAACTTAATTTGGTGTATACATTTTAACAAGTTTCGACAGCATGCACAAACTGATATTTTAAAAAGAATGTTTTTTACGAATTTATGAAAACAAGGAGAATGTAATTGAAATAGATGCAATTTACGCTAATTTCAGCTACTTAAACAACCTGTAAAAAGTAATTAGTTGCTAAACAACATTTGAAAATCCCTAAAAGTATTGAAAGTCGATTTGTTTTCGATCAAAATCAAGTTTGTGACAGCTTACAGAAAGTTATATTTAAAAAAATGATTTTTAGAAACTTATGGAAAATGTACTTGAAGGAGAGGCCATTTTACGCACCACAGTTTTTTCATAATTTAATTTAAATTTCGTGTTTGAAAACAATCGAAAACCCATGAAATTATTTAAAATCAATTTGTTTTCGATCGAAAACAATCGATTATAACAAGTTTTCATCAGATTTATGTTATATAACTTAAATCTGATGAAAACTTTTTATAGTCAATTTTTATAAAAATATGAAACTATGGAAAATATATTTCTGAAGACGCCATTTTACGCCAACATCGCTACATTTTTACAACTTAGTCAGTTCTGTCAGTTACACGCCATGCTTAATACTAGTTTAGGCGATCATGTATCTTTCGGTACATGACTGACGAGGTAGATTTTTTTTTTATCTCGCAGTAGGTTGCCAACTCTTTCTTTCAGTTGCCATCCAAGGCTATAGAACCCGGTCTGTACTGCTATTTTACCTATAGCTGGGGGTCGGGAAGAAGGAGAGGATTTTTAGCATCCCGCTACCACCTTTTTTATCAACATCAATTTTTGTACAAAAAGTGGATCACAGAGCTTATTCAGTTTAGTAAATATTTTCAGAAAATCTCAACTGGTCACTTAATATTTAATAACATCGACCTAGTTCTTGACCTGACCAAAAAGATAATTCTGCCAAAATCTATCAAGCTTCTGTGAGCCTCTCACGTGACTAAAGTTAGCAATAAAATATGAAACGTCTTTCATCTTCGACAGTGCGCCGATCGGAATCCTTTGAACTCGTCACATAGTTCCAGGCTTTACGTTAAAGTTCCTTAACATTTTCATTCACACAGCAATATTTTATGACGAACAATCAACTCAAGTTTTCCACATTCAACTTAATACACGAATCTTTTTCATACGCTTTCAAGCTCAACGTTAAATATTGTAATTAACATAAACACAGCTTGTTTCGAACCACTTACCCCAACTAGAATATTCTCTTCGAATAAGTGAAAACAAATCAAAGAGCGACAATTCCGTAAACCTTAAGTATGTCGTAAACAATATTTCTTTATTATTTTTCTTAAATTACTATAATACCAAAACACAATTTCTCATTATTGTACAGACCATTCAACAAATTATAATCTATCAAACCAGAGCTTTGATAACTTTTCATCTAAACATAAAAGATAAAAAAAACTTTTTAAAACTACCTTTTAACTCCTCTTTGTTATATAAATATTTTATTCATTGTTGTGCAAAAACTGTTATTTCTCATGTTGTCCTTATTCTATGTTTGTTGAATACTGAAATTTAATGTGAGAGGAAATTGTTAATTGTTAATTTCATCATGCAGCCTAATTTACTCAACAATTTTTTATCAATATAATTTAATTTATTAACACAACCTCCACAGATTCATACCTATCCGTAAATGAATGTAAAAGGGTACGTAAATGAATGTAATGGATTCGACTGGAATTCGAACTCGGCTCTCTGATTCCTTAATCCGAGACGCTATTTATTAGACCACTGTGTCGCCATTCATTTCTCCACCGTGTCTCCTTTTCACAATTTAACGTTATTTTAAACGTTTATTTGAAAACACAAGAAAACCCAGAAAATTATGGAAAGTCAATTTGTTTATGATACAAAACAATTAAATTTTAACAAGTTTCAACAGCTTAGTTAAAGTTATATTTTTAAAAATTATTTCACAAACTTATGAAAACATGGAAATGCCATTTTCCGACAACCACCACATTGATTTTAACTAGTTTCCACACCTTACAAAAGTGATATAAAAATGTTTTTAAGAACAAGGAAAATATACTTGAAATAGACGCAGTTTACGACATTTTCATGTATTTAAACAACGTCATAGTAAATAGTAATTTGTTGTTTGAGAAGATTCCAAAATGCCTAAAAGTATTGAATGGTTTGCGATCGAAAAAAAATTGATTTACATCAAATTTCTTCAGCCTCCACAAAGTTATATTGGTTTTCACAAACTTATGAATACATAAATAATATGCTTCTGGGAGACGCCATTTTACTTCAATCACCACTACTTTTTCATAATTTGCACAACGTTATTTTAAAAATGAATTTGGTGTTTAAAAACATTCGAAAAGCCCTGAAATTATGCAACAGCAATTTATTTTCGATTTTAACAAATTTAGTCAGCTTACGGTAAATTTGAATTTAAAATAAACTGAGCATAAAAAACTTTGCTAAAAAAATAAAAATTTCTGAAACCTTAAACATCGTCATATTAATAAATAATTTGGTGTTTGAAAACATTCGAAAACCTCTAAAATTATTAAAAATCCATTTATTTTCGATGGAAAACAATTCCGTATAACAGGTTTCGACAACATACAGAACGTTATATTAAAAAAAATTGTTTATCAAAAATATATAAATATATGGATAATGTACTTGCTGGAAAGTGGAGATGCCGTTTTACACCAAACCCCGTTTCATAACTTAACGTTAAGATAAAAAGAAATTTGGTGTTTGAAAACATTCGAAAACACTTAAAATTACTGAAAATCTTTGCTTTCGTTAGAAAATTATTCGTTTTAAAAAGTTTCGTCAGTTTACATGAAGTTATATTAAAAAAATATAGTGCATATCGATTTTAGAAATTTCTTTGAATTTCTAATGTTTCCGAAGAGTTATTTATAATTTTGAAGGTAGCGTGTTTAACGTTGAAAAAGTAGTCAAATCAGCTTGATTTTGCATGTAAAACACTACGTATTACAAACATTTTTAAAACATAAAATTTGTAATATAACTTTGTGAAAACTTATGAAACTAGTTAAAATCAATACATATTGATCGAATGCATATTGATTTCCAATAATTTCCTTGATTTTCTAAAGTTTACATACAGTTATTGATATTTTCGAAGCTAGCGTGTTTAACGTTGAAAAAGAAGTCAAAATAAATTGATTTTGCATTTAAAACACTACGTATTACAAACCCATGTAAAACATAAAATTTGCAATATAACTTTATCAAAACTTATGAAATTGTTAAAATCAATACATATTGATCGATTGCATACCGATTTTCAATAATTTCATTAGCTTTCTAATTTTTCGAAACTAGCGTCTTTAACGTTGAATAAGTAGTCAGCTTGATTTTGCATGTCAAACACTACGTAAGAGTAAACTTTGTAAAACATAAAATTTGTAATATGACTCTGTCAAAACTTATGAAACTAGTTAAAATCAATACATTTTGATCGATTGCATATCGATTTTCAATAATTTCAATGACTTTCTCATGTTTCCAAAGAGTTATTTATATTTTCGAAGCTAACGTGTCTAACGTTGAAAAAGTAGTCAAAACAGCTAGGTTTTGCTTGTAAAACACTATGTAATTCAAACCTTTCTAAAACATAAAATGTGTAATATAACTTTGTCAAAACTTATGAAAATAGTTAAAATCATTACATTTTGATTGATTACATATCGATTTTCAATAATTTCATTGACTTTCTAATGTTTTCAAAAAGTAATTTATATTTTCAAACTAGCGTTGAAAAAGTAGTCAAAACAGCTAGTTTTTGCATGTAAATCACTATGTAATTGAAACGCTTATAAAACATAAAAATTGTAATATAACTTTGTCAAAACATATGAAACTAGTTAAAATCAATACATTTTGATTGATTACATATCGATTTTCAATATTTTCATTGACTTTCTAATGTTTTCAAACAGTTATTTATATTTTCAAAGTAGCGTTGAATAAGTAGTTAAAACAGCTTGTTTTTGCATGTAAATCACTAATTCAAAGCTTCGGAAAACTTAAAATTTGTAATAAAATTTTGTCAAATCTTATGAAACTAGATAAAATCAATACATTTTGATTGATTTCATATCGATTTTCAATAATTTCATGGACTTTCTAATGTTTCAAAAAGTTATTTATATTTTCAAACTAGCGTTGAAAATGTAGTCAAAACAGCTAGTTTTTGCATGTAAATCACTATGTAATTGAAACGCTTATAAAACATAAAAATTGTAATATAACTTTGTCAAAACATATGAAACTAGTTAAAATCAATACATTTTGATTGATTACATATCGATTTTCAATATTTTCATTGACTTTCTAATGTTTTCAAACAGTTATTTATATTTTCAAAGTAGAGTTGAAAAAGTAGTTAAAACAGCTAGTTTTTGCATGTAAATCACTAATTCAAAGCTTTGTAAAACTTAAAATTTGTAATAAAATTTTGTCAAATCTTATGAAACTAGATAAAATCAATACATTTTGATTGATTTCATATCGATTTTCAATAATTTCATGGACTTTCTAATGTTTCAAAAAGTTATTTATATTTTCAAACTAGCGTGAAAATGTAGTCAACACATCTAGTTTTTGCATGTAAATAACGAAGTAATTCAAACCTTTGTAAAACTTAAAATTTGGAAGAAAACATTGACAATATTTATGAAACTCGTTAAGAAAAATACATTTTGATTGATTGCATATCGATTTTCAATAATTTCATTGATTTTCTAATGTTTTCAAACAGTTATTTATATTTTCAAACAAGCTTCAAAAAGTAGTCAAAACAGCTAGTTTTTGCATGTAAATCACTATGTAATTCAAACCTTTCTAAAACATAAAATTCGTAATAAAACTTTGTCAAAACATATGAAAGTAGTTAAAATCATTAGATTTTGATTGATTACATATCGATTTTCAAAATTTCATTGATTTTCTAATGTTTTCAAAAAGTAATTTATATTTTCAAACTAGCGTTGAAAAAGTAGTCAAAACAGCTAGTTTTTGCATGTAAATACTATGTAATTGAAAACTTTGTAAAACATAAAAATTGTAATATAACTTTGTCAAAACATATGAAACTAGTTAAAATCAATACATTTTGATTGATTACATATCGATTTTCAATAATTTCATTGACTTTCTAATGTTTTCAAAGAGTTATTTATATTTTCAAACTAGCGTTGAAAAAGTAGTCAAAACAGCTAGTTTTTGCATGTAAATCGCTAAGTAATTCAAAGCTTTGAAAAACTTAAAATTTGTAATGAAACTTTGTCAAAACTTATGAAACTAGTTAAAATCAATACATTTTGATTGATTGCATATCAATTTTCAATAATTTCATTGACTTTCTGTTTTCAAAGAGTTATTTATATTTTCAAACTAGCGTGAAAATGTAGTCAAAAGAGCTAGTTCTTGCATGTAGTAAATCACTGTAATTGAAATCTTTGTAAAACTTAAAATTTGTAATAAAACTTTGTCAAAATTTATGAAATTAGTTAAAATCAATACATTTCGATTGTTTTCATATCGATTTTCAATAATTTCATTGACTTTGTAATGTTTTCAAAGAGTTATTTATATTTTCAAACTAGCGTTGAAAAAGTAGTCAAAACAGGTAGATTTTGCATGTAAATCATTAAGTAATTGAAACCTTTGTAAAACAAAATTTGTAATAAAACTTTGTCAAAACTTATGAAACTAGTTAAAATCAATTCATTTTGATTGATTTCATATCGATTTTCAATAATTTTATTGATTTTCTAATATTTTCAAACAGTTATTTATATTTTCAAACAAGCTTCAAAAAGTAGTCAAAACAGCTAGTTTTTGCATGTAAATCACTATGTAATTCAAACCTTTCTAAAACATAAAATTCGTAATAAAACTTTGTCAAAACATATGAAACTAGTTAAAATAATAACATTTTGATTAATTTCATATCGACTTTCAATAATTTCATTGATTTCTAATGTTTTCACACAGTTATTTATATTTTCAAACTAGCGTTGAAAAAGTAGTCAAAACAGCTAGATTTTGCATGTAAATCACTATGTAATTGAAACATTTGTAAAACTTAAAATCTGTAATAAAACTTTGTCAAAACTTATGAAACTAGTTAAAATAGATACATTTTGATAGATTTCATATCGATTGTCAATAATTTCATTGAATTTCTAATGTTTTCAAACAGTTATTTATATTTTGAAACTAGCGATGAAAAAGTAGTCAAAACAGATAGATTTTGCATGTAAATCACTAAGTAATTCAAAGCTTTGAAAAACTTAAAATTTGTAATAAAACTTTGTCAAAACTTATGAAACTAGTTAAAATCAATACATTTTGACTTATTGCATATCAATTTTTAATAATTTCATTGACTTTCTAATGTTTTCAAAAAGTTATTTATATTTTCAAACTAGCGAGAAAATTTAGTCAAAACAGCTAGTTTTTGCATGTAAATCACTAGGTAATTGAAAGCTTTGTAAAAATTAAAATTTTAATGAAACGTTGTGAAAACATATGAAACTAGTTAAAATATTACTTTTTGATTGATTTCATATCGGTTTTCAATAATTTCATTGATTTTATAATTTTTTCATAGAGTTATTTTATTTTCAAACTAGCGAGAAAAAGCATTCAAAACAGCTAGTTTTTGCCTGTAAATCACAACGTAATTGAAACCATTGTAAAACTTAAAATTTGTAATAAAACTTTGTCAAAACTTATGAACCTAATTAAAACCAATACATTTTGATTGATTTCATATCTATTTCCAATAATTTCATTGACTTTCTAATGTTTTCATGAAGTTATATTTTCAATCTAGCGTGGAAAATGTTGTCAAAACGGCTAGATTTAGCATGTAAATGAGTATATAATTGAAACCTTTATAAAACTTAAAATTTGTAATAGAACTTTGTCAAAAACTATGAAACTCGTTAAAATCAATACATTCTGATTGATTTCATATCGATTTTCAATAATTTCATTGACTTTCTAATGTTTTGACAAAGTTATTTATATTTTCAAAGTAGCGTGAAAAAGTAGTGAAAACTGCAATTTTGGCAAAACATATTAAACTAAAGTTTTCATAAAGTTATTTATATTTTCAAATTAGTGTTGAAAAAGTAGTCAAAACCGATCGTTTTTGCATGTAATTCACTACATAATTGAAACCTTTGTAAAACATAAAATTTGTAATAAAACTTTGTCAAAACTTATGAAACTAGTTGAAATCAATACATTTTGATTGATTTCATATCGATTTTTCAAAAATTTCATTGACTTTCTAATGTTTTCATAAAGTTATTTATATTTTCAAACTAGCGTGAAAAAGTAGTCAAAACTGCAATTTTTTGCATTTAAATCACTACATAATTGAAACCATTGTAAAACTTAAAATTTCTAATTAAAATTGGGCAAAACTTATGAAACTAGTAAAAATCTATATATTTTGATTGATTTCATAACGATTTTCAAATAATTTCATTGATTTCTAATGTTTTCATAAAGTTATTTATATTTTCAAACTAGCGTTGAAAAAGTTGGCAAAACGTCGAGATTTTGCATGCAAATCACTACATAACTGAAAACTGTGTAAAACATCAAATTTGTAATAAAAATTTGTCAAAACTAAGGAAACTAGGCAAAATCAATATATTTTGATTGATTTCATACCGATTTTCAATAATTTCATTGACTTTCAAAAGTTTTCATAAAGTTATTTATATTTTGAAACTAGCGTTAAAAAAGTAGTCAAAACAGCTCGTTTTTGGATGTAATTCCCTACATAATTGAAACTTTTGTAAAACTTGAAATTTGAAATAAAACTTTGTTAAAACTCATGAAACTAGTTAAAATCAATACGTTTTGATTGATTTCATATCGATTTTCAATAATTTCATTGACTTTCTAATGTTTTCATAAAGTTATTTATCTTTTCAAACTAGCGTTAAAAAATAGTCAAAACAGATAGATTTTGCATGTAAATCACTATATAATTGAAACCTTTGTAAAACTGAAATTTATAATAAAACTTTGTCAAAATACATGAAACTAGTTAAAATCAATACATTTCGATTCATGTCATATCGATTTTCAATAATTTCATTGACTTTCTAATGTTATCATAAAGTTATATATATTTTCAAACTAGCGTTGGAAAAGTATTGAAAACAGCTATGTTTTGAATGTAATTCAATACATAATTGAAACATTTGTAAAACATAAAATTTGTAATAAAACTTTGTCAAAACTAATGAAACTAGATAAATCAGTACATTTTCATTGATTTCTTATCGATTTCAAATACTTTCATTGATTTTCTAAAGTTTTCATAAAGTTAATTATATTTTAAAACTAGCGCTGAAAAAGTAGTCAAAACGGCTAAATTTTGCATGTAAATCACTATGTAATTAAAACATTTGTAAAAGATAAAATTTTAATAAAACTTTGTGAAAACTTATGAAACTAGTTGATATCATTACATTTTGATTAATTTCATATCGATTTTCAATAATTTCATTGACTTTCTAATGTTTTAATAAAGTTATTTATATTTTTAAATTAAAGTTGAAAAAGTAATCAAAACAGCTAGATTTGCATCTAATTAACAATGCAATTGAAACATTTGTAGAAATTTGTAATAAATCTTTATCAGAACTTATTGATTTACATACTAGGATTCTCACGCTAGTTTGAAAATAAAATTAACTGTTTGAAAACATTAGAAAGTCAGTGAAATTATTGAAAATCGATATGAAATCAATCAAAAAGTTTTGACAAAGTTATATTAAAAATTTTATGTTTTACACAGCTTTTAATTATATAGCGATTTACATGCTAAATCTAACTGATTTGACTCCTTTTTCAACGATAGTTTGAAAATATAAATAACTGTTTGAAAACATTAGAAAAACAATGAAATTATTGCAAATCGATAAGAAATCAATCAAAACATATTGATTTTAACTAGTTTCAGAAGTTTTGACGAAGTTATATTAAACATTTTATGTTTTACAGAGCTTTAAATTACAAAGAGATTTAAATGCAAAACATAGCTGTTTTGACTATTTTTTCAACGCGAGGTTGAAAATATAAATAGCTCTTAGAAAACATTAGAAAAACAATGAAGTTATTGAAAATCGATATCAAATCAATCAAAAATCATTGTTTTTAATTAGTTTTAGAAGTTTTGACAAAGTTATATTAAAAATTTTATGTTTTACATAGCTTTGAATTACATAGCGTTTTACAGCAAAATCTAGCTGTTTTGAATAATTTTCAACGCTGCTTTGAAAATATCAATAACTGTTTCAAAACATTAGAAAAACAATGAAATTATTTAAAATCGAGATGATTTCAACTAGTTCCAGAAGTTTGGACAAAGTTATATTAAAAATGTTATGTTTTACAGAGATTTTAATTATATGGCGATTTACATGCAAAATCAAGCTGTTTTGACGACTTTTTCAACGCTACTTTGAAAATATCAATAACTATTTGAAAACATTAGAAAAACAATGAAATTATTAAAAATCGATGTGAAAACAATCAAAACTTATTGATTTTAACTAGTTTCAGAAGTTATGACAAAGTTATTTTAAAAATTTTATGTTTTACACAGATTTTAATTACATAGCGATTTACATGCAAAATCTAGCTGTTTTGACTACTTTTTCAACGCTACTATGAAAATATCTATAACTGTTTCAAATCATTAGAAAAACAATGAAATTACTGAAAATCGATATGATTTTAACTAGTCTTAGAAGTTTTGACAAAGTTATATGAAAAAATTTATGTTTTACACAGCTTTTAATTACATAGCGATTTACATGCAAAATATTGCTGTTTTGGCTACTTTTTCAACGCCAGTTTGAAAATATAAATAACTGTTTGAAAACATATCAAAACAATGAAATTATTGAAAATAGATATGAAATATATCAAAACTTATTGATTTTAACTAGTTTCAGAAGTTTTGACAAAGTTATATTAAAAATTTCATGTTTTACACAGCTTTGAATTACATAGCGATTTACATGCAAAATATAGCTGTTTTGACTACTTTTTCAACGATAGTTTCCAAATATAAATAACTGTTTGCAAACTTTAGAGAAACAATGAAATTATTGAAAATCGATATGAAATCAATCAAAACGTATTGATTCTAACTAGTTTCAGAAGATATGACAAAGTTATATTAAAAATTTAATGTTTTACACAGCTTTTAATTACATAGCGATTTACATGCAAAATCTAGCTGTTTTCACTACTTTTAAACGCTAGTTTGAAAATATAAATAACTGTTTGAAAACATTAGTAAAACAATCAAATTATGGAAAATCGATAAGAAATCAATCAAAACGTAAAGATTTTAACAAGTTTCAGAAGTTTTGACAAAGTTATATTAAAAATTTTATGTTTTACACAGCTTTAAATTACATAGCGATTCAGATGCAAAATCTAGGAGTTTTCACTACGTTTCACGCTAGTTTGCAAATAAAAATAACTTTTGGAAAACATTAGAAAGACAATGAAATTATTGAAAATCGATGTGAAATGAATCAAAACTTATTGATTTTAACTAGTTTCAGTAGTTTTGACAAAGTTTTATTTCAGATTTTATGTTTTACACAACTTTTAATTACATAGCGATTTACATGCAAAATCTAGCTGTTTTCACTACTTTTAAACGCTAGTATGAAAATATAAATAACATTTGGAAAACATTAGAAAAACAATGAAATTATTGAAAATGGATGTGAAACCAAACAAATCATATTGATTTTAACAAGATTCAGAAGTTTTGACAAAGTTATATTAAAAATTTTATGTTTTACACAGCTTTTAATTATATAGCGATTTACAAAATCTAGCTGTTTTGATTACGTTTCAACGATAGTTTGCAATTATCAATAACTTGTAGAAAACATTAGAAAAAACAATGTAATTATTGAAAATCGATGTGAAATCAATCAAAACTTATTGATTTTAACGAGTTTCAGAAGTTTTGACAAAGTTGTATTAACAATTTTATGTTTTACACAGCTTTTAATTACATAGCGATTTACATGCAAAAACTAGCTGTTTTGACTACTTTTCAACGCTATTTTGCAAATATCAATAACTGTTTGAAAACATTAGAAAAACAATGAAATTATTAAAAATCGATATGAAATCAATGAAATCATATGGATTCTACCTAGTTTCAGAGGATTTGACAAAGTTATATTAAATACTTTGTGTTTTACACAGCTTTTAATTACATAGCGATTTACATGTAAAATCAAGCTGTTTTCAATACTTTTCAACGCTAGTTTGAAAATATCAATAACAGTTTGAAAACATTAGAAAAACAATTAAATTATTGAAAATCGATGTGAAATCAATCAAAACTTATTGATTTTAACTAGTTTCAGATGTTTTGACAAAGTTATATTAAAAATTTTATGTTTACACAGCTTTTAATTACACCGCGATTTACATGCAAAATCTAGGTGTTTTCACTACTATTCAACGATAGTTCGCAAACATAATTAACTGTTTGAAAACATTAGAAAAACAATGAAATTATTGAAAATAGATGTGAAATCAATCAAAACATATTGATTTTAACAAGTTTCAGAAGATTTGACACAGTTATAATAATAATTTTATGTTTTACACAGCTTTTAATTACATAGCTATTTTGTTGCAAAACTAGCTGTTTTCACTACATTTCAACGCTAGTTTTCAAATATCAATAAATGTTTGAAAACTTTAGAAAAACAATGAAATTATTGAAAATCGATGTGAAATCAATCAAAACTTATTTATTTTAACTAGTTTCAGATGTTTTGACAAGGTTATATTAAAAGTTTTATGTTTTACATAGCTTTTAATTACATAGCGAATTACATGCAAAATCTAGCTGTTTTTTACTACTTTTCAACGCTAGTGTGAAAATATCAATAAAGGTTTACAAACATTAGAAAAAGAAAGAAATTATTGAAAATCGATATGGAATCAATGAAATCTTATTGATTCTAACTAGTTTCAGAAGTTTTGACAAAGTTTTATTAAAAATTTTATGTTTTACACAGCTTTTAATTACATAGCTATTTACATGCAAAATCTAGCTGTTTTGACTACTTTTTAACGCTAGTTTGTAAATATCAATAACTGTTTGAAAACATTAGAAAAACAATGAAATTATTGAAAATCGATATGAAATCAATCAAAACTTATTGATTTTAACTAGTTTCAGAAATTTTGACAAAGTTATATTAAAGATATTATGTTTTACACAGTTTTAAATTACATAGCGATTTACATGCAAAATCTAGCTTTTTTGACTACTTTTTAACGCTAGTTTGTAAATATAAATAACTGTTTGAAAACATTAGAAAAACAATGAAATTATTGAAAATCGATATGAAATCAATCAAAACTTATTGATTCTAACTAGTTTCAGAAGTTTTGACAAAGTTATATTAAAAATTTTATGTTTTACACAGCTTTTAATTACATAGCGATTTACATGTAAAATCTAGCTGTTTTCATTACTTTTCAACACTAGTTTGCAAATATAAATAACTGTTTGAAAACGTTAGAAAAACAATGAAATTATTGAAAATCGATGTGAAATCAATCAAAACTTATTGATTTTAACTAGTTTCAGAAGTTTTGACAAAGTTATATTAAAATTTTTATGTTTAACACATCTTTTAATTACATAGCGATTTACATGCAAAATATAGCTGTTTTCACTACTTTTCAACGCTAGTTTGCAAATATCAATAACTGTTAGAAACCATTAGAAAAACAATGAAATTATTGAAAATCGATGTGAAATCAATTAGAACTTAATGATCTTACGTAGTTTCCGAAGTTTTGACATAGTTATATTAACAATTTTATATTTTACACAGCTTTTTATTACATAGCGAATTACATGCAAAATCTTGCTGTTTACACTATTTTTCAACGCTAGTTTGCAAATATCAATAACTGTTTGAAAACATCAGAAAATTTGGTTTTTATTTTCCGTTTTTTATTACTGACTTGTTGTGCTATTTTAATTTTTCTTATCCCCTCTTTTTATTTTACCGATTATTGTTTAATTTTCTATTTGTTTTTATTTGTTTATCTTCTATTTCAGTTAAATCCCCCCACCCTTTGATTTTACGCCCTAATTTATTTTGTTCACATTTTATTTCTACGTTTTTCTTTGTTCGTTCGTTTTTTGTTAAATAATCTGTGTTGTATCGTGTTAATTTTTGTTTGTTAATATATACTTTTTCGTTTTTTATTCTGTATTATTGTTCGTTGGACTGACTAGAAAATTTCCAGTAGCCGTCGTTTGTTTTGTGAATCTGTTTTGCCTCTTTTCTTTCTGTTTTTTATTGTTTAAAATTGTTTTCTTTTCTTTATTTTCTGCTTGAATTTGTCCTTTTGTCTTTCTTTGTCTGTAATTTGTAGCTGTTAATTTTTATCGTTAACTTTCGTTGTTCTGTTTGCATGTTTTCCCTTTTAACCCCGTTTCCTTTTTGCTTGTTTTTTGTTCTTTCTATTTTCTTTTCCTTATTTTTTTAATATATATCTTTTTTATATACAATTTTTGCTATTGTGGAAGGGAAAAATATCTTGTCTAAAAAATTATGGGGAAAAGTGCAAGAAAGAACTTATTTGGAACAAAAAAAAAAAAAGAAAAACGACCCACCTTACAAAACGTCAGAAAATAAAGATGCAGAAGACCTTCAAAATTTAAATTCAAATTCTGATCAAAATGAAAATGGAAAGAAAAAAATAATAATCCAGAAAAAAGTATGATGTCCGGAAATGATGAAAATGTTTTAACAGAAAACGTTTCACAAGAAAAATCTATAGTGGCCGCTAATTACCAAAATAGTGCTAAAGAAACCAGTTTTCAGGAAAAATGTATGGAAGACCAAGTTGGCCAAAATGGCGAAACCGTGAAATCTTCTCAAGAGGAAAGTATGGTTGCTCATAATGGCCAAAGTACCGAAGATAAGAAACCAGAAGAAAATATGGAGTCTGATTCTAACCCAAACTCGGAAAAGCATACTTCCCAGACTAATGACGCGGCCGGAGAGATGCCCGCTTGCTGGATGTCCCCGCCTAAATGCAAGAACAACATCACGGAGTTCCTGGAGAAAGCCAAGAGCTACGCACATCTGGTGACGGCAGATGGGCTCTTGTCCAATCCCGTGGAACTAAAGAGAGTTGAGAAAAGAATTGTGTCAGTCTTTGTGGTGGACAAGATTTGTCGCTCCACAAAAGACACTGTGATAAAAGCCTTGACTTCGCTGGGCATCAAACCTCAGCGAGTCATAAAAGGGAAAGGCTACTTTATGTGGGACGTACTGTTGCCCACGCCTGCCGATTGTGAGGCAGCCGCAAAGCGTGACCTGATAACTAAAGACCTTATTCTGCGAACCGAATATGAAGGCAGGCGTAGAACCAAGGTTTCAGTATATGAGGTTCCTCCTTAAAGTTGTCGGGGAGCATCTGGCCGCTCATCTGTGCCAGTTTGGACAGATCCTCTGGGCTACCTCAGACGACCTGACCGGGGGGTGGAGCTTTGAATTGATGATTAGTCAAAAAGCCTTCCTCTCCATCCCCAACTGTCTGGATTTAGATGGCCAGAAGATGCCGATAATAGTGACGGGTCGGAAACCGGCATGCTGGAAGTGTGGAAATATTGGTCACCTTTCCTCTTCCTGCACAGAGCAGAAGGCCTCTGGAGTTCTGGCCACCGCCCAACCAAATCTCCCTTTTGCCGTCTCGCCTGTAGTGGGCATACCTGCGACCAGGACCGGTGTGGAAAATCCCCCGGTCGGGTCTAAATCTAAGCCCCCATTCCCCGAAAAGCCTTTGCCCGCCGCTAGTGCGGTTAGGGAGAAGGAAGAGGGGGAATGGCAGGTCGTGGGTAAGGCGAAAAGGAAGACCCAGGCAGCGGGACATCGTCCTACACCCAAAACAGGAAAAGACACAGACAGCCCCACTCCCTCAACCAGTGATAAGGGCGACTCTCCGGTCAGCTATTCGGCAAAACTGAGAGAGGAAATGGTTAAATATGAACCTTCGTTCGAAAAAAAGGAAAAATTACTGCAACTACAGGAGTCTTTAAAACGAAGTAATAAGGAAAAAAAAATTGGCATTTCCCTTTCGGCACCGTCTTCCCCTGTCCCAAAACAGCACCCTAGAGTACCTCCTCCAATTCTCAAATCCTCAGGGAAAGTCGAATCTCATATGACAACATTGAAGAAAACATCTAAATAATCATCTCCCATCCCTTCCCCAAAGATTTCACCTAAGAAAACACCCATTAATTCCCCCCATAAAACTGAGAAAAATAAAAGACAACGCAGTCCTTCATCCGATTCACCTGATGAATTCGTGGAAAAAAAGAAGAAACCAAAACCCATTTACAATACAGGGGCAAAACATATTGATTTTAACTAGTTTCAGAAGTTTTGACAAAGTTATATTAAAGATATTATGTTTTACACAGTTTTTAATTACATAGCGATTTACATGCAAAATCTAGCTGTTTTGACTACTTTTTAACGCTAATTTGTAAATATCAATAACTGTTTGAAAACATTAGAAAAACAATGAAATTATTGAAAATCGATATCAAATCAATGAAAACTTATTGATTTTAACTAGTTTCAGAAATTTTGACAAAGTTATATTAAAGATATTATGTTTTACACAGTTTTAAATTACATAGCGATTTACATGCAAAATCTAGTTGTTTTCATTACTTTTCAACGCTAGTTTGTAAATATTAATAACTGTTTGAAAACATTAGAAAAACAATGAAATTATTGAAAATCGATATGAAATCAATCAAAACTTATTGATTTTATCTAGTTTCAGAAGTTTTCACAAAGTTATATTAAAGATTTTATGTTTTACACAACTTTTAATTAAATAGAGATTTAAATGAAAAGTCAAGCTGTTTTCACTACTTTTTAACGCTAGTTTGTAAATATCAATAACTGTTTGAAAACATTAGAAAAACAATAAAATTATTGAAAATTGATATGAAATCAATGAAAACTTATTGATTTTAACTAGTTTAAGAAGTTTTCACAAAGTTATATTAAAGATTTTATGTTTTACACAACTTTTAATTACATGGCAATTTACATGGAAAATCTAGGTGTTTTGACTACTTTTTAACGCTAGTTTGTAAATATAAATAACTGTATGAAAACATTAGAAAAACAATGAAATTATTGAAAATCGATATGAAATCAATCAAAATTTATTGATTTCAACTAGTTTCAGAAGTTTTGACAAAGTTTTATTAAAGATTTTATGTTTTACACAGTTTTTAATTACATAGCGATTTACATGCAAAATCTATCTTTTTTGACTACTTTTTAACGCTAGTCTGTAAATATCAATAACTGTTTGAAAACATTAGAAAAACAATGAAATTATTGAAAATCGATATGAAATCAATGAAAACTTATTGATTTTAACTAGTTTCAGAAGTTTTTACAAAGTTTTATTAAAGATTTTATGTTTTACACAACTTTTAATTAAATAGAGATTTAAATGAAAAATCAAGCTGTTTTCACTACTTTTTAACGCTAGTTTGTAAATATCAATAACTGTTTGAAAACATTAGAAAAACAATGAAATTATTGAAAATCGATATGAAATGAATCAAAACTTATTGATTTTAACTAGTTTCAGAAGATTTGTCAAAGTTATATTAAAGATTTTATGTTTTACACTGCTTTTAATTACATAGCGATTTACATGCAAAAATCAATCTGTTTTGATTACATTTTAACGCTAGTCTGTAAATATCAATAACTGTTTGAAAACATAAGAAAAACAATGAAATTATTAAAATCGATATGAAATCAATCAAAACTTATTGATTATAACTAGTTTCAGAAGTTTTGACAAAGTTATATTAAAGATTTTATGTTTTACACAACTTTGAATTACATAGCGATTTAAATGAAAAATCAAGTTGTTTTCACTACTTTTTAACGCTAGTTTGTAAATATAAATAACTGTTTGAAAATATTAGAAAAACAATGAAATTATTGAAAATCGATATGAAATCAATCAAAAGTTATTGATTTTAACTAGTTTCAGAAGTTTTGACAAAGTTATATTAAAGATTTTATGTTTTACACAGCTTTTAATTACATAGCGATTTACATGCAAAATCTAGCTGTTTTGACTACTTTTTAACGCTAGTTTGTAAATATCAATAACTTTTTGAAAACATTAGAAAAACAATGAAATTATTGAAAATCGATATGAAATCAATGAAAACTTATTGATTTTAACTAGTTTCAGAAGTTTTGACAAAGTTATATTAAAGATTTTATGTTTTACACAGCTTTTAATTACATAGCGATTTACATGCAAAATCTAGCTGTTTTGATTAATTTTTAACGCTAGTTTGTAAATATCAATAACTTTTTGAAAACATTAGAAAAACAATGAAATTATTGAAAATCGATATGAAATCAATGAAAACTTATTGATTTTAACTAGTTTCAGAAGTTTTGACAAAGTTTTACTAAAGATTTTATGTTTTACACAGTTTTTAATTACATAGCGATTTACATGCAAAATCTAGCTTTTTTGACTACTTTTTAACGCTAATTTGTAAATATCAATAACTGTTAGAAAACATTAGAAAAACAATGAAATTATTGAAAATCGATATGAAATCAATGAAAACTTATTGATTTTAACTAGTTTCAGAAGTTTTGACAAAGTTATATTAAAGATTTTATGTTTTACACAACTTTTAATTACATAGCGATTTGCATGAAATATCTAGTTGTTTTCATTACTTTTCAACACTAGTTTGTAAATATCAATAACTGTTTGAAAACATTAGAAAAACAATGAAATTATTGAAAATCGATATGAAATCAAACAAAACTTATTGATTTTAACTAGTTTAAGAAGTTTTGACAAAGTTTTATTAAAGATTTTATGTTTTACACAGTTTTTAATTACATAGCGATTTACATGCAAAATCTAGCTTTTTTGACTACTTTTTAACGCTAATATGTAAATATCAATAACTGTTAGAAAACATTAGAAAATCAATGAAATTATTGAAAATCGATATGAAATCAATCAAAACTTATTGATTTTAACTAGTTTCAGAAGTTTTGACAAAGTTATATTAAAGATTTTATGTTTTACACAACTTTTAATTACATAGAGATTTACATGCAAAATCTAGGTTTTTTGACTACTTTTTAACGCTAGTTTGTAAATATCAATAACTGTTTGAAAACTTTAGAAAAACAATGAAATTATTGAAAATCGATATGAAATCAATCAAAACTTATTGATTTTAACTAGTTTCAGAAGTTTTGACAAAGTTATATTAAAGATTTTATGTTTTACACAACTTTTAATTACATAGCGATTTACATGAAAAATCAAGTTGTTTTCACTACTTTTTAACGCTAGTTTGTAAATATCAATAACTGTTTGAAAACATTAGAAAAACAATGAAATTATTAAAAATCGATATGAAATCTATCAAAACTTATTGATTTTAACTAGTTTCAGAAGATTTGACAAAGTTATATTAAAGATTTTATGTTTTACACAGCTTTTAATTACATAGCGATTTACATGCAAAATCAATCTGTTTTGACTACTTTTTAACGCTAGTTTGTAAATATCAATAACTGTGTGAAAACAGTAGAAAAACAATGAAATTATTGAAAATCGATATGAAATCAATGAAAACTTATTGATTTTAACTAGTTTCAGAAGTTTTGACAAAGTTATATTAAAGATTTTATGTTTTACACACTTTTTAATTACATAGCGATTTACATGCAAAATCTAGCTTTTTTGACTACTTTTTAACGCTAATATGTAAATATAAATATCTGTTAGAAAACATTAGAAAAACAATGAAATTATTGAAAATCGATATGAAATCAATCAAAACTTATTGATTTTAACTAGTTTAAGAAGTTTTGACAAAGTTTTATTCAAGATTTTATGTTTTACAAAGTTTTTAATTACATAGCGATTTACATGCAAAATCTAGCTTTTTTGACTACTTTTTAACGCTAGTTTGTAAATATCAATAACTGTTTGAAAACATTAGAAAAACAATGAAATTATTGAAAATCGATATGAAATCAATCAAAACTTATTGATTTTAACTAGTTTCAGACGTTTTGACAAAGCTATATTAAAGATTTTATGTTCTACACAGCTTTTAATTACATAGCGATTTACATGCAAAATCTAGCTTTTTTGACTACTTTTTAACGCTAGTTTTTAAATATCAATAACTGTTTGAAAACATTAGAAAAACAATGAAATTATTGAAAATCGATATGCAATCAATCAAAACTTATTGATTTTAACTACTTTCAGAAGTTTTGACATAATTAAATTAAAGATTTTATGTTTTACACAGTTTTTAATTACATAGAGATTTACATGCAAAATCTAGCTTTTTTGACTACTTTTTAACGCTAGTTTGTAAATATCAATAACTGTTTGAAAACATTAGAAAAACAATGAAATTATTGAAAATCGATATGAAATCAATCAAAACTTATTGATTTTAACTAGTTTCAGAAGTTTTGACAAAGTTGTATTAAAGATTTTATGTTTTACACAACTTTTAATTACATAGGGATTTACATGAAAAATCAAGCTGTTTTGATTACTTTTTAACGCTAGTTTGTAAATATCAATAACTGTTTGAAAACATTAGAAAAACAATAAAATTATTGAAAATCGATATGAAATCAATGAAAACTTATTGATTTTAACTAGTTTCAGAAGTTTTGACATAATTAAATTGAAGATTTTACGTTTTACACAACTTTTAATTACTTAGCGATTTACATGAAAAATCAAGATGTTTTCACTACTTTTTAACGCTAGATTGTAAATATCAATAACTGTTTGAAAACATTAGAAAAACAATGAAATTATTGAAAATCGATATGAAATCAATGAAAACTTATTGATTTTAACTAGTTTCAGAAGTTTTGACATAATTAAATTGAAGATATTACGTTTTACACAACTTTTAATTACATAGCGATTTACATGAAAAATCAAGTTGTTTTCACTACTTTTTAACGCTAGTTTGTATATATCAATAATTGTTTGAAAACATTAGAAAAACAATGAAATTATTGAAAATCGATATTAAATCAATGAAAACTTATTGATTTTAACTAGTTTCAAAAGGTTTTACAAAGTTTTATTAAAGATTTTATGTTTTACACACTTTTTAATTACATAGCGATTTACCTGCAAAATCTAGCTTTTTTGACTACTTTTTAACGCTAGTTTGTAAATATCAATAATTGTTTGAAAACATTAGAAAAACAATGGAATTTTTGAAAATCGATATGAAATCAATCAAAACTTATTGATTTTAACTAGTTTTAGAAGTTTTGACAAAGTTATATTAAAGATTTTATGTTTTACACAACTTTTAATTACATAGCGATTTAAATGAAAAATCAAGCTGTTTTCACTACTTTTTAACGCTAGTCTGTAAATATCAATAACTGTTTGAAAACATTAGAAAAACAATGAAATTATTGAAAATCGATATGAAATCAATCAAAACTTATTGATTTTAACTAGTTTCAGAAGTTTTGACATAATTAAATTGAAGATTTTATGTTTTACACAACTTTTAACTACATAGCGATTTACATCAAATGAAGTTGTTTTCACTACTTTTTAACGCTAGTTTGTAAATATCAATAACTGTTTGAAAACATTAGGAAAACAATGAAATTATTGAAAATCGATATGAAATCAATCAAAACTTATTGATTTTAAATAGATTCAGAAGTTTTGACAAAGTTTAATTAAAGATTTTATGTTTTAAACAGTTTTTAATTACATAGCGATTTACATGCAAAATCTAGCTTTTTTGCCTACCTTTTAACGCTAGTCTGTAAATATCAATAACTGTTTGAAAACATTAGAAAAACAATGAAATTATTGAAAATCGATATGAAATCAATCAAAACTTATTGATTTTAACTAGTTTCAGAAGTTTTGACATAATTAAATTGAAGATTTTATGTTTTACACAACTTTTAATTACATAGTAATTTACATGGAAAATCTAGCTGTTTTGACTACTTTTAACGCTAGTTTGTAAATATCAATAACTTTTTGAAAACATTAGAAAAACAATGAAATTATTGAAAATCGATATGAAATCAATCAAAATTTATTGATTTTAACTAGTTTCAGAAGTTTTGACAAAGGTTTATTAAAGATTTTATGTTTTACACAGCTTTTAATTACATAGCGATTTACATGCAAAATCTAGCTGTTTTGACTACTTTTTAACGCTAGTTTGTGAATATAAATAACTGTTTGAAAACATTAGAAAAACAATGAAATTATTGAAAATCGATATGAAATCAATCAAAACTTATAGATTTTAACTAGTTTCAGAAGTTTTGACTAAGTTTTATTAAAGATTTTGTTTTACACAGTTTTTAATTACATAGCGATTAACATGCAAAATCTAACTTTTTTACTACTTTTTAACGCTAGTATGTAAATATCAATAACTGTTTGAAAACATTAGAAAAACAATGAAACTATTGAAAATCTATATGAAATCAATGAAAACTTATTGATTTTAACTAGTTTCAGAAGTTTTGACATAATTAAATTAAAGATTTTATGTTTTACACAACTTTTAATTACATAGCGATTTAAATGAAAAATCAAGTTGTTTTCACTAGTTTTTAAAGCTAGTTTGTAAATATCAATAACTGTTTGAAAACATTAGAAAAACAATGAAATTATTGAAAATCGATATGAAATCAATCAAAACTTATTGATTTTAACTAGTTTCATAAGTTTTGACATAATTAAATTGAAGATTTTATGTTTTAAACAACTTTTAATTACATAGCGATTTACATGAAAAATCCAGTTGTTTTCACTACTTTTTAACGCTAGTTTGTAAATATAAATAACTGTTTGAAAACATTAGAAAAACAATGAAATTATTGAAAATCGATATGAAATCAATCAAAACTTATTGATTTTAACTAGTTTCAGAAGATTGGACAAAGTTATATTAAAGATTTTGTGTTTTACACAGCTATTAATTACATAGCGATTTACATGCAAAATCAATCTGTTTTGATTACTTTTTAACGCTAGTTTGTAAATATCAATAACTGTTTGAAAACATTAGAAAAACAATGAAATTATTGAAATCGATATGAAATCAGTCAAAACTTATTGATTTTAACTAGTTTCAGAAGTTTTGACAAAGTTTAATTAAAGATTTTATGTTTTACACACTTTTGAATTACATAGCGATTTACATGCAAAATCTAGCTGTTTTCACTACTTTTTAACGCTAGTTTGTAAATATCAATAACTGTTTGAAAACATTAGAAAAACAATGAAATTATTGAAAATCGATATGAAATCAATGAAAACTTATTGATTTCAACTAGTTTCAGAAGTTTTGACAAAGTCATATTAAAGATTTTATGTTTTACACAACTTTTAATTACATAGCTATTTAAATGAAAAATCAAGATGTTTTCACTACTTTTTAACGCTAGATTGTAAATATCAATAACTGCTTGAAAACATTAGAAAAACAATGAAATTATTGAAAATCGATATGAAATCAATCAAAAGCTATTGATTTTAACTTGTTTCAGAAGTTTTGACAAAGTTTTATTAAAGATTTTATGTTTTACACAGTTTTTAATTACATAGCGATTTACATGCAAAATCTAGCTTTTTTGACTACTTTTTAACGCTAGTTTGTAAATATAAATAACTCTTTGAAAACATTAAAAAAACAATGAAATTATTGAAAATCGATATGAAATCAATCAAAACTTATTGATTTTAACTAGTTTCAGAAGTTTTGACATAATTAAATTGAAGATTTTATGTTTTACACAACTTTTAATTACATAGCGATTTACATGAAAAATCAAGCTTTTTTCACTACTTTTCAACATTAGTTTGTAAATATCAATAACACATTGAAAACATTAGAAAAACAATGAAATTATTGAAAATCGATATGGAATCAATCAAAACTTATTGATTTTAACTAGTTTCAGATGTTTTGACAAAGTTTTATTTAAGATTTTATGTTTGACACAACTTGTAATTACATAGCGATTTACATGCAAAATCAAGCTGTTTTTGACTACTTTTTAACGCTAGATTGTAAATATCAATAACTCTTTGAAAACATTAGAAAAATAATGAAATTATTGAAAATCGATATGAAATCAATCAAAACTTATTGATTTTAACTAGTTTCAGAAGTTTTGACAAAGTTATATTTCAGATTTTATGTTTTACACAACTTTTAATTACATAGCGATTTACATGCAAAATCTAGCTTTTTTGACTACTTTTAAACGCTAGTTTGTAAATATCAATAACTGTTTGAAAACATTAGAAAAACAATGAAATTATTGAAAATCGATATGAAATCAATCAAAACTTATTGATTTTAACTAGTTTCAGAAGTTTTGACAAAGTTTTATTTCAGATTTTATGTTTTACACAACTTTTAATTCCATAGCGATTTACATGAAAAATCAAGCTGTTTTCATTACTTTTTACGCAAGTTTGTAAATATCAATAACTGTTTGAAAACATTAGAAAAACAATGAAATTATTGAAAATCGATATGAAATCAATGAAAACTTATTGATTTTGACTAGTTTTAGAAGTTTTTACGAAGTTTTATTAAAGATTTTATGTTTTACACAGCTTTTAATTACATCGCGATTTACATGCAAAATCTAGCTTTTTTGACTACTTTTTAACGCTAGTTTGTAAATATCAATAACTGTTTGAAAACATTAGAAAAACAATGGAATTATTGAAAATCGATATAAAATCAATCAAAACTTATTGATTTTAACTAGTTTCAGATGTTTTGACAATTAAATTAAAGATTTTATGTTTTACACAACTTTTAAGTACATAGCGATTTACATGCAAAATCAATCTGTTTTGACTACTTTTTACGCTAGTTTGTAAATATCAATAACTGTTTGAAAACATTAGAAAAACAATGAAGCTATTGAAAATCGATATGAAATCAATTAAAACTTATAGATTTTAACTAGTTTCAGAAGTTTTGACAAAGTTATATTAAAGATTTTATGTTTTACACAACTTTTAATTACATAGTTATTTATATTGAAAATCTAGCTGTTTTGACTACTTTTTAACGCTAGTTTGTAAATATAAATAACTTTTTGAAAACATTAGCAAAACAATGAAATTATTGAAAATCGATATGAAATCAATCAAAACTTAATGATTTTAACTAGTTTCAGAAGATTTGACAAAGTTTTATTAAAGATTTTATGTTTTACACAGTTTTTAATTACATAGCGATTTACATGCAAAATCTAGGTTTTTTGACTACTTTTTAACGCTAGTTTGTAAATATCAATAACTGTTTGAAATCATTAGAAAAACAATGAAATTATTGAAAATCGATATGAAATCAATCAAAACTTATTGATTATACATTGTTTCAGAAGTTGTGACAAAGTTATATTAAAGATTTTATGTTTTACACAACTTTTAATTCCATAGCGATTTACATGAAAAATCAAGCTGTTTTCATTACTTTTTAACGCTAGTATGTAAATATAAATAACTGTTTGAAAACATTAGTAAAACAATGAAATTATTGAAAATCGATATGAAATCAATCAAAACATATTGATTTTAACTAGTTTCAGAAGTTTTGACAAAGTTATATTTAAGATTTTATGTTTTACGCAACTTTTAATTACATAGAGATTTACATGCAAAATCAAGCTGTTTTTGACTACTTTTTAACGCTAGTTTGTAAATATCAATAACTGTTTGAAAACATTAGAAAAACAATGAAATTATTGAAAATCGATATGAAATCAATCAAAACTTATTGATTTTAACTAGTTTCAGAAGTTTTGACAAAGTTATATTTCAGATTTTATGTTTTACACAACTTTTAATTACATAGCGATTTACATGCAAAATCTAGTTTTTTTCCCTACTTTTTAACGCTAGTTTGTAAATATCAATAACTCTTTCAAAACATTAGAAAAACAATGAAATTATTGAAAATCGATATGAAATCAATCAAAACTTATTGATTTTAACTAGTTTCAGAAGTTTTGACACAGTTTTATTTCAGATTTTATGTTTTACACAACTTTTAATTACATAGCGATTTACATGCAAAATCAAGCTTTTTTCACTACTTTTTCAACGTTAGTTTGTAAATATAAATAACACATTGAAAACATTAGAAAAACAATGAAATTATCTAAAATCGATATGGAATCAATCAAAACTTATTGATTTTAACTAGTTTCAGAAGTTTTGAAAAAGTTACATTTAAGCTTTTATGTTTTACACAACTTTTAATTACATAGAGATTTACATGCAAAATCTAACTTTTTTCACTACTTTTTCAACGTTAGTTTGTAAATATCAATAACACATTGAAAACATTAGAAAAACAATGAAATTATTGAAAATCGATATGGAATCAATCAAAACTTTTTGATTTTAACTAGTTTCAGAAGTTTTGAAAAAGTTATATTTAAGATTTTATGTTTTACACAACTTTTAATTACATAGCGATTTACATGCAAAATCAAGCTGTTTTTGACTACTTTTTAACGCTAGTTTGTAAATATCAATAACTCTTTGAAAACATTAGAAAAACAATGAAATTATTGAAAATCGATATGAAATCAATCAAAACTTATTGATTTTAACTAGTTTCAGAAGTTTTGACAAAGTTATATTTAAGATTTTATGTTTTACACAACTTTTAATTACATAGAGATTTACATGCAAAATCTAGCTTTTTTCAATACTTTTTCAACGTTAGTTTGTAAATATCAATAACACATTGAAAACATTAGAAAAACAATGAAATTATTGAAAATCGATATGGAATCAATCAAAACTTATTGATTTTAACTAGTTTCAGATGTTTTGACAAAGTTTTATTTAAGATTTTATGTTTTACACAACTTTTAATTACATAGAGATTTACATGCAAAATCAAGCTGTTTTTGACTACTTTTTAACGCTAGTTTGTAAATATAAATAACTCTTTGAAAACATTAGAAAAACAATGAAATTATTTAAAATCGATATGAAATCAATCAAAACTTATTGATTTTAACTAGTTTCAGAAGTTTTGACAAAGTTTTATTTCAGATTTTATGTTTTTCACAATTTTAATTACATAGCGATTTACATGCAAAATCAATCTGTTTTTGACTACTTTTTAACGCTAGTTTGTAAATATCAATAACTCTTTGAAAACATTAGAAAAACAATGAAATTATTGAAAATCGATATGAAATCAATCAAAACTTATTGATTTTAACTAGTTTCAGAAGTTTTGAAAAAGTTATATTTAAACTTTTATGTTTTACACAACTTTTAATTACATAGCGATTTATATGCAAAATCTAGCTTTTTCATTACTTTTTAACGCTAGTTTGTAAATATCATAACTGTTTGAAAACATTAGAAAAACAATGAAATTATTGAAAATCGATATGAAATCAATCAAAACTTATTGATTTTAACTAGTTTCAGAAGTTTTGAAAAAGTTATATTTCAGATTTTATGTTTTACACAACTTTTAATTACATAGCGATTTACATGCAAAATCTAGATTTTTCACTAATTTTTAACACTAGTTTGTAAATATCAATAACTGTTTGAAAACATTAGAAAAACAATGAAATTATTGAAAATCGATATGAAATCAATCAAAACTTATTGATTTTAACTAGTTTCAGAAGTTTTGACAAAGTTATATTTAAGATTTTATGTTTTACACAACTTTTAATTACATAGAGATTTACATGCAAAATCTAACTTTTTTCACTACTTTTTCAACGTTAGTTTGTAAATATCAATAACACATTGAAAACATTAGAAAAACATTGAAATTATTGAAAATCGATATGGAATCAATCAAAACTTATTGATTTTAACTAGTTTCAGAAGTTTTGAAAAAGTTATATTTAAGATTTTATGTTTTACACAACTATTAATTACATAGCGATTTACATGCAAAATCAAGCTGTTTTTGACTACTTTTTAACGCTAGTTTGTAAATATCAATAACTCTTTGAAAACATTAGAAAAACAATGAAATTATTGAAAATCGATATGAAATCAATCAAAACTTATTGATTTTAACTAGTTTCAGAAGTTTTGACACAGTTTTATTTCAGATTTTATGTTTTACACAACTTTTAATTACATAGCGATTTACATGCAAAATCAAGCTGTTTTTGACTACTTTTAACGCTAGTTTGTAAATATCAATAACTCTTTGAAAACATTAGAAAAACAATGAAATTATTGAAAATCGATATGAAATCAATCAAAACTTATTGATTTTAACTAGTTTCAGAAGTTTTGACAAAGTTATATTTAAGATTTTATGTTTTACACAACTTTTAATTACATAGAGATTTACATGCAAAATCTAGCTTTTTTCAATACTTTTTCAACGTTAGTTTGTAAATATCAATAACACATTGAAAACATTAGAAAAACAATGAAATTATTGAAAATCGATATGGAATCAATCAAAACTTATTGATTTTAACTAGTTTCAGATGTTTTGACAAAGTTTTATTTAAGATTTTATGTTTTACACAACTTTTAATTACATAGAGATTTACATGCAAAATCAAACTGTTTTTGACTACTTTTTAACGCTAGTTTGTAAATATAAATAACTCTTTGAAAACATTAGAAAAACAATGAAATTATTTAAAATCGATATGAAATCAATCAAAACTTATTGATTTTAACTAGTTTCAGAAGTTTTGAAAAAGTTATATTTAAGCTTTTATGTTTTACACAACTTTTAATTACATAGCGATTTACATGCAAAATCTAGCTTTTTCACTACTTTTTAACGCTAGTTTGTAAATATCATAACTGTTTGAAAACATTAGAAAAACAATGAAATTATTGAAATCGATATGAAATCAATCAAAACTTATTGATTTTAACTAGTTTCAGAAGTTTTGACGAAGTTATATTTAAGATTTTATGTTTACACAACTTTTAATTACATAGAGATTTACATGCAAAATCTAGCTTTTTTCACTACTTTTTCAACGTTAGTTTGTAAATATCAATAACACATTGAAAAGATTAGAAAAACAATGAAATTATTGAAAATCGATATGGAATCAATCAAAACTTATTGATTTTAACTAGTTTCAGAAGTTTTGACAAAGTTTTATTTAAGATTTTATGTTTTACACAAATTTTAATTACATAGCGATTTACATGCAAAATCAAGCTATTTTTGACTACTTTTTAACGCTAGTTTGTAAATATCAATAACTCTTTGAAAACATTAGAAAAACAATGAAATTATTGAAAATCGATATGAAATCAATCAAAACTTATTGATTTTAACTAGTTTCAGAAGTTTTGACAAAGTTATATTTAAGATTTTATGTTTTACACAACTTTTAATTACATAGAGATTTACATGCAAAATCTAGCTGTTTTTGACTACTTTTTAACGCTAGTTTGTAAATATCAATAACTCTTTGAAAACATTAGAAAAACAATGAAATTATTGAAAATCGATATGAAATCAATCAAAACTTATTGATTTTAACTAGTTTCAGAAGTTTTGACAAAGTTTGATTTAAGATTTTATGTTTTACACAACTTTTAATTACATAGCGATTTACATGCAAAATCAAGCTGTTTTTGA